>JBBMKD010000102.1:83951422-84018135 GCA_037834095.1 Argya squamiceps
GCGCGGCGCGCCGCTCTCCAGGCTGGGCGGCGGGGCGGGAGCAGCGCGGTGTGGGGTGCGCAGCGGGGCGGGGGCCGGAGACCCACGGCGGTGCTCCTTTCCCTGCAGGTGGAGCTCCTGCCCGAGCGGGACCTGGACAGCGACGGCACGAAGATCAGCGTAAGTGTCGATGAGGGCGTGGGCAGTGCCCGCCGGCCGGGGGTCCCTTCCCCAGTCAGGGCCCACCCCACCTCCGAGCGCAGAGTCTTCTTCTGGCCCGCGTCTCCTCCCCATCCGCCCCGCAGACTGCGGGCAGCCCGCAGCCCGCAGCTAAGTGGTTGGACTCGATGACCTTAGAGGTCTTTTCCAACATAAATAGTTTATTCTATAATTCTGTGACTACTTCCTTGACGGCCCTGGGAGAGGGTGTCAGGACAGCCTTTCCCCATGCAGCCCCCCACACCTCTGGGCATGGAGGCATCGACCAGGCTTGGCCGAGGCAAAGTCTGTTGGCAGACTCTGTTTGTACCCTGTGAAGAATCCAGTCTGAACCCATGCCTGCATTTCTTGTTTTCATTTACCCTGGGCAACTGCTGAGTCTGCCTTAGCACTCCAAAGTTCGTTTTAAGGCTGAAATTTGTCCAAGAAGCAGCACTTTCCTTTAGCGGGGTGTGCAACTACTTCCTTAAATGGGTGTTTTGTCAGGTCCATACCCCCTGGCAGAAAGAAAGTTCAGAACGGCTTTGGACAAAACCTCCCCACTGGGAGCAGTCTCAACTCTTTGCCACTGAGACTCTGTTTTACGAAAGTGAGATTCTGACACCAGAGTTACCAGTCTGCTGCTTAGAGATTAAACTAGAATCTTATCTCAACAGAATTATAAAGCAGCGTTGCTCCATTCCCCCTCCAGCAGTTCCCTGCAGGGAGAGGATGCCTTCCACAGCCGACTCATGTCCGGAGTCAGGCACAGCCAGAAGGCTGCTTCTGACCTCAGGATAGGTCAGATCCTCCTCTCTCGGCATCCCAAAAAATGTGTGGTGGTGGGATGAGGGTGTGGTGGTGCTCACTGCAGTGGAAAGACACAGATACTTACGAGATAATGCAGCATGAATATTCCTTTTGAGCCCAGAGGGGTTTTCCCTTTCTCTGGCACAATCGTTTTTTAGTGTTTTTTAGCTGCAGACAAGGCTTTAAGAGCCAGCAAAGCTTAAGACAGCAACAAATAAAGGGGAATGATTTCTTATGAATCCTTTACTCTGCTGTTTTTTGATGCCTACAAATAACAAAACAAATAATTACATCAGGTCAAAGTGCACCTAAGTATAGTTGAAGGGCATTTATAAATGAGAACTTAGGTATGCTGTGTTCAATACAATACATATTCTAGCCATACTTACATTTTCTGTGACACTTCTCTCCATCAACTAGAAACAATTTGTGTCATGGACCATAACTTCAGTTGCATTTGTAGACTGTCTTACAAATGAGGCTCCCATGTAGTTCTTGGATACTATTCCACTAGACACAAGGCTAGCAGATAATTCATTCCTTATCAATACTAGCTCATTTGAAATCCCTGAAGTAATCCATAAAAACTGAGACACAATATAGACTGTAAAGCTTGTCTCATCTTTGAAGTTACAAATCTCTTTCATTATATATAATAATAATTCATGAGAAGGTATTTACAGTGCTCCTATAAGCTTGCATAAAACATTTATTTTGTATTTGTAATAAAAACAGTCAACATGATGTAGCTGTCTAAATCTACTTTTTATCTACTTTTTGCCAATGTAACCTTTATTTTTGAAGGCATACACAGCTCCATTAGTACTAATGTAAATTATCATCATAAAGATAAATAAAGTACATTTAATAAACGTTTCTAAAAATTCTAGATGTGTGCTGAAATACACCATTTCTATCTAATCTATGTGGTAAAGGAGCACAAACTGAAAACATGCATATGTGTTACTTGCAACAATTTCTAAATTTCAAATGCAAAAGTCAAAAACCATTCTGTTTCTCACCAGGGCTATGCAGCACTGTTAACTTTGTAGCTTTTGCATAGGAAGAGATGAAGGCACAATATGACCTACCAATCCTCTTTCCATTCATATGAATCTTCTTTAATCCTTTTGCTGAAAATGAATTGTTCAGTAGAGATGTATTATTATTGAATATGATTTAAATAACTATCCAGCACTTTCTGTGCAATTAATATTGCATACATTATGCCTGTAAGTATGTAATCCATACTTTCAACTCAGTTTGCCAGGTATAAATTCAGAGCTGGATACAACACAACAGCCTATAAAGTCCATCCAGTACCTTAAAGCAATGACATATTCACGACTATTGCTCTTCAATTTATCAAGAAGGCAGAATAGGTGCCTTGCCAACTGCCTACAGTAGGCCAAGCTATCAGAGGCAATATATTGTACAATCCCCAATAACACATTTCTAGCTTCAATCTGGCAGTTCTCTATTTTTGTGATCTACCATGTATTCATCATCTTGATGTCTCCTTATTGGCTGTCATTGATAGGGCACAAAGAAACATTTGCATCCCTGTTTATCTAATAGTGGAAGTAAACCAGGTTCTGAAATTCTTCAAAGCTGAAGATTTATATCCCACTGAATACCTTTTAACTGGCTTCCTGTGGGGCAACAGATATTAATTCAGATAGAGAGTAATAGAAAATTAATTAAATATAAATTTTCTAAAGTGATGAACATACAGCAAGGAATCTGTGTTAACTTTTCCCAGTGCATCTTAATATCTATCACACATTTCTGGATGTATAATTTACTCATGTGTGTTATAGTTATCTGAAATAAAAATATGTTATCTTGGACTCAGATATTAGATATAATCAAAAATAAATCAGGAGTCTTATTTTAGCTGACAATTCTTAAAACAATTCTGAATATGTGCTTCTAATAAGTACACAGATAAACCAGACAAAAGAAACAACCTGACACAATTTGACTTTTTATCATTAGCAGAAAAAAATACCAGAAGTTTAGACACATTTGAAGGAGACAAACTGAATGTAAAATATAGTTTCAATGTAGTGAAGAGTACAAGCTAATCTAATAAATAGTTATTAACATAGTTCAAATTTTGGCAAACATCTCCAACAAAATTGTTAATGCACTAGTTCAGAAACTGAATTATTCAATAAAGCCAACTAACTGGAAAGGTTTAACCAATAAAGTGCACGGATGCTAGGTTTACATAAGAAAGCTCATTAAGAATGTTCATGATCTTAAGCAATTAATTGGAATGAACATGGTAGTTTGTTTTTTTTTTTTCTGAGGCAAATTAGATTTCAGAGCAAACCATCTAAGCAGATTTGGAAAGAAGATGTCAGGCATCCTCACAGATACAATTAGCCATACTCATCCTTGATGTAACTTCCCTGCAGTAAGCACAATCACACCATTGAGTAAATTGGTGCTATGCCCATAGAGTTTTTCCTAAGAAAGAAGAATTCATGACAATGTTTTTTTCTCTGCTTTTTCCCCCCACCCCGGAAAATTTGCAGACAGTGAAAGTACAAGGGAATGACATCTCCCACAAGCTGCAGATTTCAAAAGTGAGGAAAAAGGATGAAGGCTTGTATGAGTGCAGGGTGACCGATGCCAACTATGGAGACCTTCAGGAGTACAAGGCGCAGGCATTTCTCAAAGTCAATGCTAACAGCCACTCTCGGCGAATGCAAGCCTTTGAGGCATCCCCCATGTGGTTGCAAGACATGAAACCTCGTAAAAACATCTCAGCAGCTGTCCCAAGTAGCATCCACAATTCTGCCAATCAGCGCGTACGTGCCACCTCCAGCCCCGAAGCAGCAGCCAAAATCCCCAAACAAAGTCCACAATCAGGTATGGTAAAGCATTTTGAGCTTTCATTTGATTGCTTACCAGCATGTAAAAGGAGGCTAAACCATAAGGTAACCAGGAATTGTGACTAGGAAGAGTTTGGTGCTCGTTTGTTCCTCTTTCTCTCTGGTTCTATTCTTCCTGCTATCTTTTTACTTCCTAAAATCTGAAGAATAAATTTCTGAGCAGAAGAAGCAAAAACACCTTAAACTTCTATATGTGGATTTTATCTCTACCAGTTTTACCCACCTAAGGCTAGCTCTCAAGTCAAAACTTAATTTTCCCTGTAGTGTGTGTGGAGAGACAGGGACATGTAAGCAAATGGCTCATCTCATTTTCAGATGTCTCTGCATGATAAATTAAATAAAACACTCATCCAAATGTGTTTCTTCCTAAGTTATTTTACACCTGTCACCTAACATATCTTCAACATTTGTTAAAATTTGTTTATTTTCACTGTCAATCCTGTTTTCATAAGGAACTTGACTTCTAAATCTAAGCAGACTTTAGATAGACCAGATAGTTTCTCTGTTGTGTGGGCTTTAGAAAGACCATGGGTGTGTCATAGAATGTGTGTTTGTCATCTTTGGATGCTTGATCATTGGCTTTGAATCAAGGGTTAAAATGGCAGTGCCTCCATTGTCAGTCATGTAGAAATTAACATTCTATACATTTTGTTGGAGGATTTTGTTCAGCACTGCATACATAACTTATAATCAATATCAGTCTTCATTTTCTACATTGATACTGTAGAATTCACAGTTATGCAAAGGTGCATGAATATAGAGGAGGTGTAGTTCTGTATGAAGGCAGTAGAGAAATGGACAAGATAAAAACCTGAGATTTTTAAATGCTTAAATAGCCTCTGGAAGACAAACTGAAAGTTTAATAGTTTCTGAGTTACTTCTGTTTACACCGAGGGCCAGTATAAGGCACAAAATCACAACCTGCCTTAAAATATGTAATGGAAGCTAATTAACTGATGCATCATTTTTCTGCTAGTGTATTGTTAACAACTGAATACAACAAATTTCAAAGCACACCTCTTGTGAAATCACTTCAAAGTTACCGGCAAGACAAGTTAGAAAGACGTTTTTATAAGGAAAATGTATTTCTTTACAGATTGGAACAATATGATTTTTCATATAAAAATTCTTATTGCTGTTAAAAAAGGTGATGCATATACTATCGCTATTTTACCTCTGTATACACTTTTTAAAATTTATGTAAGTTTTGTTCAGTTTTCTTTCCCTGAAATGGAGCCACTTTCATTTTTAAGCTCTTCCAAAAATATCTAAGCTGTTAGAAGAAAATAAATATTTCACTTGACTTAAAACCACCATTCTACCATGACTTTCCTTTTAGATAAATGTATATACTTCTTATTTTCCATTGGACTCATACATTTCAAAGCAGCAGAGTTTTCCATAAAGGGAAAACTCTGTTTTCTTTCCATCCTACATGAAATTAATTAAAATAGTCAGAGGTTTATAAAAGATGTAGCAACAGCCTATACCGCATTGCAGCCAAAGTGTGCACAGAACAGCTAATCCACTAAATCATTTTGGATATATAACTTATTCTATAGTATTGTTTATGTTCTTAGTCCAAGCAATGTCTTGACTGATTAATGGACATTTCTTGATTGAGTTCTTGTAGGTTATTACACAGAAAGGTCCTTTTTAAAAAAAAATCTTTAATTTTTTGCTTGAGCAAAGATTAATGCAGATCAAGTACAGACAATCTTAATCAAAAATAATTTAAATACTAAATAGATAAAATATAGTTTAGTTTATTAGTTAATTTTTATGACACAGCACAGACAAATCCTGCATTCATCAGAGGTGTAGCTTATGTACTGAAGAAGTAAAAGTGTACCAGGAATCATTCATATGCTTAATTTCAATTTAATGCTCACCAGCTCCACAAATGATTGGTGATATTTCTGGCATCAGATTTTAAACATCAGTTCAATTGTTGAGAACCAAGGTTTGTTTTCCTTTACTTGAGAATATTTTGGCCTGGCTCTTCCAGCTGCAGTGAGTGAGATTTGGATTTTCATTCCATTTTATGGTTGTTCTACAGTAATAGAAATACCCACAGGAGCACAAGGAAGGGGGGAGTTTTAGCTTTATCTAACTTAGAGAAGCAACTTCAGCTGAGGAGGGGATATGTCAGTTGTGAGACCTCAAAGAAAGCAGAAATGAGGTGTTACAGATGTTAATAGTCTATCTTTTTATGATACAGAATCAACACAACCTCCTTACTTTATCAAATTAGAAAGTCTTCCCCTCTCTCTAACATCATGCTAACCATATTTATGCATGCACAGGACTGCTGTGCATTATATGTATGCAATGCATCCATCCAGCCTTGAACTTAGAAACACGTTTGAATACAAATGTTTCATGATTAAGTACATATTTGTACTTGAAAGACATACAGGTTGTGATGTTTGTTCATGTTGAGTAAAACATTGACTTCAGCACTACTGCTTGAAGAGAAAAGTACTGTTAACCATAGGTAATTGTATCAAATGTTCTCCAGTATAGAGAAGCTGGTATGTAGTTATTGGCAAACAATAAATTTTACTGCTCACAGATAATTGTGAAATACATTTACAACAATGGGAAACATGACACTGTGGAATTATTGGGAATTCTGTATTCAGCTGCTGCTGGACAACTCAGCTACTAATATATATGAAAAATGGATTCTGATAATATGAGTATTTTGTCCCCAAAAATTATTTTTAAAAGGTAGATAAAATTCTACTTGACTCCTATCCCAAAGTACACTGCAGAATTTTGTTTCTTTCTTAACAATAGATATTTACTATATAGCTCTATAAAAGCATTTTACAGTCACTACCATTTTAAAACATCAGCACTTCCCAACAGATATTTCTTCTATTCTCTTAGTTTGCTCCAAAGTAAGAATATCTGTGATAACTGTTAGGGAGTTATATAGCCACAGCTGACAAATTCAAGTGCTGGGAGCCCCATTCAGTGTTTTGCACTGCTCTGAAAAATATTATTTGAGTGTAAAAGAAAAAGTATATTTATTACTATAAGCATAATGGAGATTCAATACAGGAAGAAATAGCTAATGAGAACATCTCCCAGAGAGTCTTCATATAATATACTAAGAAGCACTAAATGACTGTCTCAAAGTCAAAAAAGTCAGGAAAGCAGAAGTTAAAGCCAACACAGCTTGACCCTTTCATTTCATAATTATGGGCTGCAGCAAATGAAGTAACCCATCACAGCTTAATAGGAATCTGAGTAATTTGACAGAGTAATCTGCATGCATCCAAAAAAATGTCCTATGCAGGTGGAGTGACAGATTTTTTTTTCCCTGAATAATTCATAACAACCTATCTTAGTCCAAAGGTAAAAGTACAGAGCTGTGACAAAGCTCTGTAATTCTTAGGAATTAAATGGGGTCCAAGAGCTATAATGAAATCAGGTGAACAGAAGCTAAATAATCTCCAAGCTTCAGCAAATGCCATTATTTCATGGATACAAATCTAAACTAACTCTGCTGCCTGCATTCAAATCACTCAACATTTATAGCAACAAAACTGGCTGAAGAATTTGTTGTGCTGAGAATGAGTATATCCCCCAAGCTCTTCCTGTTCTGCCAATGCTCTGTTAAAGCACTCAAAGCCATTAGTTGCTTTTCAGACTGAAGAAGATTGGTCTCAGAGAATTAAAAATGAAGAAGTGAAGATGAGGTCAATTTTCTGCCTACTTATGTACAGACTCGGCACATTTCTAGCAACTTTCTTTTCTTTCATGAAGTAACAAATTCATCCATTAAGCTATCTACATGCCAAAACTTCCTGTGATGATGGCAGAATTCCAACAAGTGACTTGAAAAGGAACTCGGAAGAGAAGGTGGTACTTATCTGGGTAGAGTGACCTGGATTCTTGGCATCATAAATCACACTGAGAAGCTTATCTTCAGGCATGAATGCAAAGAAAAAGAGTATATTTTCTTTTTCTTCAGTCTGTTCATACTGATAAACGGAGGAAATTACTTCCTGTCTCCATTTTTATCTAGAGAATCTAAGAAACTTTTATCATCAACCTATTTTAAGCAAAAATTTTATGTCCAGTTTGAAATCTTTTAGAATATAAACCAGTTTCCATATTGGGATATTTATTCTTTTTTAATTTATGTTCCATATCCTCTCAAAGAAAAGGAGCAAAATGTCTGCTCTAGCCTCTACCGAGGTGACAGCCACCATTACTGTTTTCTTTGGCTTTCATAGTTACTGTTTTAGAAACTGATTACCCGTAAGGTTGGGAGGCACCAACCATTACTGTGATTGTGGGATAGCAAAAAGTCAAGTCTCTGTTTCCTTTGGACATTATGAAAGCAAAGGCCCAATGATGGTTTTGTTCTTCTTATTCTGAAGCTTATTCAGCTGTTCTCAGAAATACTTGCAAAAACATTATTACAATTTACACCTGTATACACTGCAACCTCTGTTTTTACTTGAAATACACACTTTGATTCCCTCTTCATGGAAAGATTCTGCTCTACTTCTTTTAGCTTCTCAAAATAGTCAAATCAATTCAAACCATGTTAGTTGATGTAGCCCTAATAACTAGTTAACTCTTGACCTTGAAACTGTAAATGTCTTCTGAGAAGTGCTAATATGCTCTGAATAAATTCATTGATAAAGCGACATCTTTACAGCAGCTAACCCTCCACTCTTAGTTTTTTAAGGCCAGGATGTCCAATGCAAAATCCACTCAATAATGCCTTATGCTTCTTTAAAAAAATCCCACATCTTAATTTCATATCTGTGTGTACTTATTGATAGAACAAAATGCATACAAGTACTTAAAATCCTGTTCCTAGTACTTAGTTCACTTAGACCCAGAAACAATCTCTCCTTGGTGTATCTGCAGTTCTAACTCCTGTCACAAGCACAACATTATCTACATTTTGTAACCATCCCTCATTGCCATTGCCAGTCACCGATATTATACCACTGTCAATTTCTATTCATTCCTATCCCTCTTATAAAAACACAGATTAGAGAATTAAGAGGAGAAAACAATCACCAGCCACTACTTGTTCCTTTTCTTGTTCTATAATTTTGAGCAGCTGTGCAATCCCACATGCCCATACCAGACTGAGTACTTGGGTAACATGTAACATGCTCTTTCTGAAATCAGATATTATTTTCAACCTTATTTATGTCCGTGGTTAAACACTATTAATAAATCACAAGAGAAAATAATGGTCTTCTGAAATTTCTTGAGACAATAATGGTATTTGTGGTTAAATATATGGCAGCATCACTGTACCTCATATTTCTGTAAAAATTATGGTATTTGGATGCTGCATTAGTTATTTTTCTCTTATGAAGCCAGTCATGAAACAGTGAGAACAGACACAGTTGAAACTAAATGTACTAAGTCCAAGAAAATTATTTTGCCCTTTACCCATCTACATTGTAGTTTATATAATGCACATGTACTGAGATATTTCCTATTCTTTTAGTAACATTACCAGTGTGTTTCACCATCTGTCACTGCTACTTCATCATATGCACTTCATCATATGCACTTTCTCTTAGCTACTTAAAAATAAACCTTTCATATTAACATCATGTTTAGAACAAAATTCACATACAAAAATCTCATAGGAGCCCATTCAAGAGCTCCCAGAGTAGCAGAATCACAGCAGTTCTATTCTACATGCCTGATACAATGTTCTTTGGTAAATACCACTGGAAAGATTGCAGGTGGACACATACTCAGTAAACAAAGAGAAGAAAATAAAGGAAGAAGAGAGAAAAAAAAGGGTGGGGGGGAAGCTGTGTATGATTTGTTAGCTCACTCAAATTGCTTTTCATTGCATCACAATCAGACAGATTGCACTGGGTCATCAGAGATTGCAGCATATGTGACAGGGCCTGCTCTTGAAATAACTGATGGGATTTCCTTGCTTCAGAACACAACCCATTTGTTACTTGACAGATAAACAGCAAAGCAGAGGATATTTTCGCTTTTTTCAGATGAGAAGCAGGAAGTTTCCCATCTATGGTGCTCTACTTCATTATGAAAATCCTTTGCATCACATAAAATGAAAAAGAATGGGTGCAATTATCTGCTGGCTGGAATGGATACAACTCTGCTGAAGTCTAAAGGATGTCATTCGTCTAAAATAGCAAAAAAATTGGCTAAAGGATGAGGAAGAAGTATTCTCTTCTACTCATATTGTGAGAGTGAATTATAAGAAGAGTTGAAGCTTTGCCATGCTTGTACCACCGGAAAAAGTTTAGGACAATGAAAGTTTCTGTGAACTGAATGAAGGGAAGGAAAACATCTGGAAACTGCTCTTTTCAGCTCAGAGATTCAGAGGGAGAGGGCATTCTTGATGGTGGGTTTTGTTCCTTCATTTTTTTTCTGTGTGTTTTTTCTTCACCCTTGATCAACATTTTTCTAGTGTTTCCCTTTGAAACCTTAGCCTAGGCTAGCTAGAAAGCTCAACAATTTCATTATCTTCCTAGAGTGGGATTTTATATTTAAATAAATAATTTAAAAGTTTCAAAGATATTCCAGAGACTGTTACTATATTTGCGCTACAGTAATAATCAATTAATTCTTCTTTGTTGGTGATAAAGCTGGATGGTATTTGAAGAGCAACTAACGATCTTGCTGCCTACCTTGAGAAGAGAAGACTCTACTCCAAACTCCATTTTACCCACTGTACTTTTTGGAAGTGCAAATTATTATCCTGTCTGTGTGTGGGTGGTCTAGTCAGATGCATCTCACTGAAGTTTGTTCCCCCACCTACTCACAAATGCTACTATCTTGGAAAAAAGCCACTAATTTTCTGTGAACAAAAATGTGAAAGTTAGTTGCACAGTCCCGTTTACAGTGCTTCAAACATTTGTGTGTTCATCAACCAACAGAAATACAAAGCAAAAATCTGGATGCTACTTCTGCTGCCATTCTTATTTCTATTGCTGTTATTACCTCAGCTGCTGTTGTTTCCTGGGACACTGACTGAGGATTTTGGCCACCGAATCACAGCCACAGGCCTATAAGGATTATAAAAATGACTTCAACAAGACTACAGAAGATGGTGTATCCATCTCCAGTTCATTCTGTGGCACTGAAGAAAAGAGTTGAAAAGACAAGATATTTTGTCAGGGAGCAACAATAAATCAATCATGAAGCCAAGTACTAGCAGTAGGTCTCACAGGGAGTTATACATTCAGAGCAGGCAAGGCCCTTTACTAGAATTACAATGTTAGATAATATGACTACATAGGTTTGTGCCTGTCTGAAATGCTGAGAAAACAACAAGTCAGTTATCTATTTTATACTTTTCTGAATTATTACCACACATTCAATATCTACTATTCAGTGACCATCTATTACCTGAATAGTCGTTGAATAATGATTAATGATACTTCATGGTTATGATTGATCCCACATCTCAGATGTATTTGGCATAAGTACTTTGAGCTTCATTCTCACAGTCCACCATTTTCAAACTAGTGTACTGTAGTTGTAGGGGTGATTTAAAAAAAAATTGCATCTTTTTTTTTTAAATTTTTTATTTATTTGCAAAACAGAGATAACAAGGATGAAGATTCTGGATTATGAACATTGATTTAGCTCTAGCAGTTTAAAATGTTGCCACACAAAGTATTTGTCTTGCTCCAATCAGAAGTTATTGCCCTAAATCTGGATGGCAGGAGGAAATATGTGTCCACTGCTCAGCTTCCCTAGCTCACAATGTCAAGCTTCTATATTGTCATAATGGCATCTATGACAGCTGATAAACTAAAACAGAGCTCTTAAATTGAGATAGGTGAAGAGATTACATGGGGTTTGCCTGTATCACTTCTTCTGTTGGGGATTTAATTTCCATAAGAGGGGGCGGCAGAGAGATGGAGGCACTATCATCTTAGACTGCTCCAGCTAAACCCATTAAAAACTTGTGAGTCATAGCTCTTAGACAGAGGCACCTTCTGTTAGTCAGGGTCATTTTTCTAATCTCTATAACAACTGCATTATTCACCAGGCAAACAAAGGACCAGAGGAATGGTCCCTACCTCAAAACACTTACCATCTAGGAATCAGACAGAAGAAAACACACTCATCCAGTGAAAACCTAGCTGAATTCCATGAAAACAGCTCATATAAATGATATAAATGGAAGGAGACCAGGTTGACTGACTGTATGTCAAACATAAGCCTAAGTGTCAGGTGTGAAAAATGAGAAAAGGGGGACTGCATGTTACATATTGAAATAGTTGCAAAAAATAATTTTTATTCTGTTTTATAATACCCTCTTTATGTGTTTTGCATTACAATGCCATTGAAGATGATAGTGTAATATTAAATATCACTCAATTAAATTTTCTTTCCAATAGATGAAAGGATTAACAAGATACAAAAAAAAACAAAGGGGCAAAAAGACAAGTGCAATTCTCTTTGTCTTCAAATAAGAGTCCTGTTGTAACTTTATGGTATCTTTCAAAAGTGGCTCCATTTACTGTTTAATTAAATGTGGTGTATATCAAGTATACACACATTTATATACACATTACAAAAGTGCTGAGCAGTTTGTGTTGGAGTCATGTTTAGTTATAGCAAGACAAACTGGCTACTAAAAAAAGAGTCAATTCAAGCATTTTTGTTAACAGCCTAAATTCCACCTTCATTCAGTATAGGGCATAACCATATGAAAGTATAGGATGAAGATGAGTTACCAGAGAACAGTCAGAAGAAACTGCATTTACTTTAGAATCAGCCATATTTTACAGATAAATACAAATGTATCAGTTTATGATTTTTTCTGTCACATTTAAAAAAAGCTCTAAGGTATTTTTTATCCATGGTTATGAGACATGGGATGAAAGAGAAGAATGAGAAGGAAAAGTGCCCAGTGCTGATAAGAGCAGTCAAAAAACCTACTGCCAGTTGTTCTGAAACACTAACAATTATCAATTATCATTTGGTTATGCTTGCACCCCTCCCCCTCAGCTTTGAACTACTGCAATAGGCATTGTTTCCTGGACTGCTTCTCACACAAGTTTTATTTAAATAGCTAACACTAATATTTCACAGACTATATGCAAACACCTCTCTTAGCAACCATTTTCCTAAAAAGTATCTCTCACTGAAATAGAAACAGCTGAAGTCAATGCATTACTTACACATGTGAAAAGATGTGTAAAAACTTTGCAAATCCAAACACCAGCTAAAGGAAGGAAGAGAAATAGGATGTCTGCTACAAATGGCTGATGTTTGGATATTTGTGACTGTAGGCAGAATGTCATTCTCCTGAGAAAGTCAGGGAAGGTGGAGAAATGGGCTAAGTCAAGTATGCTATCCAGTTAATCATTCTGAAATAATGTGTTCAAACTCAGCAGTCACTTTTGGCTGTTTTCATCAGAAAACTACAAACATCTATAAATGCTGATGAACTCATTTTAATTATACATTTAAGGCTCTCACACCTCCCTCCTGTCTGTTCAAGGCAAAAGGATTGAATCATTTTGGTGGTCTCGTTTTCATCTTTGAGAAAGACATTAGAGATTCTCTTAGCTTCTTCATAGTGCGTGATGGTCCAATTAGGAAGCCTTGTTCTATGCATGAGATTAAAGAATGAGATATGAACAAGAGCACTTTTTTAAGAATTAAACAGGGCAAATTATGAATCTCAGATGTGTTCTAGTAGAAAGATGAAAATTACAAGATTTAAATGTTTCTCTAGGTAGGAGTTAATGTGAGGAATGATGTAGAAAGTGATCTGGATGTAGAATTCCAGGTTATTTCATACCAGTATACCCTTAATTCGACTTCTGTTCATCTTGGCATGGTGAAAATGTAGAATTCATTCAAAGTCCCACTCCTTTTTCTTTCTCCTTTCATACTGCTATCTGTTCACCTTTTATAGTTTTACTATGGCTTGTTCTGGACTACTGCCTGAAGCCAAGTATCATTGTTCCAACACGCTACCAATATTTGAAGTCTCCAATAGTTTTTTTCTCTTCCAAGTATTTCCATCTCAAGTTTACATTAGAACATGACCTGAGCTGGCAGCAAGGTAAAGGCTGTGACCTGCCTTAGCCCACAAAGGGCTCCAGAAGTTATTGTGGCTCAAATTTCTGGAAGAACTCTCTCCTCAGTTTAGGATTGGAAAGCTTTAACTTTTTTTGCCCCATTACAAGACTGAACACCTCTGGGTGCCTTATCTAGTAAAAGCTAAGGATTAAGCCTCCATCTAGAATACCATCTCTCTCATCTCCTCTTCTGGGCATCACTAACAGAAAAGGAATAGATATCAGATGAGCGGAGCTACATGCTGAATGCAAAGTCCAAGTAGACTTCAGGGAAATTCAATACATAAACTGTTCTAAGTTTCTTCTGCTGTGTGAGACAAATTTGTTTGCCCTCTGCAGTATGTGATGAACAAATCACATGATTTTAAGCTGATTGCTGTACAGCTAATGGTGAAAGATGAAGTAAAAGCCTAAGCAAAAGGGTCATCATTGAATATGAAATGATACTCACTGCTCATCATCATTCAGTCATTCAGTTCCCCAAAATCTAATACAGATGGCTGAGCCCTAAAAACTCAATAACTTGAGAAGTTATTCCCTCAAAGAAGGAAAGGGAGATTTTACATTTGTGGATAAGAAAACTTCTTCCTGAGTGTGAATATATTTATCCCATCACTATAGAAGAGATATACACAATTGTGATTTATTCAATTCAGAGGAATAAGAATGATAGCAATTGGTAGGCCAGAGGGAAAGAATCTATTTATTGAAAACCTGTGTGAGACATATTCAAATAAATTTTTTTTAAAAAATCAGCTGCACTTGGTTTTACCTGTCTTTACGGTAATAAAACTTCAAATATCCTCCAAGTAAACTTATGGTTCATTTATGTCCCTAGTAAAATTAAGGCAGGTTGGATTTCAAATCCAACAGTATAAAGCAAAGCTAAATGTTGCAAAACTAGGCACTGAAAGATGGAAAATCTCAGCACAAACCTGAAAAACAAAACCTCCGAGGTTTCAATACCGCTGTGATTTCAGAAATCAGTAGAACAACAAAATTAACTCATACCCAGCACAGCCCAAATATATGTCTCTGAAATATATGTAGTGATATTTTGGCCTACTGTATTACGTACAGAGAATTTGGGATGAACTTTTGTGTGACTGGCTGTATTTCTCCTGTGCTGGTCTGCACAAAACCAGGACTCTACCAAGGCATTGCTCCTTTCTGTGATCAGTGGGTTACTACTGAAACTCAAGGATACTCTAATTAAACTAATATGTTTAGTAAAGTACTAAATAAATGCTGTTGAATTTTCAGATTCCTTCTGTTATTTGTATGAGAATTCCTTCAGATTCCTTCATTATTTGTGTGAGAATGCACTGTGCATTGTACACACAACTGTAAGGAGACAATTTTCAGAGGCTCTGACAGGTATTGAGGCTCAGAATGCTGGATGCTATTACATCCCAGAGAAATCCTAAACCTTAGTAAGCACAAGGGATGCCGAAATAGCTAAACTGGAATTCTGGCAGATGCAAACTTCTTGAGACCCCAGATGATTTACCATGTAAGGCACTCTTACAAATATGCTAAAATTTTAGTTCCTGAGGCAGCTGCTTTGTTCACAATTCAGTGTTTCATCCAGTTGTGAAAAATAAATGGGTAAAATTATTCAAACATTCCTGCTTGCATCCCCAAATCCCGTGTATCAGACACAAATTTTGTCTGATCAATATCTTAGTGTAGGCAAGGGA
The DNA here is from genome assembly GCA_037834095.1 of Argya squamiceps. Taxonomy (NCBI): domain Eukaryota; kingdom Metazoa; phylum Chordata; class Aves; order Passeriformes; family Leiothrichidae; genus Argya; species Argya squamiceps. The sequence continues at coordinate 83,967,092 of JBBMKD010000102.1, forward strand.
TCATGCCTGGTTGCATTCAGGCATGGAATGATTAACTACGTTTTTGACCAGCTGCATTTTACTGAGAATTTATACTTTTTTTTATAATTCTTATAAATACTTAATTTTATAATTCTGGTGACTTTATTTTATATTTAGATGCTCTAAAATTAATTTCATTAACAGAGGAAATTTGATGTTTAGCTGTGGGGTTCATATACTATGTGCCTTGAAATACAAGCATTTGTGGCAGAGATTTTTTTTATTTTAAACACTAGCATAACAATTATTTATCACTATTTTTTTATTTGTGTTCCTAACATTTAAGCAAATCATAAATTGGAATAAAATGCAGTTTCAAACACTTTAATGGCATGAACTAATCTTTCATGCTGTTGCACAAAAACTTATCATCACATGCCTTTGGCAAAATAGCATTTGTTTACAGGAGAAAGCTAAGTATTTCTGAGACATTTGCCCTTTTGGATATATGTTAGGAGCACGAAATAAAAGACAACTAATGGGGATTTACATATCACAAGAAGAATGTAACTGGATCCCCATGGCTGACAGGTGAAACTGTGAGAATGGTGAGATTGTCTGACCTACCCATCAAGTGGAATTTAACTAATATTGTAGAAGTAATACACGCATACATTACCTGACAGTTTTTCCTCTGAGTGACTGTCTTTGAGGATTACATAATTGCAGTCCAGCTTTACCCAATGTTGTTGACCTGCAATAAAATTTCTTTTAGCTCTCATTATGTTAATTAGAAAATAATGCTTGAAATGGTGGGATAATGAGTAATCAGTTTAGTAAATCCACAACCAGATAGACAACTTTTAACTTACATTAACATGCTCACAGTTCAGGTGACACTATTCAAGTCCTAGTCAGAATGGTAGACTAAAACCACGCCTGCATGTAAGTCTGAATTTGAATACAGTGGAATTGAGTCTCTGATTTAAGTGCCCCATGACTTCCAGATTCTAGGTCAAAATGGAAATTTATGAATAATTTTTGTCACTTGTTTTTTTCAAGATGAAAAACAAAGTAACAAAATATGAGCAAAAACTGCAGAACAGAAAAAGGAAAAAAATACAAAAAAACTGTTTTCAGTTTTGCTAAGTTCTTGTTCTACATTTTCAGCTTTCACTCTTGCAAAATCTAAACAAATGCTTAGGTTCATGAAAGAAAAAATACAATTCTTTTGCTCTGGAAAAGAAAAATGAAGCTTTAGTATATTTAAACTTCAATTTTATTTCATAAAGCATCACTGAAAATATGGGAGCACACTTAATAGCCATATATATCAGTGTCTATTGGAAGTCAATTTTATGTGGGCTGATATATGACAAAAAATTTCTCTGTTTGGATTAAACAGCATTTTGGAAACTATTAAATCAGATTAAGATCTAATAACCAAAACCTTGCAGAGTACACTGTCTATTACAGATTTTTCCAATGATCCTAATTGTCCCTTTCTTCACATAAAAACTGAAATTGTTTTAGTTGTCATTTCCCCTAAGTTTTTTCCAATATGTTCAGAATTCTTTAGCTTGAATTTACCGCACGTGCTCTAATCTAAATCCCCTGCAAGCTAGACAAACTTGCTGTTTAGAGAAGAGCATGGACGTAGAACATGTGAAATGAATTGGAGGGAAGTCATGATTTATGCAGAAACTGAACATTATAAATAAAAAGACTACATGTATGCATTATATTTTACCCCCTAATTTGGGGACCTACAGATTGAACTTTTGAAAAAAAGCAAAATGAAAAGAAGAATGAGAAAATATTTGGTCTGCAAATATGGTGCTGCTTTTCCACTGTGACATATTTTAAGTTAAACTTATTTCATATCATACTTTTTCTCTTCTGCGCATTACAGCTTTAAAATTCTCAAATTGTAACATCATTACTTGCTACAAAAATCCTTTAAAATACATTCATGAGATTCTTCCAAGTCCCATTTTATGTATTTTGTGCAGACAAAATGTATCTCCAAAGGACTCTTTGGAGTTGTATTGAGACATATTTCCTTGGTTCAATCAAACAGAAAAAAAATGGAATAAAACAAGTAAAAATAATTTAATACATCAGGAAATGATCTAACACTAACAAAGATTCTAAATAAGTTTTACTAACTTCAGAAAGGAGAGAAAAGCCTTCATAAAAATCTGTCAAATGACAGCTTTTGCAGAGAGAGCAAAGTCATGTCGCAGTAAAACCAAAACCAGAAATTGAACTCTTGCGTTCAAGATAGTAAGTATTATCTGTGTGAGAACAACACACAGGAAAAAGTTGCAGCAAATTTGCTTGTGCATTTGCTTGTTTGTAATACAGAACAAGAGTCCTGAGAAGCACAGCAAACTATGGCAGTGTAGTACAAGTGATGTTATCAGATGGGCCAGAGAACAGTGGGCTTCACACTCATGTCTTCTTTCAGTAGAAACTAAGCTCAAATTTCCCTTGGACTTCTCTTGGAGAAATGTTAGCAATGTCTTTGAGACAAGCGTTCATTTAAAAGTTAATATTCATTTAGCAATTCAGTTCACACATGTATAATTGAAATAGCAGTATTGCTTAGAAGGTCTTGTGAATGTGACAGAGGACTAAGAGTGTTTTATGGCAACCACTATATATGTAACATTTCACACCATGTATTTATCAAAGCAATCAGTGTTGATCTAAAATCTGTGATTTAGTTTAATCCCCAGTTCAAGAAGGAAAAAATTACTGAAGACAGGAACAGAAATACTTCTTGCTTCACTTGTAGTTAGCAGATACAGAGAATGGTGTTACATCTGAAAACTTTAAAAAAATGAGCACTTGCCTGGATTGCTTTTGGCTTTCATTGGGTATACTTCTTATGACAAGATAAATATGTTTTTGGGGGCTGCATTGAAATCCATAATTTAGTTTAATATTAAGTTCTTTACAAAAATTTCTGATACATGATTAATAGATTAAAAAAATCAAAACAAAACAATTTATTACAAGTCCATCATTATCATGGATTGCTTATAACACCATTGTTACCCTGTTATAGGACTGATGCCTCTAACCATCAATAATATTTATGATTTTCAAATACACAACACAGATAAAAAATCTATTAATCATGCATCGACCTGTTATAATCTGAACTTCTACTTACAATGTTACCAAATTACATTTATAGGTTTGACCTTAAGTAATTAGTTTCAAATTCTGAATGTAATTCTAGATGATACGGGGAGTTATCAAGCACTGAGACTTGGCATGTAAGACAACTAAATACTTGTGCCCTTGGTGTATGAACATTTCAGTTTAATCAGCCTAGCCCCAAATGGTTTTATTATGTTAGCATACTAAATATAAAGTCAAGGGTTTATAAATAATGATATGGATTATTATTTTTTTCATGGCTTTTTAAAAAGAAAACAAAGTCTGGGATAATATAATTTCTCTAAAATAAATACTCCAAATCTTTTGGCAGTCTGTTTCCCCCTTGTAAATAGCGCAGTCATTTGCCTATATCTCCTCTGGTTTAAAAGGAAACACTTTAGCCACTAGATGACTTTTTTGTTAGCAGTCAATGATGTGATGCTGGAAATGATTTTGTAAAGAACACTCTGAGGTGTTTGGCTTTGTTCCTCTTGGTTTATGGTTTCATAGATAATATTGTATAAAAAGACAGACAAAAAAAAAAAAAAAAAAAAGAAAAGCAAATCAAAACAAAAAAAAAAAAACCCTCCCTGGGACTGAAATACTTTGTATGTGTTGTTATTTGCAGTGCATGCCAAGACATTCATGGGCACCAGAGCCAACCTGGCAAGCTAATTAAATAAATAAATGTATGTGTTTAAAACAGCCTTATAAGGAGCATTGGAAATCTGCAAGATGAGCGAATATCTTATAACTTCTTCCGCAGGTGCGAGGATAGCTACAAGCCATGGACTTTCTGTCCTGCTTCTTGTTTGTGGCTTTGTGAAGGGTGCTTTGCTTTAATCTAAAAGTGCTGACTTTTTCCAATATCACTTTCTCTTCTTAAAGCAAAGAGCAAATCGCCTGTAAAATCCACGGAGCGGACAGCAAAGTTGACCCTAACCTCCAACCACCACTCTGCACCCAATGTACTCTAAATCTCTACACAAGGAGCACCTTCTTCAGGAAGTACAAACAAAATTACTAAATAAATAAAATAAAATAAAAATAATAAAAAAGAAGAGGATACCACATGTTTTCTTGATATATCTTATTTTCTTTGGCGTATCACTGATATTTTATTTGAAGAGAACTGGTGTGATGTAATCAAACGTTTTGTAACAGCAAGACCTAGTTTCCTTTTCTTTCGGCAAGGAGAAGCCTCATCCTTGACTTCTCAGGGGTTGGCCTGCGAGTCCTCAGTATTACAGAAATAACCATGGATGACATTTGGTTTCCTATGCTGAAAGAACCATTCCAGCCTGGAAGCAAAAAGAGGCCAAAAAGAGGCCAAATAATGAAACAAACCATAGTGATTTAACATAAATAGAATACAGACAAACTTTATCAAAAAGCCTTTTTTCTTTTTTTTCCTTTTTTTTTTTTTGGCATGAGGATCAGGGAGGAGAAAATATATTCTACAAAGCAGCTCAGCAGACTAGGGGATGTTGTTTCTGAAAGGCATGTGAGGATATTTTTCTTTTGAGATTTTTTTTTTTTTTTTTCTTTTTAATGTATTATTCTTTTCTCCCTTTGAGGTTTATTTTTTTTCTGTCTTTCTGTTTGTTTCTTGTTCAATGGTGGCAAGTACCAACTTAGGCCAACCCCTGATGACTATGTGGAGGTTTATATATATACATCCCTTTTTTTTGTGCGTGTGCGTTCTATATTTCAGTGTGTTTTCTCTAATTTTGCAACTCCTGTATATGCAAAACTAACTTAAATTCTGTAAATTGCTTACAGTTTGTGTGATATAACTTCAGAGTAGACATACTTTGGTCCTCCTGCAAGCCAGTTTTTAATATTATCTATATGCTGTGCCACCGAGCAACATCTTTATTTCCTTTTTTGACAAAACACCACTTTTTAGTTTGTAATTCAGTAATGTGTGGATTTTGTAATGCATATCTTCACTTTGACTGGTTTGACTCCCTTCAGCCCTCTGTTTACTCTGTAAATGCACATTAAAATTTGTTATGGTCTCTAGACAATGAATTATTTTTAGTTTGTATGTTGTGTTGGAGTTCAGATGCTGAAAGCTCTTTGAACTTGTGATGTTTATAGAAGATGAAGTGATTCAATCACTGGAGACTGTAAAATGCAGGTTTGCAGTCAAGTACTGCACATAAAGGAAGGTAAGAAACAGAAAACAGACAAATAAACCAGAACATGTCTTTAAGGATGTTCTTTTGCTAAAGAGTTTTAGGAAAGTTAATTTCTTACATTGATAAAATATATTTGCATCACAGCTCCTTCTACATGGCCAAAGAAGTGTCTTTCTTTGCTTTTTCTGAAAGTGGATTGTCATTACTCATTGATATTCATAATTAAAATACTTTTTGTCTGTGAACTGAATGTGAGAATTTTGCTGTTGAATGATGTAATGTGTTACATGAATTGCATTCATTAATGCAGGAAGCAAAAATTGCTACCATTTGCAGCTGCAATCAGGAAGGTTTTTTTCTTTTTCCCGTCTTTCCACTGATGCTTAAAAATTCACACCCTTTCATTTATCAGCACAGACAATCACATACACCACATGCTTATTATGATCTATTTATAGCAGCATTAAGTAGCTGCAGTGTGGTCAGCTGTGTGATTTCTCCTCACTTTGTAAGTACTGCAGAAGAAATTTTAAAAGTGTGTTTATTATCTCGCCAGTCTATTTCAAAATGCTCATAAGCCTGATGTCTTTCCCCATTACTTTCAAAGGATAAAGAACAAATAAAGGCATAGAAATCAAGATTTTGTTAACCTAATGCTTTGGAAGAGGATTACATATTTGTGCAGATCTAATTTCCCATAAATTCTGTAGTATAAGCTTGACTGAGAATAGTCAGTTTTTCTTTGGTTTTAGACAAGTCTTAGCAGTAATAAAGAGAGCAGAAGTTCGGCATAATACAAACAAATCAGGAGTAACCATGAGGAGAAAATGGTCAAAATTTATTTTATTTCAACATAAAATTTATGACCCACTTGGAATGTTGTATATTGAGAAAGATTTTCTACATAGTTATAACAGGTTATCAGTCTACTGACAAAGAAAAACTGTCTTCCTTAAAATATTCTGAATCAAAGCCAATATTGTGGATCAAAGAGGTCACAAAGAGGATAAAAAAAGTAAAGCGTCAGATCTTTTTTGAAGTCTCACTTTCTGAACATACCTGTGGAACCAAACTTTGAGAGTTCTGGAGAAAAATCTCCATTTTCTCTCTGAAACGGATATCTGTGACTTGATGATGTGAGAATCTCCTGCTTGGAGCTTGGAAACTTCAGTTTCCATTGGTCTTAACTGGAACCAAATGCTTAATGTCACATGTTTCATTTGTTTACTGTATCCATGTATCTTGTATGAATATTCCATGTATGCACATAGAGACTACCCTTCATGACATATGGCATTTGACAGCACAGTTTAGCCTCCATTGCTAAAGTTGTTACTATGTTAAACTGATATTGTGTTTTGCTTTATGCTGTTAGCTGCTTGGATATAAATCACCATGTACTAGGAATTCAGATTAAAGAATGAGCTGAAATTAAAGCAGAATTCTAGAGCATTTGGATTAGTGTGATGCAAGCCAGAAGACATTCCCATATTGTGATTTGCTATTGTACAACTGTGTCATCAAAAAGAAAAAAGACGAAAGAAATCTGTAGGACTTTTGAAAAGCCTTTAAATTTTCCATGAGATGCTAAAAGGACACAGAAGTTGTTCTTCTTCCCCTCTCAAAACAACACACCCAAATTCTTCAGATAAAGCTGATCCAGCCCTTCTGGTTGCAGATCTAGAGCACAGCTTTAGTTTCTGCAAATCTACATGGTGCAGCAGCAACATCTTCTAACAGGAGCAGGTATTACATTTCTAAATTTTAAACCGTTAACAGCTATTCTTCAAATTGAGAATCTGTCTGAAGCTCCTAGAATTTCTCAAAAAGGAAGTTAAAATACAGTAGACACCCTTGTTTCTAAGCATTCTGTTATGAATAATATTTGGCATAGCAATAAAACTACTACCTTTTTCTGCCAGGTGCAGTTCTAGTTTGGATTTAACAAAAATAGATTTAAAAAAAGTGGCTTAATTAAATCCTGAAAAGCTCTCTGTTTAGTAGGGTATCTAGAAGGGCAGTTTGCATCTAGCAATCATAATAGCTCTCAACTTAACCTTTTTATAAAAAGAATCCATTTTTGAGGTGGTTTTTTACATGACTCATGCTTCTCAATTTGTGTCCCCAAAGCCTCATTGCATATGGTGACTTTCTTCAGGTTGTTCCAACAGGTTGTGTTTTTAATAGAAGAATAAGCATGGGTGAGTATGAAACACTTCTGTATTTCAAGGTATATGCCACCTACACTCACACACTTTGAGATCTGATGTATCATCAGGCTAGAAGAAACATGTTCTAGCTCCATGAGCTGTCAATGACAGCCTTTGTATTACGTGCAAAAAAGATCTGTGGTATTTTGGTACTACTACCAGGGATTGGTACTGCAACAGAGCCTGTCTCAAAAATTTTCTTTTTCAATGGCTTACCAATATTTTTTTAAGCTCTGGAACCTCGTGCATGGAAGTTGCTGCATAATATGTTTGAATGTCTCTTTTGTAATTGTATTTGGTAGACTTTGCAAAGAAGTTTGTGGAGCATGAGGAGGGCTCAGACCATGGATTTAATAAAGCTTGGCAGAGTAATTTAAGATTGACAGTTCCTCAGAGCTCCTATTAAGAAAGGTACTAGAAAATTTGAATGGTAAACACTGAATCTATCAGAAGGAATTGTTATTTCTTTTTCATTCTCAATATTGAATATTTACATTACAGCACTACCTGAAGGCAAAGATCAGAAGTAGGTATAAACATGAGACACCATGGCAAAAAAGATAGGGCTGTTTGGAAGTTCATCGTTTTTCATCTAATTCAGTGCTACTGTGATTCAAGAGCGGAACATACCCTAGAACCAGTTTTTTTCACAATCATTCCCTAAAGTACCCTTGCTTCATTCAAGTAAAATGAGGAAATAGTGACCAGAGCACAAATCTGAATGCTTGCCTGATATTTTTCAGTGTTAAACATTTCTAATGATTGCTAATTTCTAATGATCGTTAACTTCTAATGAACTTAAATGATCTCATCATTTAGGTCATCCTTAAAAAAAACCAAAACCCCCTCCTGCTTTCCCCAAAAAACCAAAAGCAGTACTGCTGTCAATCTTAAATTACTTCCTTAAAAAAAAAAGAAGAAAGAAAGAAAGAAAATACTTAAATAATTCAAACCTTTGTCATTTGCAGGGTATGGGAACATTTGTCCATGACATTACTATTGGTAAATGTCAAATGTTGTTTATAGAGCTAAAAGCATTAGGAACCAAGAATGGGATCATCATGCTTTATAATATAAATTTTTAAAGGTTAATCTTCCATGATTAGCTCAGCTAAACAATGCTAAGCACACAGTAAACTGATTAATGCAATTCACTATAAATGCCTTCAGTCTTTTGTTCTGAGCTTCCTAAATATTGATTTATTTGATTTCACAGTCATTAGGTTTGCACATACATTGACATGGTTGAAAGATTAAACATAGTTTTTTCTAGTGTTATTCATCCAAAAAAATGTAAGAAGTTAAATTTGTCTGTAACAATGAATTACAATCAATTGGTGAAGATACTTGCAAGGGAACAAAAGTGTGCTTTCCTGAGAGTCAAGTTTAATTGCAATTCATTATTTAAATTCTCCATTTCAGGCTATTCTTTTTTTGCCAACATTTCAATCAACTTCTAAAACCATACTCTATATCTTATTACTCCTTACAAGGTGACAGGACGAAATAATGTCACCTTTGTTATGAAAAATCTAGGAGGGAAAAAAACCAATCTTTTCATTTAACAACAATCTAAACTCTCACTGTTTACAGTGCCCTATCACCTCAAAATATCTTGAGAGAGATATATAGATACAGATATATATTGATATTTATATATATATATATGGTTTGATTTCCAACTCTATCATGCTGATGATAGAGATGGCATTCAGATGGAAGCAAATGAATGTTTCAATTATTGAAATGCTCCTTTACATTGATATTGCAGCACAGAAAAAAGTCTTATGTGTTATGGGACTATTTACTGACATAATGACAGCTCATAAGAAAGCCAAAATATACATAATAGACTATTAATTCCTTTCTTATTTTTATATGCCATGAATTTGAAAAACAAGAGAGAATATTGCATCTGAAAACTAGCTGCTTAAAATAAACCATTTCATTCAAATCTTTGAAGAAGCAAATTCCTTATTAAAATGATTTGTTTAACCTTTTAAAATATATGGGGTTTAGATTTTTGAGAAAAGTTACATATATATTATATATAATATCCTTGTATATAAAATTGGGAAAGAAGGAGATGATAACTTCTTTTGCTACTTCTGATAGAAGATTATGTTCATTGCCGCTGATTGTCTTCAATACCAAATGATTTAAAAAACTCTTCAAATGCCTGGCAACCATAGTTTAAAAAAAATAGATTCCAATTTTTCTGATCATCTACAATACACTTTAGTTTCTAGATATTAGCCAGCACTGGTTCTGGTTTTAAAAATGTTGTTTTTTTCATCATAACACAAAAGAAGTAATCCATACTTTATTGCAAATAAATGTCAACATGTTTACTAAACCTCCATAATGTCTTTTTCTTTCATGATTCAGGCACAAGATATATTATTTTTGTTCATATATTTAATCTGCTCAATGGGGCTAAGCACTGAAAAGAGGGGAAAATGGTTCCTAGTTGTTCCACCTACTAATTGAAATCCTGTGTAGGAGAGAAAACATAGGTGTGACTCTTTATATTTCCCCACAATGGCCAAAACACAGAATCTTCACAGGGTCTCACAAAACAAATCACTGCTATAAAAGATGACAGTGGTAATTCAACTTTGCAACAAGGTGAAAAACAATGAAATTGAATGCAATTTCTTTAGCAAAATGCAAAGCTTTTTCTTCCAAAACTATTACTGTCCCCATAGATATGAAAGGTCTTGCAATTAGGGCGTTGAACAGGGAAAGTATTTGTCCACCTCTTGGTAACTGCACAATAGCAACCCCAAAGAGACTCAGCTGTCCCCCTTTCACCATCTCTGTCCTACATATGATTATTAATCATGAAGGCACTCAGAAGATGAATATATATTACAAAATAATACTTTTCTATACTTAGACCTTTTTATTTTTACTATTTTTAACAGAAAAATCATTTTGTCTCAGTTAACTTTATTTTAAAAAGTAAGGCAATGTTTACATAATTCATAAGCATTGTAGATCGTTTACTGGAGTTTTATTTCTAAATAATCCCCAGCATTCAAGATAATAGAAGAGTCTTAAAAAGTCTCCCAGTAGTATTCTAAAGCTGTTTATGTGTCGGAACTACTTGCATTAATGGAAAAATAAAACAAAACAAAAACAAAACAAAACATAAAAACAAACAAAACCCCTCTTCACCTGGAGTTCCTTCTAATCAGGAAGGAAAATCCTGAGGAAAGGAGGTGACGGGAAGAAATCTTTTGAAGTGATTCCGGTGATAGTGATCTGAACTTTGCCTTTAACCTTTCCAGTATTCTTCCTGAACTTAGCAAGGGAGCAAATTTTGAAAGAACTTATGGTGCACCAGCAGAAATAGTGAATGAAATGCTGCTGTTAATCTTGTGTGACTGAGCTTATGCATGAGCACTGGGCACAAGGGCAGAATGTCTGACATTGTCTGGATTCTAGAAATTTTAATGCCAGGAGCTGCTGGATGTGGGCTACTCCCATGTCTGGACAAGATTTGTGTAACTGGAAAATCTGTTTCCTTTCTAAAGGTCCCAATGCATAGGACAAATAAAATGTATAATATTGAAAAATAATGAATATTGAAAAAAATTCCTCAGGAGTCTCCCTTACTCTCTGTGTTTGTGATTGACACTTCTAATATAGAAGTCCAACAAAACTGATCTCAACAATAACCTCCACAGATGGACTTGGAGAATACTATTCAACCTGAAGTTTACATCCCAACTTTATTTCTTTCAATTTTGAAAGGTATGTCAGCATTGAAATAGAATGTAGGCAAATAGAAAGAAGACAAATGACATGTTGTGCCAAAATTCTCAGTCACAAAATATTAAATATGAATTATCAAGTATATCTAATAGTAAACAAAATTTTTATTAGACCCTTTAAAGAATCACGTATTTATAATCAGGAAATTTAAGGAGAAATCTGGGAATTATGCTCTATTATGCATTTTATTTCAAAAAATGGCAAACTTAGAGCTGTTTGCAAAATTAAGTGCTATTTAGTATGCTTGTCTATACAGGTAAAAAACATAGATGTTTAAGACATTTGTCATGAAAATGTACATAGAACACACAGAATTATAGAGACGGACCTACTAATGGTAACAGTTTCTTTTCTCAGCAGATGGATGAAGCAGATGGAAGAACTATGTTTTCTTCACACTTTTCCTACTGATCAGTAGTTGTCAGCAATAATGTCAATTCTGTTCTGGAAATATGTATGCAGTGTTTTTTTTTCTTATTAATCTCTTTTTTTTTTTTTTTTTTTCATCAGACTAGGCTTTTGGTAGTCCTTGGAAATATGTAACACAGAAAAAAAACCACGGCAGTTGTATAGAAGTATGTGGGCCTTAAAGTATATTCACCAGACAAATACAATCTGGTTTTCCTTAGGAAAAGAAAGACACAAGATGAAAGACATAAGTACTGTAAGATGAAAATTTTATATACAAGTCATATTTGAGACACTGTTCATTAATATTTGCCTTTACATATGCAAAAAAAAAAAGAGGAGGATCTACTTGAAACATTTCTGTGGCAAAATTCTAAAATACTCTATTTGTCCTCATTTTCTTGTGGATAGCTCTCTTGTAGTCTGTATTCTGTTTCAAATAATTAGGATATTAAGCTGTACAACCTTGCTGAAGTGGATGAGAAACACTTGCACAATCTGTTTCACTAGGTCATCTTTGAAGGCTCTGACTTCCCAGCTGTAAAATGGCAACAAACAAGTGGAGCAGCAGAAATGTTTTAAAGCAATCATAACTGTCAGGGGGAGATTTCGAAAGAACACTGTTCAGGAAAAGTGACACAAGATCTGCTAATGAACCAGCATACAAAGTTCCTAACACTGGAATAATTTGTTTCTGTACTAACAGTAGATATTCCAGAGAAAGACATATGTGCTCAATGTGTCAGAACCAATGAAAACCCCATTGTAGTGGTTAATGGGCAAACAAGCAGAAGATATATTATGACATATATGAAACAAGCTACATAATAAACTCTGAAAGTAGTAAAATGACATGACATATGTTTGTGTTGTATGCTGCTGAAGAAAACTACCTGCAGGTTTAAACTCATTATTCCTGACAGAACTGATACCAGAATGTGGCAGTGAGATAAAGACCTAACTCAAAATGAACCTGTGATGGCTGAAACCACCATATCCCAAGTAACTGTATGAGTAATAAAGATAAATAGTAAAATTCTAAGTGAAATTGGACATTTAAGATAATCATAAAACCTATGGATCCAGTAGAAGAGTTTTATAAAAGGCTTGTGTGGTTGTGTAGCAAGCAGGACTGAGGAACAGTCCATCCCCCCTGTACTTGGCACTGGTGAGGCTGCGTCTCAAATCTTGGTGTTCAGTTTTGGATCTCTCACTGCAAGAGAGATATTGAAGTGCTGGAACATGTCCAGGGAAGGGCAAGGAAGCTGATGAAGGGTCTGGAGCACAAGTCTAATGAGGAGCAGCTGAAGGAGTTGAGGCTGTTTAGCCTGGAGTAAAGGAGGCTTAGGAAGGACCTGATTGCTCTCTACAAGTACCTGAAAGGAGGCTGCAGTAAGGTGGGGCTCAGTCTCTTCTACTAAGTAACAAGCAACAGGATGGGAGGAAATTACCTCAATTTGTGCTGGAGGAGGTTTAGTTTGGATATTAGGAAAAAAATCTCACCAAAAGGGTTGTCAAACACCAGACTGCACAGAGAACTTGTTGAGTCACCATCTCTAGAGGTATTTAAAAGACATTTAGATTTATTATTTAAGGGTATGATTTAGTAGGAGATTTGGCTTGTTAGGTTAATGGTTGAACTCGATGGTCTTACAGATCCTTTCCAAATTAAATTATTTTATGACTCTGCGACTATATATATCTCCATGTTTAGAATTAAAGATAACAAACACCTACTCCTGGTGAGGAATGAAATATAGACCTATAATTAGACATATAATTCCATGTACAAATTATTCCAGGAAAATAGTTCTGCTTATCTCTGAGAAGTGTATAGATATGGCTACCACTGAACTGATACTGAATAAGGTGGACCTCATTACATTCTGCAAAATGGAAGTGCAGAGATTTCAGAGATTTTTCTGACTGGGAACACAGGAAGGACCATGGCAATTGCTAAGTCTGTAATGCTGTACTATGCCTTTTTAAACTACTCTTCCAACAAAGCCTTTTTTCAAAATTTTCAATTTTTTTACACTCTAGTTCCTATTTCCTTTTGAATAGAACTATGAAAAACAATATGCTTTTCCAAAGCCACCCCTCTAGGAGTTTTTAAGCTTCAAAAGGAAGACACTGGTGGTTTATGATCAATTTACTGCCAACAATTCTTAGTTGGAAGAAAGGTAGATGTGGTAGTTGCTTCAATAAATCACAAGTAGAGCATTATCTCTTTAAGGCAGAAAAACTGAGATGTTTTAAAATTTGTAAGATGTTGTAATGAATTTGACTGACAGTATTATTTTGCTTTGGCTGGAAGTACAAGCAGATAATTGTCACATGTCAAGAAAAAGTGTCAACTCAGCCTAAGATATTGGGCCATTCTGCTGACTATATAGAATCCTATTTAGGAGAAACATACCTTGTATTGATTTTTAAACTGACTTCTATCCCCATTAAACCCCATGTATTTTGGGAAAGTCTAGCCTTGATCCTAATGCAGTTACACTAATCTTTCTGCTGATTCATCTGAACAAGAGTGAATGGGACATCTATGAAAAATGTAGAATATAATACATAAAAGTTAAACACATGTAGATTGGCATAAAATTTACCATCGCTACTGGCTCATGTCTTTCTGGTAGGATCTATCATAGAGGCATTTTTTTGCCTTTTTCTCCCCTGCCCCCTTAATTTTCTGGTTTCTTCTTATACATCTATTGTAAAGGAATGTATAAATATGATGTGCTCAGTTATTAATCATGTATCATTCAAGCCTGGCAAGCAGCTTCAGAAATAAAAATGCAGAGAAGACTTAAAATTACATCCCACTTCAGGAGTTTTACCTAAAAATAGCTGGCTCTTATATGAGCCACATCCTGTTGATTTTTATCGCAGAAGTACCAGGGTGGAATTCTAAGTATTCACACACTGTAAGACAGATTCACTTAAAAAAATAGGGAAAGTTGAATAAGTCAAGCTAATTCAGTCCAAACTCAGGTACTTTTCTCTGCTGCAGTGGTACAAAGAACCCACACAGGAGAAGAGAAAATGAAAAGTAAATAGTGGAGGAAACCATTATGTACTGACTGTAACTCTCACAGACACACACACACTCCCCCAAACTTGCATGGTGCATTGCATTGTTGTAAGGACTGAGTGTAACCTATGGCAATAACAAGGAGGAAGCAGGAATTTGGACTGAAGTTGAGTATGGAAAAAAAAAAGGGAGGAAAGGTGTTTTCTATAAGTATGTAAATGTTTGGTTTATTGTCCTTTTCCTTCCAATACCCAAATAAGTAATTCCATATTTATTTCCATTGGCAATAAATTTAGTCACTTCAAATAAAGTCTGTTTTGTTGACAATGATAATTAATAAGTGGTCTTCCTGACTCCATATTGCTATGAAATGTTTCTCATTCCTGGGTTGATTTTTTTTTGTCTTCCCCTGTCCTACTGAGGAGGGGAAGTAAGAGTGTTGCTGCGTGTGAGATTGCCTACCGGCTAGGACCAGCATGTCATACCTTTCCTTTTTTTGGAAAAGAAGAGTGAAAAAATAAAAAAATTAAAGTCTTCTCACATATTCTTAGTTGCAGAATGTGTGGGATGACTTGTCAGACTTTTCTTTAATTTCAACAAATCCTTTCTGTTGTTTCCAATGTTCTGGAGTGGATTACTGGATTTCAGAGGCAAGTGACTCAAAGGTATGTATAAGACACTTCATAAGCTGTGTCTCCTTTTCTGGTTCATTCCAGGAAAATGTAGGAATTGTTTAAGCAGTTCTGGAATTTGCATTCAAATACAATCTCAGATTGAGATAATTCCCATTCTGTCAGCAACAAAACAGGCAACCTCCTCCTTAGTCAGTGTCAGAGGTTTAGAGCACTCAGCTCTAGACAACACAAAGAGATGATGTCTCAGGTTCTGGGTTCTTATTTCCTTACATTCAGTTACAACAGCTTAGATTTCTCAAGAGAGAATTATAGAGAAATTTTGCAGATGTTAAAATATACAAGGTTAAATATCAGGTGTAGAATGGAAGCTAGTTAATAGGTCACCTGTGAAACTTATAAACCTTCATAAGGAATTATCACGGAAGCAAACTAACAATGTCTGTCCAGATGTCCTTGCCACGTACTTGCCATGGATGACTCAAACAAGTTTGTTTTTTTTTTTCCCTGATCACTCCCTGCTGATAAACATGATGGTTCTTTTCAGGCTCCTTCTCTGCGTTGTTTTCCTTCTGGGTGATTTGTTGCTGGATCCTCTAAATGCTTATTTATTGATGCATTTATTTTTCATTGCAGTTCTTTATGTCTCTTGTAGGAAGGAAGACAAGGAAAAGGGAAGAAGAAGATTTGATGTGTCTCTTGACTAGAAATATTTGTCCCCACATGGAAATGAGTAAGATTCTTTGCATGGGTAGCTGGGGTTAGATGGCAGTCAGTGCCAGGCCAGAGAGACAAATTAGGACTATTTTCCTTTAGAAAATTGTCTTTTAAGAATGAGAGAGTAGCAGTATCAAAGAAACCTCTCAAGGACAAAGATTTGGTGAGCAGGGAGCTCCAAAGCCAGTTAGAGGCTGGAGTTTTTATCTATGAGGACACCTTGTTAATATAAAACAATACCTTAATTAGATTTCATGAGAAGAGGAAAGATATGAAAAAGAAGAATTATGTTTCTACTCTTTAAAATTATAGTCACTAATCCCCAAAAATAACACTAGTCAAGAAAGGGCATTCAGAAGCAGCAGGAAACTGAATATTTAGAATTTGATCTTGAAATACAAATACTTATGTCTTTGAATGACTACTTGTGGTAGAGTTTCCTCTCAGCTAGCTAAGGGGCTTCAGTAGTGATAAAAGTTTTTAGCTGGTAGGAGTTATTTCAGTGTCAAATTCTTCTCTTAAAATTTGTTCTAGATTTTGCAGTGACAAATGGCAGGTATTGTAAATTGCCTCCCATACTGCTATAACAGGAGCTTCAACTTCAGAGTCATTCTGAGCAGTGATAATAATGGTCTTAAATAGCATAGTGGAAAATCACTAAAACAGCCTCAGACCAACAAGGATGAAAATGTATGAAAATGAGTTGAGACTGTGGAAAACAGGGAAAAAAAACCCGCTGGTCTGCAGTGAAGAGACAAAAAGCAGAAAACAGGGAAAGTTCTAATAACAACAAACCTATTATAAATGGTTTAGAAGAGCAGGAATATTAAACACAAAATATTCCAATTTATCTGATGAGAAATTTGATTAGCTCAATGGTCAACTGTCTCTGTACTTAAACCTTGTCCTGTGGCACTGGTTAAACTATGTAACACCAAAGGAAAAGAGACAAAGAGAAAGCAATCTTCATCACTTGCTCAATTCTGCATGGTAAAGGAACAGAAATTGTCACAAAAACCCCTTCATACAACCAATAAAATCAACAGAAGTTTATTGATCCAGCTAAATCTCTATGAGTATGTCATGATTCTGTCCAATTATTCTATTTGGTAAGTGCTAAATTGATAATCACACCATACAATTTATTATACTTTAAGTTTTCCCACACATTGGAAAACTTTAGCATTTAATATATATGTTTTTATTTAATTAGAAAATGTCTGAGTGATTTCTGTATACTGACCTATGAAGTGACTTTTCACTTTTCCTTGTGGAAAAGAAAAACATGAAAGGAGAAATTACAGAGTATAATAAAACTACAAGTGGCATAAAGTAAGATGGACAGAAATTGTTCATTTTCTCTTCCAGTGCAGGAAAGAGGAGGTGTCAAATTGAGCCAGTAGGAATACATTTCAAGACAGAAAAAAGTAGGTGCAAAAGACCTTGTAAAAGATAATGTGGATTCAAGAAGTTCATGTAGGTTGGTTGATTGGGAGACTAAAAAGGTTTATGGAAGAGAAATTCGTGTTGGGTTGCAAATTAATAAGACCACATAGACTCAGGAGATTTTCAATGTGAAAATAGCTGGAGCGTGAAATTAGCATTACACAGAAGTGTCATTTTATAACCTTGTCCTGCTCTTCCTTTTTTCAATCCATTCACTTGTGGATGTTGAGGGATACAGGACACGACTCAGCCTTTGGCTTGAGCCGCTACAGCTGTTAAAAGTGTATTAGATTCTGTAACTTCTGTCACTCCCTGATCTCTCCAAGTGAAACTGGAAGTGTGTCTTCAAATATATTGAAGAAATTTATTTATTATTCTATTTATGAATTCTTAAAACCTTTTTAATAATCTGCAAGCTTTACTTATATCCATACTGATTTTTAAGGGATATTTATTTATTTATTTATTTATTTATCACATTTTGTGTGTATTATCCACAACCTCTATTGATGACCATCTTTCCTCCCCTTGTTTCTTGTGACAAAGTATTCCCCTTCTATTATTCCTACCACTCCCAGTTTCTAAGAGGTCCTGTTCTATATGAATTGGGTTTTACAACTGAGCTGAAATAACACTCTGTTCTGTCTTTTTTTCTTCTATCTGTAAGGTGAGAATTGGCAGCACTTTTCCTGTCAGGTATCAACTTTAATCTGTGAACAGTTTTTCTTGGATTCAAATTCTCTTTTTAATCCTGTCCCCTTTATTAAGTAGAATAAATTTTAGATAGGTAACTAAGAGGAGAATCTTGTCAGTCTCTACAAAGCACAAAGTAGAGAAATATTTTAACAATTTGATGGCCCCTGAAAAATTCTGCCAGTAAAATTTTAAAAATAAAGTTTTACCTCAATTTTAAAACAAAACTTTTATTTCCATAGTTTTATCTCCTGGCAGGAAGCAGTCTGCTGTACCTGCCTTGTTTGGACGCTATATCTTTGGTCAAGAATTTGTCTCTTGCTGGGCATACACATCAAGCTGTCTTGCCAGTTCTTTCTCTTATTCTTTCCTAATGTACTTTATAAACTCTACATCAGAATCACCTTATCCTATCAACTTGTATTCATATCTCATCTGAAACATAACTGTCTAGAAACATTCTACCGCACATTCACGGCAGAAGAGATAATCACATTAAGGTGAAAATGCAAGGATAAGTTTTCAAATGTACCCAAACTAAGTAGCTAAATTAATGTAATGATCAGTATACTATATTTACGCTTAAGGAGAGCACCAAGAAAAAGATATTAAACTATAATAGGCAGAAGCCTTAATATTATTTGACATTTTACTTTTATCACTTAACATTCAGTAAACAAGTAATTTTTTAAGAGCAAACATTTACCATTCATTTATAAGTTATCATATTTATTTCCTTCTTCCATGTTAGAAGATTATTATTTTTATGGTATTAAGATACTGCCTTATGGTAACTCTGAAAACACTCATCCTGGTAAGTGCTACTGCAGCAGTTCCAAAACAAACCCATCTTTCAACATTAAGCATTGGAGTGGCAGGCAAGGCTTCTTTCCATCGTCTCCAGAATTCTAAGATCAAAAAGAGAGGATATTTCTTTAATTTTCGATTAGTAAATAACCTATAGCTTTGCTTTATAGCATGCCTGATTTATACAGTATGAAATGACATCCTCTTCCCTGACAGCAACCAACCATATATATTATGGAAACTCAGAGTTGCCTACTTCCTTGCTTACTTCTAAATGCTGAAGAATTCAAATCAAGTTATTTTACCAGCATACTGTTAATAAAAATCGATTAAGTTCACTACGTGGAAAAATAGCTATAACAATTTTCTCTCCTATCTTAAAAAACAGACAAGCTTTTACATAAAATAAACCTAAAACATTGGAATATTTTTTAAAATTATTCAGTATGTCAAACTCTAAGAAAAAAACCCAGAACTTACTTCAAAACCATCATCCAGAAATACTAAAATCAGCACAATTTATTTCTACTTCCTAATTTGTGCAATACTATGGCTTAATAGCATGTATCCATTGACAGGTCTAAATGTGTTTTTTCTTTACTGTATCTATGTACATATATAGCAAGACCAGAAATGGTTCAATGAAAAGAGTGTCCATTATACAGTGAAGGCTTCTCTAAGTAATTATTTATCTGCAGGACTTGGGTAGCTCAAAGCCCATTTTCCATTGTGTCCTTTTGCTTATCATTGATTTACTGAATGTGGTCAGAGAGTCTCTTTCATTAGTGGCTTTAAGAAACAGATTAGATGAACAGTTATCAGAAATTCTGTTGTACAATTCGTCCTATATGGGAGCTGCAAAACGAACTTGGTGGTTCTCAAGGTCCCTACATCCTATGTGCTATGCTTTTACAAAATTTAGCAGCAAACTCAAAAGTGAGAGAAGGCTTTGGTATTTTTGAACGTGAACAAATGCCTTGTCATATCAACAAAAGCTTTTTTCAATAAGTTCCAAACTGTATAGGATTAAGTAACACAACATTGATCATTCTAATCCATGTTTTTACAGTCTGTAATATATCTTTTATTATTAGAGTGTAAATTGACAAAAATATGATTTTAATAGATGTTGCAAATACATTTGAAAATGTATTTGGACACACATACATTAAAAGTGTGAGACAGCAGTGTGTAATCAAAGTTGTGAAATATATTTTTAGCACTGTTTATAGCTGAGAGACCTGCTCAGTGATATGTAGAAGGGCAGACATCTGGTTCATTATAGTATCTGTATGAACAAAAAATAGAGAGATGATTTCACAGCCATTTTTGACCTCTCTGAATAATTTTAATCTGACTATGCAAAAACTCTTCCCCAAGCAGACAACAGCATTGTACAACAGCATTATTGTAGGCAGTCAATGTATGGCTGCTGAATAAGTGATTCAGTCCTTACAGAATTGGTATTTAGATCTGGCATCTGTTTTTCTTGGCTTCTTTCACTGCTGATTTTGCCAGCTTCTTAATCTGAGTCTCTTGCTTTCTCCTACATGCATAGACATTTTCCCATTGCCTCTAAATTTTCTGCAGCAAGCAACAAGTTGACCTGTCTTCTTTTCTGTGATCCTGTTTTGTTCAGACAGTGTGCAACACATTCTATAATCCTGTCAAGGATATTTCAAGCTTTAGCACATTGTTTGATGTTGATTCCCCTCTCCATTGCTCCATACACAAAGGACTTTGAGAAAAAATGAAGAAAGATCTGAATCCACCATAAAAGGTGAGATACTTGAGGTAACAATAGGAATTTTTCCTCGTAAATACATGTTCCTTAAACATAACAGAAAAAATCCTAGGACATCGCAAAACCTGGAGTTTTAAAACCAGAAAGGCTGCAGAGGAATCAAAGTCTTGCTGATAACATTTTTCTAACAGAGTTTTCACAGCCATGTTATCACTTCCTTCTCCTTAATTTAGAGGCAGTAAAGGCCTTTTCATCTCTGTGTATTCTGAGCTCCTTAACAGCTATCAAACTTAGACCCACCAGCTACATAAACATTTACAGGCAATGTCAAATCTAGCCATGGTACAGGACAATATGAGGCAAAACAGTATATAGTGTCATATAGTATAATACTATTACGTAGTGTACATTTTGTATAGGGTACCTCAATATGGTGCAGTACTGCTTAAAACTGCACAGGATCCTCTGTTAACCCACCCATATTCAGGCACAGTAGCTTAAAATGCAAACCCATTGATAGTGGCCAAGGTCAGAGACAAAATGCAGTAGAAAAATCCCTCGGCTATCACCCTGAAGGGCATTTCCAATGTAAATCCAGAAATCTAATTAGGCAGCTTGAGTAAAAAAAAAATCCCACTTGAAAAACCAGTTAAGGTCATTAAATTGAATAGATTCCAGCTACCATGTGGAACAACACTAATCATATGGAACTGTATTAACTGCTCACTTTAGCATTACCAAGCAAAATATTTGCATGCAATGTAAACAGAAAGAGAAGATAGTGCAATATTAAGTCCTTGGAATAGGAAAATAGAAGAACAATTGGTAATGATGGCCAATATGACCAGCATTTCCTATGCAGATGTACATGCAGGTGGCTCACAGACCTGAGTAGATGAGCTCAGAGCATGTTTTTGGAAGGGGTTATGAAGATGGTTGAAAGACTGCTTTCCATGATAATGAGAAGATGGAAAAATCTTTCTAGAGGCATCTTGTTTTGCAAGGATCTTATGTAATATTTATTCCAATGCTATGGATCTCTTGCTGTCAACTCCACTAGCAACAAAAAGGCACAGGGAGAAAAATAGGATCTTAAAATAGTAAGGGACGTAGTTCTACAGAAATATTTTATTACTACTTCTTTGGCATTGTTTCAAGAAAGGTCACGAAGCCCCTGAAAATATGCTAAAGTTTCTGTGAATCTTTCAATATCAGGGCAAAAATAAAGAAAACCATGACCTTTCCTATTCTTTCAGAGACTTCAGAAAATTACCTCCTCATTTCACTGTAGGCTTGCCTAGTGGACTTTAAAAAAAAAAAAAAGCCAACAAACTCAATCACCAGAGGTATACAGAGTATATTTTCTTATCTTCCTTGTAGTATTGATAAAGTTCCACCTAATTAGTCACTTATCCATTAGTCACTTTCAAAATGCCTTCCAATTTATTGCATATTATTGAATGCTGAAGTACAAAGGCCTGTTGAGCCAACTATAATTTCTTCTACTTGGCTGCTCAATTAAACACCACTAGTTTTCCATGTGCAAATAAAGGGATTTTTTTTCATTCTATCTAATTTTGTAGAGTTTTTTTCTCATGTTTAAAAAAGTTGATCTTAATTAGTTTAAAAGCTTGGTGACATTTGAAGTGCTACATCATTCACTTTAAGATCTGAAAGTAATGTAGCGAGGCTGACTTTGGAAATTCTATCCGAATCCAACAAATGAACTCTTAAAGTCTGTGTGAGCTCTGCTACTTGACACACAAATGAGGAGAGCTTCTGCAGATGACTGCTTCACACTTCATGTAGTAAAGGTGTGGTTTTCCCCTCCTCCTTCCTCAGGCAAAATGAACTTACATTATTTGCCCAGAACATTTCTCTATGTGTGACTGGTACCGCTTGCTCCTTTACCCCTGGTAACATCCTGGCAAGGAGTCCCAGAAAAAGCTGTCTGTCCACATAGTGTATCTGTCTGTTGCATCTCACCTTCGAATGCTGTTGGCCATAAGTTCCAACACTTAATAGAACAATTCATAATAATTCGGGCATGCTTTTAGAGAAAAGTCGAACACCTTTGGAGAGGTTGGTAAGAGAGGAGCATCAGGTAGGCACATAGGTCATTTGGCTCGACAGACTTTATTTTATTTAACTGCTATCTTGGCAGATGGAAAAAAAAAAAATTAAGTTAATTCCTGAAAGCATATGTCAGCAAAATTCCCCAGGGCTTTTACATTCCTTTAAATAAAAACATTTCTTAGAGGCATGCCATTATTTCCTACCTTATAAGTGAGTTATTTAATGACTTTTACTGACTGTAAGATATCCTAGTAACATTTCAAATACTAATAGAATATTTATTTTATTAGCCAGCACTACCTTTTCCATTTTTCTAGTGTATATCACCTTACAGGAAATGAAAGAGGTAAAAACAATATACAGAAAATTCTTTTTGAGAAGTCATATCATATCCAGAGTACTGTACTCAGGAGAAATAGCTTTGAATTTAGGGGGGAATCACTGTTCTCTTCAAATCTTTTTTTTCTGTCTTATGTATGCTCCCAACATTCTTGTGATTCTGTAATGAATAATACTGATAAATTCTGTACTGAAATTATATTAGCCTTTCATAGGCAGTAGACTGATGAGAAAGTGAGAAAGATAGAAGGATCATCATTCACTTGCTGTTTCCATGTTATGATTTCTTTGGGATGAGCTCTCTAAATCCACCACCAGTGCTATTCATTAGATAACATGATAATTAATGAGAAGACCAGTCTATTTCACCTTGGCTAACATTCATAGACCAGTTTGATTCTTCTGATATTTATGAAAGTTTCATATGAAAAATCTAATTCCATTTAAAGAACTCAAACTTCCACCAATATGCAAAGTGTGCTCTGCCGAGTCTCCATTTGTAATTAGAGGGACTTAAGCAGTGCTTATTCAAAGAAAAGAGGTTTTCTTTTAACTGATTTGTAGCTTATATATGTGACAGGAGTGGGTGGAGTTATTTTTATCTTATTCTATAAAATGTTTCTACTACTTTTGTGTTATTTTTTCCTGTGGTTTACACAAAAGCAGGTTGTTAAATTGATATTATGATCTGTGAGTCCCAAGCCTAGTTCTCAGTTAGAAGCAGGAGCAACTCTGAATCCATTTGAACAATGTCAAATTACAACCTTAGGGTCTCATTCTTTCTTAATCATTTGGAGTTTAGAATGACACTAAACTCTAATTATAGAGTTTAGTCTATAATTAGAATATAGGCCTAGAGGCCTATAATTAGGCCTCCTGAAAGGCCCAGGTTGATTTCAAACTCTGATTTGCTTCTATCATTTCTATCTTTTTATGGGCTTGCAAGATTACAGCACGTAGATGCTCAGTTGACAACATCACTGTAGGCAAAGCCTCTTCTAATTTGATTTTATAGTTTGGATATTGCAGATACTCAAGATTTTGATAACGTTGACTGCATTACTTGAGGCAGTTTTGGAGCCTACCTATGACTGTAGGTTTTGAAGCAGTTTCCATGGGCAAGGTCTGCTGAATAGCAGGCATTTATAACCTTACACATAACCTTCCAGATCCTTTTTTTTAACAATGAAATATCTTCTGTCACAGTACAAATACAGCAATTTGATTTTTATGTTACTAAAGTAATATTATTTATCTTAGGCTACACATTCCAAATCTTAGAAAAGTCTATATCTTGTATAATCTGCCACCAGATCTATAACATATCCTCTCTAATCATTCCTTTCCACTTTTGATTTTTATCTCTTGTTTACATAGTGCTCAAATTTTGGTGGTTTTTTACTCCCTTGGATTTACATATTTTATCTTGATTAACTGAACTGGTATATTGCTGCTAAATCAGAATGATTACAATCAAGCACATTAAGAACAATATTCATTTTTTCCTGGTGTACTTGAACTTCAACAAGTTCTACTGTAACAATTAGCTTCTATGCTTCTCTTGCTGCCTTTTAATAATGTGCTAACATTCCAGGAGTTTTATTCAACAAACAGACTCTTAGGAAAAAAAGTCCACTGCATTTCCACAAAAGCTTTCTGCCTTTCTTCTGAAACTGTGAAGACCTCTTCTGTGCTGCTTTATGAAAAAGGAAGCACCAGGAACCACAGGTAAAATAGAATAATTATTTATTTTAAGCAACAGCCTGCAGATACTATAGTAGAAGGATATCACCTCTTCTTCTTTTATTGCCTTGTAATTTCTACTGAAATTGAATTCAAGTGGGTTATAAAAGTGAGGTTGCTATTTCCTGAACAGAAGCATAAATGGAAAAAGCAAGAGATTTTCTTAGCTGTTAGCTGAACTCTAAATTTATTATTTTAACTAGTAATAAAGGGTTTGGGATCTATAGATACATTTAACTTAAAGGAGTTTGAGTTCTATTGCAATGCAGGAAGCAAAATATTCAATTGATTTCTATGATTTGATGTGAAAATCGCGCTCCACAGAAATGCTTGACCAGATCATACACCAAAAAAAAGAGGTACTTTCCATAAGCTACGGCACCTGCCAGTGTTATTTTGGAGTTGGTGGATAGTGGATGGTGAAAAAAGGATTGCATTTCTTGAAAGAGATAATTTGGTTATTTGATATGACATGAAATTTGCGTATGAAATTATCCAAATTTGCAAAGGGAAAAAGACATCAGTTTTCACCCAATCTGCAAAAATTCAGAACTATTTTATAGTTTTAATATACGTATTCTACTCATTCTAGCAGAGCAATGGAAAATATGAAAGACAGAAAATGAAATTAAATTTTTCTTGGTCAACTGACATGTGGTGTATTTTCTGTTGACATCACATGCAAATCCATTGCAGTCACTCTTGAATAGTGGTTATATGAACCCCAAGGCTGAACAGATAATCTTAAAAAATAAAAAAGAATACACGAGTGGATATAAAATAATTTATCCCAGTATTTGAGCAGTAGGCCAGTACCCAGTATGTCACACCACTATCACTCAGGGGTAGTGTTATGTCCAGTACAATCCCAGTGAATATCTAATGTATAACCAGCTTTATGCAAAATATAGGCTATAGAACAATTCACTAGATTGCTCTTTCCCTTCCTCAAGTTCTTCATGATCATTTGAAGACATTTAAACACTTCAGACAAAGAAAAAGTTTAGACACAGAAGCACAAAGTGTTTTCATAACTTTTTTTTCTAAAAGCTTTGCATGTAATTTATATATTTGCTTAGAACTGCTCTTCTGCTAATCAGTTGCATCCATAGACAACATTTCCTCTTTCTTTGTTGTAAATGATTTGACTATGAATTACAGCTCTGGCACATTCTATTCAATGTGACAACATTCTTAATTCTAGAGACGAGAAGCTCTGGCAGTCTTCTGATGATCTATTCATACAAGGTTCTTTTACATACTTCTGCATTTTTACTGTGAAGAAAAATTAACTCTTTGAATTGGAGTATGAACTCTCCAAGAATCTCCCCCTCAAGAGTTAGGTTCCCCAAACTCTGATTCTTATTCTGGTAATTTTCTTCTTATGGAAGAATTTCTACTCTTTTATGGAAGACACTCCCAGTCTGAATGAATATACTGGTGTGCAGCAAGCACCATCGTACCCAGAGTCCACTAAATGCACTCATGGTTGTTGTCACCATTCTGTTATGGGTAAGTAGCTAAATGAATATCTACTTCTCAGGCCCCATACATCCCTTGTTATTATCAATATATTCAACTGGTCCACTTAATTCTGTAGAACAGAAGGAAAAAAATTCTTTCGTGGTTGACAATTTTGCCTGTATTTCTAGAGAGAAAATTCCATGTTGATGTTCCATTAACAATTGTGGTATGAGACGGAAATTTTTACTAAAATGTATTTATTAATTTTTTCAGGTTTTTTTACTGTTCTTACAGACTTTCCTTTTAGAATACCAACATGATTTGCTGATAACAGCTGCCTGAATATGAACCACAAACACTAACCAAATGAAAAAGGCTGTGTAACACTTAGCAGCACGAGCTTTTAGATGATGAATAGTGAACTGTTTCTGCACAGATATAAGATAAATCACAGAGCAACTGTAATGTCTCAGGACCCCGCATGATGGTGTGTTTTCCCATTCCCAAATTCTGTATAAAACAATCGTCATTACTTTTATGCAAGGTGGAAAAAGCCCACAAATTTACAATAGTTGTACAATTCCAGAAGCTGATGTTAAAACTGGTAAAAGTCACAACTACTTCATGTATTATGTCAAATCAAATTTTAATTAATGTACTGCATTTGCCTTGAGAGCTCAACACACACAGGGTAGAAACATCTAAAATGTTCTCTAAAGCTTTTCTGACTGTCTAATTATTGTCCCACTACTATATAATTGTTCCATGGTCTAATTAACATATATGATATAGCAATAAACACTAGTTTTCACATTTCCAATATGATTGTGTATATAAGGTACACATTATATATTTTATATATATGGCAAAATCACTCAGCTCTACGGGTTCTGAAGGAAAGGTGTGATGTCTTGCATTTCACCCACAAAAAAAAAATCAGCTTTATATGTTGCACAGCACAGAAAAAGCCTGTCATTCCTCTATAGCTGGCAGATCCTCATCATGTCAATTAGCAAAGGTGGTCTTGTGTACAGATGACAGTACTGATCTCTGAATGTATAGGAAGGAAACAACACAGATGAACCTGCATGTAAATCATGAAAGTGAGCTCACAGACATCAGTCAACAAGCAAGTATAGCCAGTAGTGCCAATATACTCCTAATGACACTGAGAAGGAGCACAACTCTCACAACAGTCTCTTCAAAGTCAGCAGAACAAGTTGTGGATCAAAACAGAGTACAATACAATTATGGGAAGCTAATGAGTTGTAGAAAAAGAAAAAAGAAATAAGGATTTGGGGTCAGAAATGAAGATTTTAGAGTGTTATGTAATTTCTATTGAAACATGCTATCACATCCAACCAAGCATCCTGAAAAAAATAAGTTTCCCATGTGTTTTCAGTGCCATCATTCAAAGTAATCTTCCCTTAAAATAAATCAGAAGATAAATAGGATACCGTCTAGATCAGCAATCACAACTACTAGAGTGCCAAGGAATGGAAAGTCATTGGGCAGGCTCCCCAATGTGCAGCATATGCTGTGGTCATGAAAGCTTAAGCCTCATGACCTGCTATGAACACAAGCTGTTCCCAACTAGTGGTCAATAATTTTCTGTATCATTTACAATAAATTAAAAACCACCAACACAGTACGAAATTGTGTCCACCTGCTTTCTAGGACATATTTGCATATTTGCTGATAGAACAGGCATTAGTAAAGAATCTCTCTGTATCAGATTTTATTGAGAAATTCTAGAAGCATTTAAAGCTTAGGAATTAAATTAGAACTTAAAGCTTAAGAAATATGGGGTTTTAGAAGTGCTTGTCAGCCTTTTCTATAAAAATTTTACTGCACATATAAATCATGGGAGTTTTGTCATTATCTCTAAAAGAAGTAAAATCACACCCTACTTTTGCAACCTCTTAGTTATTAGACCATAGGGAATCCAAAACTGCTTTTCTCTTCATGCATAAAATATTCAATAATCTATAAAACACTTTTTTTCCTGTATACTTCAGGTTTCTGACATGAACACCTGTGTTTCAGAAAAACTAATTCTACCAGTTTGTATTGAGCTACATGCTTCCTTCTGGTCCTTCTAGTTAGTTCCTGAAAGTACTAGATCTTAACAAAGTATCTCTCTAGTGATTCAGACTGGAAAACCATTGTATGTCAAGTAGTGATTTATATAATTGTTTGGATGACCAAAAGGAGGGTTTGCATCCACAGACAAGATCTGCCAGCATGTAGTGCAAAAAAACATCTGGGGTCAATCCAATGCTGCATAAAAGCAGAGGTCCCAGCCTCTGGAGGAATACAAGATTTACTTGCTATCTGCATTCCTCTTTTTACTCTATTTTCTTAAAACAGCTATTTTAATTGGGCCATTTATTGTCAGATCTTTTTTACCAAGAGCCAGAAAGAACCTTGAACCATCTCTCTCTTTCGTAGCCTTTGCCTTGGTACAAAACTATTTCTCAGGGCTGCTCTTGGCTCCTCTGACTTTTATATTTTTCTGTTCTTCAAACAAAAATGGATTTGCAGAATGCTACGAGGCTGATTAACATTGTCCCCCAAGAAAACAGCCAAAATTGCTATAGATGCTGAGCTTTGCATCTGAGGTAATTTACTCTCAGAGACAACAGTCTGAAGGCTCTTTCATCTTTTGGTGAAAATAAGGTTTATTACTACACTATTGTTGAGAGGCTACTTTTCTAGGGGCTACTAATTACATATTCTAACCTAACATGATTCATCAAGAATCTTCAAAGACAACCTAGTTCAGAAAATACTCAGTTAACTACAGAAAGTCTTGACAGCCTAGAAGGTACACTTTTGATAGTCAATAGTCAGATGACAAAAGGATCAGGCAGTATTATGGAATTCAGCTTTCAAAACAGTTAATGTGTTGTTTTTTTCCCCAAAGCTCACTTTGAGCAGAGGGAAGATAGCTTAAGTGTCCAGCTTCTGAAAGACCATTGCAAAATACACAGCTGACAAAGTACAGGAAAGCTGGAGAATGAAGACTGCTAAGCAAAATATATCAGCAGGCTCCTTCAGATTAACCTAGAACTCCATTAAGAGGGTTCCTTGGTTAGCAAAAAAAAAAAATTCAAAAGAATTATTATTTGGAGAACTTCATGATCAATCATGCTGATAGATGGTTTCATTTGTCTGGGAGAGACAGTTTCAGTACTGTGACAGGGCAAAAAGGAACAACAGCAAATTTGGCTGTGAGCCACTTGGCACAGTGTTTCAGCATATGCTGCTCTGCATCACAGTTTTAAAAGGACAGAAAGCTCTTAGAAAAGTAAGTGGACAAGAATCAGTCTCATATGAGGCAGCCAAAGGCATAAATACCATTTTCATATGAAGATTTCCTCAGTTAAAAAAAAACAACTTGATTCTCCCCATTAGACAGCAGTCTTTGCTAATAAATGTAACTAGTTTTTTTCGAGTATTCATGGAGTAATACTGAAGTGGCAGACTTCCTTACTGAGAATGTCCTGAGCAAGTAAGTACTGGATTAACTGCACTTGCAGACTGGGCCATGAACTCCTGCACATAGAAGGACTGAGAATTAAGCTATGACTCCATTACAGAGTCTTCACTCAGTACAAATTATGATGGTCTGTAGAGAGCAGATATTCCTCATCTGACAATCTGCTCCGTGGCCACTGTAATGGTAGTGACACTGGCCTTTAATGAAGCCAGTGCCACTACAGGATTCATCTGGAGTGATGAAGGTCAGCTACATCACTCTCAACATGCCTCTTACCAGCACAGGACCCAAAGGGGAAAAACTAATGGCTCATCAGTGGCACAGATGTACCTGCAGGAAAATGTTCCTCTGGTTATTTATGGTTGGATAAAGTCATTTACAGAGTCTCAGTGGAGCCAAAGGGCCATAACCAGATGAGAGAATCTATTTTCTTTTTTAATCTCCACAGGAATTTCCATATACTGTAACTACATTGCATTCATGGAATGTTTCCCTCAAAGAAAAATCTGTTTCATCCAAACCCATTATTTGAAAGAGATTTCTGGAGGGGGTTTTCTACAGAATAATTCCCACTAGAAAATCAGGGTGAAATGAAAAATTGATGTGTGTTCAGTGTAATCTACTCATTTAGTTGGGGCAAAAGAGAACAGGAACTATAAAAGAGAATGAGATAAAAGAGTCAATTACCCAGTGCCTTCAACAGTCATCAGAAATACCTGATGAACACACAGTTTAATATTAATGTTGCTCAAGCAAAATATTCTAATATATACAAAGGTATTTTTGAAACAATTTTCCATCAGAAGAAAGGAGGTTCTATATTTTCACTTTTGAAGAGATTGAGGACAAAAGAGCACTACCTCAACACTTCCCATGTGACAAAATTCCTTTTAGA
The DNA here is from genome assembly GCA_037834095.1 of Argya squamiceps. Taxonomy (NCBI): domain Eukaryota; kingdom Metazoa; phylum Chordata; class Aves; order Passeriformes; family Leiothrichidae; genus Argya; species Argya squamiceps. The sequence goes on from JBBMKD010000102.1 coordinate 83,997,861, forward strand.
GATGATTTCTAGCAATAATTGGCAAGCAGTTCTCTTTGATGACTGTAAACAGAAGTTAATCAGAAGAAAAGACTAGGTGAACCTTGAGATGGACAAAGCTGAGGTATTCAGAAGATGCAAAGCAAAGACAGAAAGAGGACATAGAAAGAGAAGTCAGCATACAAATGAAGTGCAGGGTTGGGAAGCAACTGAAGAAAGATGGTTAAAGCTTAAGTAGTCTTCCTGCTAATGGTCTCAAGTATTTTTTCTGTCTTAAACTTCCAAACTTAATTTATTAAAAATTCTCATTACATCTACATGCTAGTCTGAGTACATGATATTTACTTGTATTCTTAAAAAATATTGTTGCTTAACTTTCCTAGGACTTTTCCCCCCCTGCTTGAACAGTGAAAAATGATCATTCTTTAGATAGCTTCATATATTTAGGAAACTTTCTACACACAGGTGCATCAATATTGAATTACTCTATTTATCTTCATATAATTTGTCATACACAAAACAGAGTATCACTTTTAAATTACAAACTATCTGTCTCAAACTCATTTTACGCAAATTTAATCAGCCCTGTTATAAAGTCAATCACCGTTTCCTTCAGCGACCACATCATAAGTTTTAAGAAATATTTTCCTAATTTCAGTATTCATTCTTTATTAGCCTTTTCCAAAAAGTCGATAGATCCTGATACTTGTGCCATATTATATAAGGAAAGGATTTTTATATTGTTTCTCAAATTCTGTAATTTAAAACACTGTCCAAATTCTGTGTTGCATTGTTTTATTTAACTGTACTTAACAGAAAAATGCAAACTCATCAATAAAAATATTTTGGCTTTCAACTATATGGTCAATCTGCTTAGTCAGAAAGTGCTAAGAAGATCTATAGTCACAATGCTCCCCAAAACAAAACAACAACCAAATACAACAAAGAAAACCAAGCAAACAAACAAAAATAAACAAAAATCTTCATCAGCAGGATATATGTGTGCATAAAACAGAGGAATCAATAGTTACCATTTTACATGTAGCACATACTCATGACAAACACTTTTATTGTCTACATAATTTCAATAAATCCTGAAGACTGTTATTTTTTTGAAACAGAGATTAGAGTACCCTATTGCAAAAATCACAAGTAATTAAAAAATATTTTTGAACATTTGTGTGCAGTTCTGAAAATTATGTTTGCATTTTAACTTATTAATTATTTACTTATGCATTCAAAAATAAAATGTGGAAGCTTTTTTAATGTTAATGATGACAAGAAAAAGTTTTAAAAAGTCAAATCTGGATCTTCTTCATCAATGAAAACAGTAAAGAAACTTCTACATGATTGAAACATTACCTTAAATGATGCTTTCCAGAAAAATGCATACTCATATTAGCAAATAAATTCTTCATTTCATATCAGCTAAAACATTTTTAACCTAATTTCCTAGTGAAAACTACTGTGGTAAATGACAGAATTTGAAGAGCCATGAAACGGACAGAGAAATATGTTGAGCGTGTTAAAGAATAAGATATTTTTGTAACCATTCTTTGTGCAACTTATATCATGTGGTCTGCTACTTCAATAAAATGAAGGTTAACTGGCCTACTTTTAGATACAGATTTGAAAATCATGATGCAAAACATAAAATATTAATTAATACATCTAGTTAGGGCTACTTTTTAGAAGCTTGTACAACAGCACAATTGTTCAGCACATGACATTTTGACATAACAGCACGATAGTCTCCTCAATGCATAAAACACAAATGCACTTGCTTTAAGTAGGATACATATTTATATAGGAAGATGAAGAGTCAAAATAAAAACTATGCATGTTCACCTATACTTATTTTAGCTCTACCCCAAAATACATTAACAAGTGAAACAATCCAAATGCTGATGAACAGCTGTGAGTTTCACAAATTGTCTCTGGACTTTACTAAACTGGGCATATAATATTGTGTACTCTGCTTCTAAACAAAAATGCAGGTGAGTGCAATTATAATTTAACAACATGGCTTTTCTGTAAGCACAATAAAGCACACTTTAGTCACAGAATAACCTTCAATGAAATCAATAAGCATTAAGAATTTAAATAGCTTCCAAGACTGGGGACACAGAATTTACTACAGGGTATGAACAGTCTCAATTTGGCAAGGCCAGAGTGCTTTGCTGAATAAGGAGTTTAAGATATGCGTAAAGTTTAGCTGTAAAATATTTTACCAAGTGTGGCCCATAATGACAAATTAAGTGAAAATCAAGAATGCTTCTAATCTTTCAAAAATACTTTTAGCTTAAAATTAATTAAACTTCTTTCACAACATTTTTAATGGCACAGACTTTTAAATCTTATTTCTTCCCTTCTAATCTGTTCAGCCATCCAATAAACTATAATTTTAATATTTGGTTCATGTTTTGTAAATTGATCTATGAAAAATCAAAAATGTTCAAGAGATTAGTTATAGCTTAAACAAAAATCAAATATTAGCTTCTGAAGAGCATTAGCTGGGGTTTTCTGCAACATAAATTATAACTTGCAGTATTGAATTCCTTATAAGAAATATATTGATAAAATACTTGCACTTTTCAAGTTTCCCTGGACAGTTTTCATGAAATCGAGTGCCTAGTCCACGAAGTCTTTCGTCCTTATTTAAAATGAATATGGATTTTGACACATGTTCACAGATGGTTACCTAGGAAATTTTAGCATGCTTTGGACATAACTGAAAGAAGTTATTTTCAGAAGCATTTGCAATTTTTAGGAGGATGCTACTTGAGAAGTACGCATATAAAAAGGTGAAAGATTAGGCTCTGTCACCACGGATGTGTCAGTGTGTCCATTACCCAGATCAAATTTAGCTATAGTTTGCATAAAGAGGAGGGGTGATTCACCTTGGGTCAAAGATTCAGTGCTCAGTAAAGTTTTCAGTGACCTTATCTATTGCTGTCACTTTCCACTGTAGGGATCAATTTAACTTTACAGCATCCAAAGCCTCTTTTATTCCTTTTTGCTGCCACAGCACAATTCAACACAATTCTTTAATTGAGTGCTCTTAGGTCCCCAGTGGGCATTTAAGACTCTCAGGGTAATTGTGTAATAGAATACACAGTCTGACTGGCTGCAACCTACTGGATTTCTTTTTTGTTCTGGCACTCCAGAACAAAAACAAATCAAAACAAAACAAATCCCCAGCATCCAAAAACCTTCTTCACCCTTCTACTCTCTAAAGTATGATCATAGAAGACTTTATTTTTTTTTTTTTTAAGAGGGGAAAAAAGGGATAGGGTGGATAAATATGAATAATATGAATATCCAAGGAATGTTAACAAAATTCAGAAAAAAAAAAAAATTGGCCACAAGCATTCACAACAAAACTGAATTCATTGCCTGCAGAGTAAAGACTGATTTAAGCTCACTCATAAAAGCAGCATTAAGGAGAAATCTAGATCTTCAGACAAGAAATTCTGATGTAAGATTAAATGCTATACAAGGTTATACCATCCAAAGCCTCAGGTTTTAATATACGTTTTTCTTTAGCTCACCTGGAAAATCTGACAAACAGAATTAGCTGTGCAGGCCATCTACTCAACATGTCCTCAAAGCCAAACAGAATAAGTAGTTACAGCACTTCTTCATCATATGCTCTTTTAAAAAGTTATTTTCTATTTATTATTTCTATTGTATACAGGTGGTTGCTGGTACACAACAGCAAATTGAATGTATTTTATAAAAACAGTTATAGATCTCAAATATTGTTCAGGACTTAATAACATTATCATCCACCTTGTTTGCAACCTAAAAAGTCAGATTTCCAGAGGAAGCTGAGAGAGAGAGGATGGACCCTTTAGCTCTGAAAAATCCATACATGAGATTCCTTGCTATTTCAGCTTTGAAATTAGTCAGGGGAGAAGAACTAATGCTAATAAATTATTCAGTTAAATGTGCACAACTAGATGCTGTTTACAGTATTTTAAACATTCATTTTCAAACTTTCTTCTAAGAAGGTGTAGTCACAGAAAAACAGGGTTAGCAAGCTATTTCATAATACAAATATTTAATGGTTTAAAATTATTACCTTCAAAGGGAGGCAGTACCTCTAAATAAGACAATATGATGTTTTATCTGATTTGATTTCAAACCTCAAGGTCTGTATGTTTTCATGCTGCACCCAAAAATTTTGCAAACATGAATTTATTTCCCACATTCAGTGAGGCTTCTCAAGCATTTAACTACATATTTATATGGTTTTTGAGGAAAGCATAAAGCATCCATCTACTGATAGGTGACAGAAAAAGTAAAGGAAATACTCACTGGTTTAGTATATATGTATATATATATATATATATATATGTATATGTATAAATTTGTTTATTTTTCCACCTCAACCCCCAGTTCAGAGACTTAAACCAATTCAATGACCTAGGTGGTATGGAAGGTGTGTTACAGAGACAACTGGTGTCTGAATCAGCACGTTACACATCACTGTTCTGCAATCTAGATGAGTTTTCAAGATTAAGGCATTTCTCTCTTACTGGTAAGAATAACTCCTGTACTGATTGTGGTGTTTTAAAGTACACTGTCTTGTCTTTAAGTATCTAATTACAGCATATGTTTTGAGATAAACCTGAAAGTATAAATAACGGGCTTTTTCCATCTAAATGTCTGGCTCTTCTGTTAGGGGCTGAGAACTATCTCTCCTTAGAGCAATTATTCTGGCTAAACCCTGTTGTTAAAGAGATAGATGATCAAGACCAGTTAAACTGTTCTTAATCTTACAGATGGAATTAAAAGCAAAATAGTGAATTTTCAGTACTGATTACAGAGTGTGTATTACAATACTGATTATTGAGAGAGTTGGAAAATTATAATGCATCTTTTCAACTTCAAATAATTACAGTTCTGTATGAATCTTTGCAAAATCTAAGAAATACACAATTTTTTCTTATTTATATGTTACTTGAAGAATACTGGAAATATTATAATTTGGTGCCTACACTGTAAATACACAGGCTTGTAAATACAGATTGGTCAATTCCATCCTTTAAAAGAGAAACTTCATGGTTTTTGCCTTATTTGTTTTCTAAGATTTTTAAATACGGAAGAATTTATAAAAGCGATCATTTTTATGGCTTTTATGGTGTATCCAATATTCCACAGAGGACTATTTTACACGCAACATATATCAAAAAATAGCAGTTTAATAAATTCAAGAGGCTTCTTGATCAGAAGGCAGGTAAGGAATATGAATGCCACTGCTAAAAAAACAAAACCTGCTTGGTACTAAATTTATTTCATCCCAACAGAAGAAATTCAGGAAAACTTCAGAAAGACAAACAAACAAACATAAACAACCCACAGACTTTAAAAACATGTAAAAGAGTTCTGTCTTTTCAGAGTATAAAAAGAGCAGTCTCTGAATTCTTTACTGGAATTCAGAAATTGCATTCCCCTCCTCCACCTGCATCACAGAGAGAGCAATATAACCCATAGCCCACTAAATACAGTATTGCTATGAGTAGGCCATAAGTGTGGTATTGATGTTGCAAGCACTCAGAAATGAGCTTTGTCAGGATTACTTTGTACTTTTCTTGACCTGCCTGGAATTTTGCTTTAGCTTGTTTAGCTATAACAGTCTGACTAGGTGGCTATGACTAGTTTATTTTTGCATAATTATATATTATATAACTGTAATCCTGTACATACTCTTGCAAAAAGTATTTATTCTGTAGAACAAAACATTCATGGCTCTAACATAATGGTGTAAAGCAGAGAAATACAGGCTTGGTATGACAGTGGAGGTTTTAAAAGCAGGTTGAAAACTGTGTAGAATGTAGAGGAGCACTGGCAGGGGATGGTGGGAGACGTGACCCAGGGTTGGCTCTAGAGAGCCTAGACCTGTAAACTCAGCTATGGATAATTAAAGGAATGCGGAGTAACAAGGAGAAAAGCAAGAAGTATCCAGTATATGCAACACACTTTCTATATAGTAAATTCAGCTCTAACATGGACCTACCGACATGCAAGGAAAGAGCAAAGTTGGCAATATGTGTTAAAAAAACATAAAAATGACGCTAGGCAGCTCCTACAGTAAGGAGGAGGCAATTACTATTAACATCATTTTTCTCTTGTCAATGAACTCAGCATCTTGAAAACTTGTATGTCCAACTGAAAATGTCAACTGCAAGAAGCCAAGGAGCAGTGGAAGGGTGAATGTAAATGCAAGGAAAGGGGTAGATAAAAGAAGTCCATGTTTAATAATTTTACTTTATTGCTATTACTGAATTTTCCAAAATACAGGAGGGTTTGTTAAATTTTTTTTCTTTATTTTACTGCCACAAATTTGCAGCAATGAATATTCTTTAAATAGCTATTTAAGGCTTTAATTATACAAAGAAAAAATATTGGCTTTACATATATTAGATTTGTTTACTTTTTGCCCTTAGGAAGACAGAAGCTTACGTTTAGATCCCTGCAAAATGGTACTGAACTGTTGGCATTTTTTCACAAACAGGACAGGACCACCAGGTGACACATCAGGAGCTTTGTTCAGGCACCAGTCTTGGCTGCAGTGAGATAAAGCTGAGATGTAGGAGATACAGGCACACAGGAAGTAGTGGTACATGCTCTTGTCTACTGCGGACAGCCAAAGATCTTGTTACAGAGCATTTTAAAAGTTTTCCAACCAATTGGTTTATATCTAAAGCTCACAAACAGTTGTTCTAGGCAATCACTAAAAGAGCATGTAGACCTGTGTCAAACAATGCTTACTTGTATGTGTTGTATACTTGTATGTACTTGTATATTAACAATACAAAATATTCCATTATCAAGCTTAAAACCTTCTACTATCTTGCTAAGCATATTTTTCTGGAGTCCTGAGGTCTGTCTTAGCCAAACCTAAAAACTCAAACTATTGTTTCATGTCCTTGCTTGCTGTATTATTGTCTCTTCTCTACTTTCACGCTTTGCAGTTGCAGCTAGCTCTAAATTCTCTGCTCCTTCTGTTTCCAAAGCCTGCTTTCACAGCTTCTGAAAGTCATACCTGCACTTTCCCACACCAAAAAAATTTTTTAGAGTATCAAGACAAGGAAATAACCTAGTTTAGTCAAAGTTGTGCAACCTAATGTTCAATTAGAACAGTTTCCCCCACAATCTTCCACACACTGTTTTTTCTTTCCTGTTTGTATGTACCAACTTTTACATTTAAAAAGAATCCACAGGGGTGTGTGTGTGTGTATTTGTTCAGGCTTTTGAAGAAAAAATATTTTTATGCTTTGCTGTTTGCTTTTAAGATACTTAATCCTAATAGAATACTATTGCAATAACATTTTTAATTTCAGTTTCAAGTAACACGGAATGGAAGAAACACTAGATATAATGCATTTTTTTCTATAACAACCTACTCTGACAAGACCTCATTATACTTCAGGCTATCATTTGGAGCATCTGTTCACATATCCCTTAAACTGTGAAGTGGGCAATGTATCAGCACAAAGTGCATGCTAGAACATCAGAGTGATACTAGGATCATCCCTTCTCAAGTGAAAATGAAAAAATGAATACCTTTAGCCAAACTTTTGCATATGTCCTTTCCAAAAAAAACCCAAAAAACCCAAAAAAACCAAAAAGGAATTCTATACCTCGCACATCACCAGAACATATGGGCTGCTACTTGCAAAAAAGTAACATGTAAATAAAAACATTAGAAGAGACTACATAGAATATGGTTTCCCCATGGAAATATTTCTACAGGACAAGCAGCCTATAGGCAAAATATGTTGAAGTTATTATAGCATCAGGTAACAAATTTCAAAGCTGAAGGCATCTGTAAAGCAACTCATTTTCACTTTTTTGCACATGTATTACATCTACTTCAAACAGATCTTGAAATCTGAAAGACTATGGGGTTTGATTGAAACAAGTGCTATTTCCTTACTAACTGTGCTAATTCAGCAAAATGGTGAAGCTGAGCTGACTCATCATGCAAATCTGTGAGAAGCTTTAAAATACTAGCTGTAGAAAGAATATACATTTTATATTTATTCATAAAGCCAAGAGACTAAAAATCTGAATCTTCCTTACATCTGCTGAACTTTACAATACATTACAGAGCAAGAATTTTAATATTAAAAATATAAAAATGAACCCCAAACCTAGTATGAGGTACAGTTATAGCCATTTGGAATTGGCTATCATTTATATCATATTATTATAATGTGCAGAGAGCACACATTTCCTGATAGAGCTGGAAGTTATATTTACGTTCCACTACAAGACACATGCACAGCATGCTTCACTAAAAGGTAGCATGTAAGAGAAACAGGCACACTGTTTGCATCAGAATTCTATCTGCAGAAGACCCTAAATATATCTACAATTGCACTTCCAGCTTCATGTTCAGTTTTCAATCTCCTATAAACCAAAACATCTGAATATTAATGTGAAGTTGGCCATCATTCTGAAACACATTTACCACCTTTTCTCATAAGACAATAAATGTGGTAGAAGCCACGCAAACACATTCAAGTGTTGTCCCAAAACAGACTACTGCATGCAATTAGCAAGCTCAAAAGTACTGCAGCTTTGGAAACATGCAAAAGCTGATAAACATCCTCAGAGAGCATCCAGGCACAACCCCAGAGATGAGATATCCTTATTGAAGATATTGCTCCAGAAAACCATTCAGAGGAGCATAGCCTTTCTTCTTCCTGAAGCTGATCCACAGAATTCGTCCTTCACTAACAGCACAAAGAGGTATACCTTCCTTGACTTTTCTTCCTGGAAACTATATTTTGTCTGAAAAGGCTCTTCTTCAGTAGGGAAATATGCCTAGAAGATTCAAGATAAGCATCTTCCATTGCTGCAAGCAGTTGGTCCAAAAGTTGTGACTGACCAGAAGGCACTATGGTTACATGCCAGCATTTCAAAGTTCTGCTTGCATACTCAAGTGCTGAGCAGGCTGGAAGCAATGAGGCTGCTTATATCTGGTCTCTATCAACCCTCAGCTCCTTAGTCTACTATTTCCCATCTGCTATATGTCTCACTGAATACTCAAAACCAAGAATCAAAACAGTTCAAAAGAGGAGGAAGAGACAAAGAGTCTTATCAAAAATTTTAAAGGTAAGAAAAAAATTAAAATAAGAAGAGTTAAGTGGTCATTTAACAATTTTTCTGATCAAAATTATGGCAAACTTCTTATTTTGGTTCCAGAGATTTGATGTAGATGAGTTGTCATCTACAGGAGGACTCAGTACTTCAGTAAGTCTGAGGACAAGAAGCCTAAGGACATCTATGGATTATATTTCCTGGTAAGTTTATTATGTGCATTAAGGAGAAAAAAAAGGACAAAGAAAATGGCTCAGAAAAGTGTAATTCTCCAAAGCGTATGGAGAACCTTATTCTTTCTAACTAGTGACTTATTTTCAATGTCTGAAATGTCTTCAGTTCCTAATTTATTTTAGGGATTAGAAATTTCTAAAAGTTCAAATGAGTCCCAGTTGTCATGTTATGCCAATGTAATGACATTGTTATGTGTAATATATCATCAAACTGACAATTTTGTAGTACAAAGGGGAATGAAAGATAATGGATTACAATGAAGGACCTTGAATAGATAGATTTCAGAATTTAATGATTTCAGTTTAGAAAAAAAATGCTTTCTCAGGGTTGTTCATCTTATTATTCTATTTTCTCCTTCATTTAGACTTAAAACGTTGGTAACAGTTTAATCACTACCAAATGTTTCCAACAACTTTATTTTTAATAGTGGCCTTGCTTCAAAGCATTCTATGTTGCTGCCAATAGCCTGGCAAAGTCTCTGAAAATTACAGACATTAAAAATGGCCATTCCCTACATAAAATGATCTGGCCTTTGTCCATTTTTTTAATACTAAATGGACAAAATCCAATAAATGATTTTTCTCAGGCTCAAGACATTCTTTCTCCTTAGAATTTATGTAAAATGAGTATGCATGATAAAGAAGAAAGTAAAATACATTTTACCGGCATGTGGCATGTACCTAAAATCATAACAGAGTGTTCAAAATGTATAAATTTTCTAAATGCCTTGTGATAATGTCTCTCCTTTTATTTGATTATATACATACACAGGCATGCATCTTTAATTAAAGTAGAACTGCTACAGAAAGGAGGAAAGACATAGACTGCAAAGTAGCCCTTGGTCTTGTACCACCTTCCAGCTGCAATTAGAGCTGGAGCGTGTGACAGACTTTCCCACATATCAAGTGCTTATTCCAGCAATTCTCAGTTAGTTGCTCAATTTTTCAATTTGAAAAATCCTCAGTCGGAAATGCTCATAAAGGAGATGTCGCTTCTTATTTTTAAACATGTCTTCATAATTTTGTATATTGGGAAAAATACCTGGGGGCAAACTGGGCACTCTCTGAAAGCACTGAGCCATCCATAGAAAAGTGTTACTGATAGAGCTTTACTTAGTTTAAGAAAACTTGGTGTAGCTAAGGACACGAGACTGAGAATACATCCAAAGTTCTTCCCCTTATCATAATACCATGTGATTTGAAAATGTCATTGTTCCTCAGGGATCAGTATTGGGACCAATGCTGTTTCATGTCTTTTTCAGCAACCCAGAGAATTGGACTGAGTGCAAGTTTGCTGATGACATCAAGGTGTGTAGTCTGGTTGACATGGTGGAGGGAAGGGATGCTGTCTTGACAGGATTTTGGCAGCCTTCAGAGGTGGGTCCATGTGAACTTTGTGAAGTTGAACAAGGCAAAGTGCAAGGTGCTGCGCCTGGGTTGGAGCAATTCCAAGCTCAAATACAGTCTGGGCAGAGAATGGAATGAAAGAAGCCCAGAGAAGATGGACTTGTGTGTTTTGGTTGATCAGAGGCTCAATATGAGCTGACAATGTGTTTTCAGCCCAAAAAGCCAATCATGCTCTGGGCTGCATCAAAAGTAGCAGGGCTAGCAGGGTGAGGGAGGTGTTCTTTTCCCTCTCTTCTTCTCTCCTGAGACCCCACCTGGAGTGCTGCATTCAGCTATGGCTTCCCCAGCATGAGAAGGATGTGAACCTGCTGAAGTGAGATCAGAGGAGGGCCACAAAAGATGATCAGAGGGCTGGAACCCCTCATCTATGAGAACAGGCTGAGGCAGTTGGGGTTGTTCAGCCTGGAGAAGAACAGGCTCCAAGGAGACCTTATAGCACTTTCCACTACCTTAAAGGGATCCTACAAGGAGGCTGGAAGGACTTGACATATAGCGATACAACAAGGGGCAATGTTTTTAAACTAAAAGAGGGTAGGTTTTGATAGATATTAGAAAGAAGTAATTTACTGTGAGGGTACTAGAATAGATTCCCCATTCCTGAAAGTGTTCAAGGCCAGGTTGGATGGGGATTTGAGACACCTGATCTACTGGAAACTTTCCTTGCCCATGGCAGAGGGGTTGGAAGGAGATGATCTTTAAGGTCCCTTCCAAGCCAAAGCATTCTATGATTCTATAATTAAAAACTTTGCATGTCCAAATTCTAATGGCTGCAAAAAGCCTGAAAAACTCAATACACCTCTGAAATGCCACTTGTATTGTCTGTAGGTGGCAAGATTTTGAGCAACATGAGGACTACAGGGATACCTGCTTTTATCAGAAGGAGTCTTGTTCCCAACTCAGCTGGTTTCGGCCTTCTCCATGATGGACCCACAGCAGGACAAAGTGGAGGTTGTTGGCCATTTGTTCTTTTCCTCTGGCATAGCATATTCAAAAAGAGAGGAGAAAGGAGAAAGTGTGAGAAACAATCCTGCAAGCAACAAGGTCTGACAAGGAGGGTGAGGATGTGCCCCAGATGACATACCAAACATTGCCTTATAACCCTTGCTGGAGCAATTTATGTCCCTGCAGCCTGTGTACTTGACCATATTGGAATAAATATCCATCTTGCAGCCCTCAAAGGACTCCACTCTGGAATGTTGTTGATTATTTCCTTTTAGGAATAAGATAGTAAAGAATGTATATTTTGTGTGTATACTTTCAGATTCCCAGACCTACTATTTATTAGTCATAATGCATCACAATGGTCAAGGTTGCTTTCTAATGTATGATTCATTAGGTTTATGGGTTAAATTATTGTACTTCCTGGAGTTCTGAATGCTACAGTTATGTAACACAAATTTCGGAAGATTTACTTGCTATCAAATATCATACTCTATTTTAAAAATTTATATATTAGGAGATTAGAGGATTGGACTCAAATCCCAAGAAAGAGATAGTACTACTATGATGTCTTCTATGAAGAATTGCCCTTAGATTTTTCACATTCTTTGTTTAGTTAAATAACAAATGATTTCTGTACATAGATGTACAAATGTGAACAGGTATAGATACATAAGATAAATGCTTAAGTGTTTATATATATTAAAAATATGCACACATGTCTAGCCCTTGAAACAGCATGCTGTGCATCTAGATTTCAGATTAGAGCAAACAGTTTTGATTATTTGCATGTATAAAGCTGTATTTGGCAGTACATTTTAACTTCTTATGGTTAAGTGAGGCTCAGGTGAGATTATTCTGAATGCTAAGATGCCATAGGAGAATGTTAGTTCTCTGACAATAAAGAGACTGACTTTTTATTTGCAGTGCCACGTCATTCACTCTTGTCACTTCTTAGCTAATGGAGCATATCGGGGAGCTCAAGTCTGTTCCCTGAGTCAGACTGTTTCAGCCAGCTCAGCCCAACTCTGTTAATTCCTTGTCATTAAACAACACTCTAATTCTATCTGGTCCAAACCAGCAGAACCTATTCAAACTCAGAAGATTGCTTTATTGGCATACAGGAGTCATCTCTCTCTTTTAGTCTGCTGAATGCCTCCCCCAAAGAAAGTTAGCCAATAGGTACCCATTTGATTTTATCAACAACTGACACACTTCTTGAAGAAAAAGCATATGCCAACTTTATACTGCCATTTCACCACTACAGTGCAAGTATTGGAAGGCAACAAAACTGTAGAAAATGTTAACTCTTTAGCAGCTGGCTACCGTGTATCAATTTAAGCCTATGCCACCACAAAAAAATACACACTCGCCAAGAACTCAATATATATTTTCAAGAATGTGCTTTAAAAGGTGTGATTGCATATCACTTTATCATAAGCAGAAAAAAAAAAAAAAGGAACTGGATTTCCGTTTCTCAAAGTTTTAGCTGTCAATAGCTCAACACTTTTTCCACAGAAAGAAAAATATGACCACATGTTTTTATTGTCACATGAATAAAACATGCCAAAAATTGACACGTTCACAGAAGTGTGTGGTTTCTTCTTTTTTGTTTTATTTTGGCAGCTGTGCACACTTGTTTATTTCCTGAGGTGAAAATTTGATCAGGACAGACAGAATTTTATTAAGGTAAGACAGAAAGGGAGAAAATAACTGAAGAGAAAGAAATAAAAGGTCTATGAAAACATAGAAAGCAAGCAAATAGGGGAAATGGGGGGATGATGGTGTAAAGAGCCTGAAGGAGACAAAGGCATGGAACTGAATTAAGCAACAAATCAACATACAAGAATGAATCCCAGATTAAAAACTCAGAAAGTCTCCTGGAATTGATGGCAACTATCTCCATTACAGCCACCACACTCTGCTCAATTCAGTTGAATTTCCATGTGTTGTAGCAATTGTGGGGGTTTTTTCTTTGATTTAATGGTTTGGGAGTTCTTTTTCTCTTCTTTCCACCATGACCAAAAAGACAGAGTAACTTTTGTGGTGTTCTTGATATTTCATACAGAGGAAGCAAGTTGAGCTTTAAAGTGATGCAACAATATTGGTTCAGTCCCATGCTCAATAACAGTTCAATCACAATCACAGCCCTATTTTCCTCAAAACATCTTAGTGATCTCCCAACCCAGTATTAGCAGAGCCAGATATTGCTTGTCTGATGAGACCAGATGCAACAATATCTATGGGTACTGCAGCTGCTTGTGACAAACTGTTTTTTGTCTACAAATTCTCCCTCTCTTGTTGGTGACTTGAAGAAATCTTTTTGTGTATATACATATGGTCATGGCAAGTGCAATGGTGGATACTGTACTCAGAGAGGCTTGGCCCTGAGGGTACTTGCAACATTCCTGCTATTACTTATCCCACTGTATCTGGTCCTGTTTAGAAATAGTCTACCCCAGGGTAAAACTAAATGGTTCTATTCTAGATAAAATGTGAATTAATGAAAAGATGTCCCTGAAGTCACAAAGAAAATTTGATAAATAAGCAATACACCAAGAAAACAACCAAACTACTTAGTTGTTTAATTAATAAAATAAAGTCTATTTAATGAAATTGATAATATTTTCCCACTGCAGTATAATGTGAAGTAACTAGGAGATTTTCATTTCATATAATATGCTACAATAACTATACAGTTCTGATTAAAACCAAACAGGGACCAAATTATGAATGTATTAATAATGATGCTCTCTTCATGAAATCCTATAGCATTTTTTTAGTTCCCTAAGGATGTCCCAGAATACATCAGAACTCCCTAGTTATCCAATGATGTGTAGAGATGATACATTCTATGTAATTTTTTTAGCAAATTAGTACTTACTAAAAATGGTATGAATGAAACAAAGAATTAGAATTTAGGCAAATAGTACTCATTAAATTGGATGCAAAAGGGGAGGATGCCAGGGAGGAAATAACCCTAGGATATGTTTTCTGTCATTATTTTCAGCCATTCAACAAATATTTTCTGGATCACTGAAAATGGATAACACCTTTTCACAGATGCATGTTAATTTCCTGTTCTCTCTCAAGCTTGTAGTGTACTTTTGCAGGAAAACAGCATGATTGATCAACTGTTTCTCATGCACGGTATTTGGTTACTGATATTTGCTCAACGGAGAAGGAAAATAAAGTAGGACTAGCTTGGTTTAGCAGCTTTGCAGTGACTATTCACTAACTAACACCATTACCAGGGAATAAAAGGTAAATTCAGGGAATGGAAAGAATCACCCAAACATGTGAGGTCCTGAAAACTAATTCCTTCCCTTGGCTCCTAAGACAGGAAGAGTGCCAAAAGAGAACAAAGCAAGGTCAGCAATTAAATGGAGCATCCATGCAAGCTCTTGAGAGGTAGCATAGTATAAGGGACAGTTGCAGTCTCACCGATTAAATATAACTTGAGGTCATACTTACCAAACCATACAAAATGGGCTGAAAAACTAATGACTCAAATCAGCATACACAAACTTAGATTTTAAAATGGTTGTATTTACTGCTGTGACAGCTGCTTTATAGACTACTGCATTGTTAAATGGATCATTATTCCTTTGATGCTGTGGAAAACCTGAGATACACTAATAATCAGAGACTGACTAAGAAGACATTAAATACAGAACTCATTTAGGCAACTGCTCTCTTTCTTTAAGGACTTCACTGTGAGCTGGTTAACTTCCAGTCTGACAAGGGAATATAATTACCTGTTACTTTTCTGTGTGAGTTATTCCCTGCTATGGGCATAAAAGAGAAGGGAGAATGTAGATGCAGCAAATCCGTTGCTTTCTCCACAACATAAACAATCAGAAAACAGTCAAATGCATAGGGAAAAGGGAATAGGGAGAGGAAATCTTTTAATCAAAGGGAAAACCCTTTATAAGACCAGTCATTCTTTCAAAGAAACAAACTCAAAGTGGTGCTGCAGGCAGGCAAAAAAAATTAATTTTTCTCAGTATTCGAAACTGTTCTCAGTACTCACTGGCAACATGCAGAAGAGGCAGGCTTAAATTGCTGTCCTGAAGTTTCAGGGCAAGCGCTGCTCCCTTGAACAAATAACTAGTAGAAGGTGGGCTAACAACAACATATGGGAATCAAAAGCCAATTTTCACAAAGCAAGGACTGAAAGCCCACTGGGTTCTGCAGTAAAGCATATTTATAAAATAATGATAAAAGTCTAGTGAATAGACAGAGGGTAAACCTGATATTACATTATTCAAAGTCATAAAATAAAGGTTGAAAGTGAAGAGGTCTAGAAAAGCTTTTCAAGAATGGGAAATATGATATCAGATGAAATTCAACAATTGCTGTCTACATAAAAAACATTAATACATGCAAACTGATTCAGATGCTCCACCCAAACCTTTTTTTCTCCTTAGCCTGTGCTCCACCACCATAAAACTAATGTTCTCTGCCAAAATGTAAAACCTGTAGGTACTTTTCGTAAACAAGAATAAAGAGATGACTCTTTAAACACAAGGGTTTTCTTTGCTGACACCCTTAGATTGAAATACTAATCCCTTTCCTGCTATGAATGCAGTCCAAAGCCTTGTTCGGACCACTGCCTCTGTAGACAGAGGGACTCCATTTTCATATCATCCTCTCCTTCAATTGCTGGGGCTAAGGGAATCAAATATGGTTTATGCAAAAGGCATATGGTTGATGCCTTAAAGTATTAGACAGGATGCTCAGAAAGAAGAACAAAGATTGCAAAAATAAGAACAAAAAATGTATATGAACAGAAAGTGTAACTATTTTCAAAACCACCTAGTGTTTCAATTTGGAATACATTCATTAATTACATATAAAAATTAATTAAATACAGAAATATGTTGTCTTTTTAATTACTGAATACTCTAAGAAAAGCAGAATCAGTATTTAAGTATAAAAATATAAGCGTTTAAAAGAATAATTTTACAAATTATTGCAAGAAAAGAAACTCCACAGTTAAGTTCTTCCTGGTTGAACAGGATAATCTAGCAATGTTAACAGGAAAAAAAATGCAGAAAGAAAAACCTAAAATATTTATCTGTAGTGGAAAAGATTTTAGTTGGTGAAAATGTTATTTAAAATGAAAAGAAAGAATTAAGTTTGAAACTATTACCTTTTAAATAACTTTTTTCAAATATATCTTGATTTAGTCTTGTACAAAACAGCAAGAATTTGAAGCATTCTGATTTCAATGGTTTGATTTAGGAGGAAAGAGTTGCAGTGAATTATTAAAATTTACTGTAAGCACTTGAATAAATTAATATGGATTTGTTTTGATAGCGGCAGTTGAATTTTGGCAGGGACTATAAGGATATGCTGATTTGCTTTTATAAGAGCTGATGCTGATTCATTTGAGATCTTCACAAGCCCTTTTATATAATCTTTCTTGAGTATTATATTTTTTTCCTCCAATGCAGTATAGTTTATTTTAACTATGAATGGATGATGCAATCTGATAAGAACATATTCCATATGAAGTTGAACCTTGAGGTCTTTTTCCTTAATGTATTTTTGCATTATTGGAATTATGTCCATGTTCTGCTAGGTTCACTATTTCTGTCAAGACAGAAAGGACAACTGATGGTTGTGATGGTGCATGCCCCCAAGTCCTTCCCTTGCTTCATACTATGATTTCAGAAATGCTCATTAGGCCTTGGCCTTGACAAATAGCACCTGGAGTAAGCTCCTCTTGAGCCTCTCAGAAGCACTGTCATCTCCCAGGAACTAGTGCTGTCCAATGAGTTCCTGTTTTTTAACAAACAGCTTTGGTAACTTAAATTTCTTGCCTGAATAACAACCCAAGTGAAACAACATTTTTGTTACTGAACTTTCAAAGAAAGTTAGGGGCCCAAATCGCTGCAGTTCTAAATGAGATGCTCTGAGTTTTCTTGGACCCCAGTGGGCTGCGACCAGCAACCTCCCTCTGAGTGGGGCCTCTCAGAGATAGTGAGCTCTCAGGTTTGCTGTACTTGGAGGACAGAACAATGATGACAGAGCCTGAGCTGATACCCCCACACCTTTTGCCCATTGTGAAGATGCAAAGATGTGAGCACTTCACTGAACTTGAGGGGAATTTTTCACAGGTACATATCTCATGCATGCTCCTTTAGGTCTGTATGAGTGTGGCTGTGAATAAGCAATAGAAAATGTATTATAAATATCACTCTCTTAGATTCTTAAGTAACTTAGATTACTAAGTAAGATAGGCCTATAAACAAGTTACTCTTGTGCTTATAATAAATTGTATAAAATCTTTTGTTAAATTATTTAAAAGAGGCTATAAATTTGGTACTTGTTAAGTTGAAGTGCTGTTAAAACCTTTAGGCCTAAACCATTGGTCAGGGGTCTAAGCCCAGGCTAACTTTGGCAAGGGGGTTCTACTCTGAACCTTGTAACTCAATGGGAGAATCTCTTTTATTCCTTTTTATCCTTACTCTTTTCCACCTTTTTACATCCTCAGACTCCACATAGATAATTTTTTCTGATTTTAGTTTTTAGATTGATTGATTTTTCTCTGTGTGCTTTAACAATCTAGGAAGTCGTAGAGTGAACTTTTACAACAGATCTTGTCACTCTTTCATTTTAATACTGGTTTTGCTGATTCATTTGCTGATTCTTTGAATAACCTAAGACACTTATTTGGAACCAATGGTCAGAGAGATGATTCTTTCTGCTCTAGTGTAAATGAGTAATTACTAGAAATATTGCAAGGAAAGACAGTTCTCAAAATTGTGATGGTTTTTCCAAGACAAGAATTCAGATTCAGTCAATATTACTTTAGAATGGAATTTTTTCTACAAAAATGTATGACTAATTTCTTTGGAAACACCAAGTCCTTTTCACAATATCGGTAGCTAATGGCATGGTACATGTTATAAGAGACATGAAAACCTAAGCAAAATCAGTACTTCTCAACTTGAGCTTTGAACTTGAGGTGGTGAAGATGAAAGGTGTTCTTTTTCTCTAGTTATTATCAAGGAAAGGTATGGAAGATCTCATCACGACAGATTAACACAAATGTAATCTGCTAAATGACTACTTTTCACATATTTGCTAAGCTTTGATGTGAATTTATGCAGCTTGTGTGAAGACACCTTAATGAAATATGACCTGAGTTGTATCTCTGTACTTTAGCAAGTAATGACTTGTGCTAAAGACTGGAGACCAGCACTAACCATGACTTCCTTTGGTGTCAGATAATTCCTACATACAAACACACCATGCACTAAACATCTGTCACAGGAGCTGAAATGATGCAAAGGTACTAAAAAAGAAGAGAAGATTTAAAGATATATTAAGTCCAAGAGAGAATGATACTGTTGGAAAATAGCAGGCAAAGTAACAGCCATGGTGTACAGACTTCACAGTAAAGAAGTTAATTTCCTTTGAAAAATTATATATAAAACATACTGTCAGTATATAATGGTGTTATAAGAGTTTTTCAAGGCTGAAACATCGTGATATATTTCAGCATTAAGGTTTGTCATTAAGTTTTTATTCCATACTACGGAAAGCATCAATTTAACTACTGCTTAGAAGACATTTATTTGTCAAATTATCAGTGTCAGCTCAAGTGTCACTTTGACACACACAGCAGTTAAACATTTTTTCTGGAAATAGTGAAAATTAGGGGAAAAAAGTCAGATTGGGGTGATATCGTAGAACCATAGAATACTTTGTACTGGAAGGAATCTTTAAAGGTCATCCAATCCCCATATAATAAGCAAGGACAACTTCTAATAGATCAGGTTTTTCAGAACCTCACCTGGCTTAATCATGAATGTTTTCAGGCATGGGACACCCACAGTTCTTTGGGAAACCTTTTCCAGTGTTTTACCACCATCATGATTAAAAATTTCATGTGTGTTTGTATTTATTTGTTATTATGAAGACTTCAATGTCTTTATGTTTTTAAAAACTAGAAGACCTATTCTCCCTTTAACTGCACAGTGCAAACTCAGAGTTCTTCCCCAGTCTTCTCTAACTTTACTAAAAAGAAATAATAAATAAAATTCCTAATCAAGAAAAACAGATAACACCAGCAATTTTGTATAGTAACATAAATTGTTAAAAAACTCACCACTTCAGCACCAAAATGCTGCAGTCAATTATGTTTTCAAATGATTATGGCTTTTTTAACACTATAAATCAGATTAGTTCATGCTCCTTTGCAGGCTTATCAGGTACATCTGAATACATAAGATGACCGTTAACGTTTATTTATTTTTCCAGTTTTGCTAGATTCCAGCAATCTACATTTTTGCAATGGAGTTTTCTTGATTCCCATAGGAACAAAAGGATTCTGTCATTAGCAAGATCCTTATGTGACTTTCAGAGCTGTGTCTCCAATTTCTTCCTAGCCTCCTGCTGGTCAATTCAGCCTGTAGTCTTTTGGGACAACAATGAGTGTAACAGTGTGTCTTTTCAGAGTGTAGCCACGGCCCTTCTAGATCCCAGTCAGCCTCTCCAGTAGAGAAACTGCTCGAGAACTGCTCAGGTGGCAATTCAAGCTCACACAGCCACACACGTTACAAGGCTAGCTCAGCAAGAGAGGCAGAAGG
>JBBMKD010000102.1:84018235-84084054 GCA_037834095.1 Argya squamiceps
TTCTTTACACCTGGGGTATCTTTAATCTTCACTTTTCCAGGGAAGGGCAGTTGGAAATTCCTTTAATGGCATGAGGGGCTCCACAGATGAGCTACATATTTCTTGAACACAAAATAGCAAAATAAGTTGCTACTCTCAGTTGGAGTATAAATATAATTGTAACAAAATTAATAAAAATAATAAACCTCACCCACTTATATAGACCATATTAAAGGCTATAAAACTGGGCAAACTTTGACTTATTCTAATCTTCTATGGTAGATTATTCTATATAGGAATTTCCATAACGTATGCTTTGTCAGAGGTTCTCATATGCTTTCCCCTGGATCTATACCTTTTAGCCTTCCAAAGCAAATGTATTAAAGCAACCAGTACGGAAAAAGCAGAATTAATCTTTACCACAATTCTTGCTTGCCATCCTATACTTCATAAGAAAACATTATGCTTTTTCACAATAGCAAATTTTCCTTGAAAATCCTTCTTTATAAATCCATTACACACTAAGTATTCTCCAAACTGATTGGATCTTGGTGCATGAGCTGCAGGAACAAAAATACACAAGAATTCAGACATAAATAACATGACTTTTTTTTCTGTTTTTCTTTTTTTTTTTTAAGCAAACAAGAGAGAAGCAAGTATTTAAACATTTCTAACTTAGGTTGAACTTCCAGTGTCTTCAAATGGACAAGGTATGGTAAATAAAAGTAAAGTCTACATGAAGATGTGTTAAAAGAAAAGATTTGAGTGTCTTAATATTGCAACAAAATGCCATAGAGCAAAATGAAGTTAGGCTTTGTTGTAGCACTGGTCAAATAATGTTAAAAAAAAAAAAAAAAAATTTACTTAATACAATTAATTGCAGCTTTCCCCAAGAATACATTTTCCTACATTGCCTTAGCTGCTATTTATTTTATGGATCAAGCAGGGTAGCAATTTTTTCCTTTTTTTTCCTCACACACAATTATGCTGTTTTTCAAATCCTATGTATGTTATCTTACCTCTCATTTTTCAATTTTTCTAGTTCCGCCTTTATGAATCATTACTTCTGTTATTTATTTCAATTTTCTTCTTAGTTTATGCTTAGGATGAAATTTATGTCACCTAAGTTTTCTAAACAAATGCCCAATCTTATTAAATTGCCCAGGAAAATCACTTCCAAGGAGCATTTCATCCACTACCAAGATGGTAATTTTCCTCAAGTTTTAGTTTTTTCCACTACTTTTGACATTGTGGCTTTGGCTCCTTTTCTTCAGGTAATTTACAGTAGCATAGCTGCAGTCTTGCCATCACTCCTTCCCCTTGCTGGTACCTCCTCCTTTCTGCAAACAAGTAGGTTTGAGGAAAGAGATCAGTGGAGAACAAACCAGAAGGCACAGTCGCAGGGGGAATATGGAAGCCTGAGTTTTGTCTAGATTTTAGATCACTGGTTTTCACTTGTAAATTAACTCTAGTTCTTGAAAATCTGTCCAGGCTAGGTCTTGAAA
Organism: Argya squamiceps; assembly: GCA_037834095.1. Taxonomy (NCBI): domain Eukaryota; kingdom Metazoa; phylum Chordata; class Aves; order Passeriformes; family Leiothrichidae; genus Argya; species Argya squamiceps. Next base: position 84,019,720 of record JBBMKD010000102.1, read on the forward strand.
GGACCCAGTCTCTTCAGATCTTCAGAAGTAATTATTCTAAGCCAGTAAGCATTCTTTTGGCAATTCTTTTGAATTTTTATTTTCCAGGCAACTGTGAAATAGTGTCCTGTTGGCCTTCCAAGAGTGGCTAACTCCGCTTTAATCTGCTTCTGATACTTGCTATGTGCCTCTACAACTGAAAACACATCCAAATTGCTAGTATTAATCATTTGCTAAAGTAGAATACCTTTCTAACTGCTTGTAAAAATAATGGTGCTGATTGTTTCAGCATACAATTTATAGCATAAATTGTAGCAAATTATTTCTTTGATATTTATAGACAAATGAGACCGTCAGGGGAGTCCAACATTCTACCTTGTTATACTTTGAGATGTCACTATTATTGCTGCAAAATATCTGTTGCCCTATCGATTCTAAGACTTTTTAACTTCAGAGAAATATTTTTGAGGCATTTCCACAGATGTGAGAACAAAGTAGCTGATATGCACACTTAGTTTTCAATGCAATAAAATTATCTACAAGACTTTACAGGTTTCTGTCTCTCCAGAGGCTTGTAATCATAGAAAAGATTGCTAACATTGGTAAGTATTAATTTCAAGTGAAGAAAGGTGTTTTCTCACTTGGTGATGAAGTCAAGGTAGTCTGGTTTACAAGAATAATGGCAACACCAGAGCTAGTAGCAGTCCTAAAAAGAAGGTAAATTTGTCTTCAAATAAACCTTCACATAACAGAACTGCACTTCCCCAACTCCCCACAATACTCTTATCGGTCATGACACAGGTCTTGATTCCAAAAAACACAGATTCAAGAAGAACTTGAGAATACTGCCTAAACTGATGCTGACTGCTGCAAGATCAATGCTCACATCTGTGACCCAGATGTGCTAGTTTTGGCTGGGATACAGCTGATTTTCTTCACAGTGCCTAGGATGGAGCTGCATTTTGGATTTGTGCTGAACAAAATGATGATGATATAGTGATATTTTTCCTATTGTTGAGCACAACTTACACAGAGCAAAGATATTTTCCAGTTTTTGGACTGCCACACTGGTGAGGAAACTGGGGGTGCATGGAAAACTGCGAGGAGACAGGTGACTCCAACTGAGCAAAGGGATATTCCAGACCATATGACATTATGCTCAGTAAATAAAGTGGAGAGAAGGAGAGGAGAGGGTTGTTTGGAGTGATGGAATTTGTCTCCTCAAGTCACTGCTACATGTGATAGGGCCCTGAGTTCCTGGGGTTTGCTGGACACCTGCCTTCCCATGGGAAGTGATGAATGAATTGCTGCCTGGTTTCTCTATTTAACTGTATTTATCCCAGCCTGTGAGTTTTCTAGCTCTTACCTTTCTGATTCTATACCCGACCCCACTGGTGGGGGAGCAAGAGAGCAGCTGTGTGGGGCTTGGTTGCTTGCTGGGGTTAGACCATGACAATCCTTCTTGGCATCCAGTGCAGAGGCACAAAGTTTTGAAGGTAATGTCAGATTCGTAATCTGACTTTCACTCCAAGACTTAACTAAGGTATCTTTGTTTCTATGTACTTAAATTTTCTATGTACTTAAATTTTCTTTTTCTGCTACCCATTCATGACTGACGTACATGACACAATCTCATCTCAAAAGCAGGTTTTGTCAGCTCATCTGAAATTCCTTCTTCAGTTCTATACTGAGAAAATTAAGCCATCAGGACATTAATCATGCATTTGTGAATATGCAGATGTTGGGTAATATGTACAAGTTTGATATAATAATCTTACACTAGCTTTTACCATCCTGAAGGAATGCTTATATAATATTATTTTCTACCTTAGGTACAGTTAGATTAGCAATTTAGCCTTGCATTAATGAAAAAAAAAAAACAACAACAAAACAATAGTCTGAGAATCTTTCTTCTTCTGGTTAGTTTGTCTCATATGTATCCTCTGTAAAGATGAGCAAATGCCTCCATCTTGCTTTCCTAATGGGTAACAGAGATGGATGAAACTCAGAAATTTAATTTTGGAGTTTAATGTTGTATCCTATATGCAAACCCTTCACCAAGAAACTGCAGACAAAATTGTCATAGGAAACTGAACCTACCCAAGAGCAGGTGGAGTACTATTGAAACGTATCTCTTATGCAGGATGTGGAAAATATGTAATTATGCTACAATCTCTCATGCTTCATCAATGAAACTTACACATCTTGGTATCTATCCAGAAAGAACCCCAAACAACCCTTCTGCAAGAAGACGCTTTTGAATACTGCTGCAGATGGGAGAGCGTGTTCTCCACAGTCAAAACTTCCTACAATCATGTTTTTAGCTTCTGAATACAAAAATGGTAGAAGATGAATGTAGCCTCTAAGGAAGCTAGCAGAAGGAAGAAAATTATCAAATCAGATGCATTTTTTCTGTCATATACTTATGAATAGGAGAAATGTGAAAGAAGCAGCTGTAAATAAAAAAAATAAAAATAAAAAGAAGGGGAAGATATTTAAAACATTTTAAAGCACATTTCTTTAAAAAAATCTAGTAAAACCTACAGAAAGCTGAAGGTTTATTTTGAACCAGTTCTGGATAAGTATTTTAATAGCAAAGTCTTGTTTTTAGTTAATCCATCCTGTAAACACTGTTGTGTTTGCTATTTTTAGCTTGGCTTTCCAAGTTGGACATTCACCTTAAGAAATTTCTGGCTTGTGAAGTTACATCCTGCTAAAGATTAAGTTGAATTCAGTGGGAACCTTTCAGGGAGTGGTATTTCAAGGATTAGGTGTGCTGTCAACTTTTTGACCTCTGCCAAGGTCAGAATATCTGTCCCAAAGACATTTGAATATTAACTGAAAAATGACTTTTTGGTAACTGAAACACAGAAGTATGTATTTAAAGGAAAACAAAACAAAAGGGTCTCTTTTATGGAAAGGGGTGAGAGTGATGTCAGATGAAATTAAAAATCCACTAAAAAGTTCAGAGCAACTATGTCTTGGTCTTGTAACCATGATAGAAGGATGCAAAGGAGCACCAAAGAGCCCCTAGGAAAAGAATGCTATAAATACCTTTTTATTTGAGAACTAATTGTTCAAAGACATTGAAGCAGAAACTGTAATAGAGTATAAGGTAACCAATAAGTTGGTGATAGCAGGTAGTATGAAAATATAGCCTAGATTTACCTGAGATGATTATAATACTAAACCTCAAGGAAATTAGTATATGTAAACCATAATATAATGGCCTAGACCAAGATCAGCATTAGGAATTTTATCATAGGCATGAGTGATCAAGCATGGGTGTCCAATCACCTGTGTTTGGGAAAGAAACCTGCTTTAGGGAAAACTGGAATTTAATGTTCGGGGCTAGACTGAACGACAGCAGTGGATGTGGAGCTAACTGTACTGCATCAGGAAAAAAAAAAAAAGTGTGTTTGAAAGGCACTTTCTTTTCTTCACTTACCATTTTCATATTTCTTTCAGGGGGTGAGGCAAAGTGAAAGAGATTCTACCCCCAGACTAATATTCCTGCAGGATCAGTCAAGTGATGTTCCAAGCCCCTTCTACTTAAATGCTCAAATAACCTTCTTCTTTTGTCTTTTAGACTGCCTAGAGGGCTGTTCCTTACATCTCTCATCCACTGCAGAAAATCTTTGTTCCTCCCAAAGCTTTCCCAATTTGTTTACCATATATCTCTGAGTTTCAGTTTCTCTTCTGCTTTGACTCTCCTAACCATAAAGTTACCATTTCCTTCCCCTTCAATTCTCCCACCTACTCCTTTTTCCCCATTTCCATGTTCTGCAGAACAGACCCTCTGTAACAGTCAAAGCTGCTGAGCTGTCCTTGCTCGTTCTGCCTCCACCACCTCAATTTCTGGCAGAGCCTCCAGCAGGTACCTATTTTTTCCTGGGCACAGCAGCTGGGACAACCCAATCTTCTTCCAAATTTGAGCCCTGGACTCATGCTCTGAAAGGCATGTCAGAAATTTCAAACAGTGGAAACAACCTCCTCAGGTGTTATTCTGAGAGCAGAAAGAATGACACACACAGAAAAAAAGGGTGTTTTCTGATCTGTCTTCCTTCCTATTTTATCAGTTAATTGAAGTGCTATATATACCACTTTGCAGCAGTTTCAGGTCCCTCTTGACTCAACGTAGACATTGGCTATCAGTCTTAGGTCCTTACTCTTTCCTGCCACTGTTTGGCCACTGCTAAGAAAATAAAAAATAGCAGCTAGACATTTACTGCTTCTATCCCATTTTCTCCTTCTGGTAGAAGGCCATGCAAGGAGACCACTGATAATTTACTCTTTTTTAGGATACTGACGCAGAACCACAGTCTGGCCTGGTACACTTGGTATCAGAGCACAGCATAAAGGATTTACAACAATACATTTTAATTAATCAGTCTCTAGAATTAATCCTACACACAGCTAGACTTAGAATTATTTTTAAATCAAGTGCCAGTGTACCATTTTCCCCTCACTCAGTCTTCGAATTTGGCAATAAAGCTGGATGAATTTTTGCCAAGGTGATTCTTTTTATCCAGACCTCTAATTATATTTGGGCAATCAAGGAGAGAGATGGGGGCAGTTCAACAAGTCAAGAGGATTTTATAAATAAAAATTTGTCTAGTATAATGGAAAGCAATAGCTACCAAGTAAAATTATATAAATAGAGAGCTAATGTTTGCTGAAGAAAAATAAAAACAAAAACTGAACTTTCTGCAATTATGCAGGTTGATTTGCTGGATGAGAAAAATGCCAAATCTAGAATGAAAAAAGAATGGGATTTCAGTGCCATAAAATCCAAGTATACACAACAAGTACATAAATTCTGCTACTCCAAGACAGCAAAAACTGTACCTTGAGTCCAAGGTACATACTGAGAGACCACTTTGGTCTTTAACTTGTTTCCCATTATGCTGTTTTACGTGGGTTCCAGTTACTTAGTGCACTAGGCTACATTTGGTAACGGTGATCAGGGTCCTTTGATAACCATCATTAGCTTAAGTCAGCAAACAGTGAATTCTAATTTAAATTCTATTTATCTTTACTCTCCTATTTATTCTACTAACAAAATATCTGTGTTGTGAAAACATCATGAATTTCTTACTACATCAAATTTTACCTCTGTTAAGAATTAATATACAGTAACCATTTCAAGAAATCAGAGCAGAGCTCTATACAGACTGAGCCCTATATTCTTTAGGAGAGAAAACCAGTAAAATCAGCAGGTATTTAGATTTAAAGAGGGTGTACAATTTTATATTTGTTGTTGAAAAGATGAAACATGATAATTACCGTTTACTTTCAGGCACTTACTTCAAACAAGTAAGGCTAGAATAACAATTCACTTCCTTAACTTTATTGATACAGAACCACAAATCAAGTGTAATGTTGTCAAAATGACCTGAGAAAACATTTTTATATCTGTTTTTCTGATGTTGTGAGTGATGATTCTGCATATTTTGGTTGAACTATTCATTTTCACCAAGAGACATTTGAAGACAAATCTAATAATTTTCTGAGTCATGTTTAAAATAACAGTGAGACTGATTTCCCATTGTCCTGAAGAGTGTATAGTCATTTCAGTGGGGCAGAATGGTCCCACTTCAGCAATCTACTTAAAGTACATGCCTGACTAAGTGTGTGAATCGTCCCATTGATTTCAAAGGAAGTATTTATATCTTTAATGAGAGGCACACTTGGAAATGCAGGCTGAATCACAGCTGGAGCAGGACTCAGTCTCTCTCCAGCTTGTATACTGGTACTTCAAGGTATGCACCCACTTATTTGTACCACCTGCCTAGGCTGAGTGAAAGGATGACCAGGCTGCTGGTTCCAGGTCCCAAACACAACAATCCAGTCTACAATGGGCTGCCAGACAGATGCAGTGCTCTTTTGCACAGACAAACACCATTACTCTAACCAGTGGTATGTATATGTTAACTTATCCTTACACAACATCATCGTATTGAACCTCTAAATGCACAAAACTGCGCAAAACCAGTCAGCTAAATAAACACCAGAATGAAAGTACAATTGCAATATTTTACATGTAATTTATAATGTAACACAAGAATTATTAGTAAGATGTAGAAACGGCTGAAGTATGACTATCTTAGATTATCTTTGGAACACTATTTCCATGTTTAGAGCAGGATTATTCTGTTTTTACAGAACCAAAGTTCTTGAGGATGCTAAACCTAAACACCATTATATACCTTAGACTGAATTGTATATCAGATCATTTTGCATTTCACATTTGTGTGTAATCAGTTGTGTTCAATAAATTCAGGTGCTAGTAATTCTTACAAGATATACACAAAGAGCAGATAAATAAAGGGTTAGTAGATAAAGAAGTTTCAAAGATATTCTAACAACTGAATATATAATAAACAATACTAATAGTATTTTACAGTTTTATTTGCTCTATAGTTTAGCTACATTTTATTTAGTTTCTTCTTACAAGTGTTTTAATTTCATTTCTTATAAAGCCGAACATAGTTGGAAAGACATATTAAACAAAACTCTATTAATTTTATGAATATTTTTAAGTAACTTTTAAGTAATTTTCTCATAAACATTTGGAATTCTAGGTACACAAATGATGTTTTAAATAGAAGCTCTGTTTACCTCTCCACATCATGAAGCTGCACTAGTGTACACAGATCTAGCAAATAGCTTTGATATTCTCAGCTCTTTTAATATTATTCTCCACCATCCCATCCCTCTTTAATCACTTGTTCCACCAGGCAAAGACATTTTGCTGCTTTTATGTCATGACCTCAGCCCCACAGAACTGAAAACGGAACCACAGGTTGGCTGAGGATTGTCTAAAGAAGGATCTCTGCTTCCATCTATTGGTGAACTGCTGGAAGAAAGGAAGAAGGCCTTACTCATTTCTCTACTTCCTCTCTTCTCAGTGGGAGTTTTCTGCAGAGTCCCCTGGGCCCCCAGTTGCCCTGTTGCCCACACCTGTGCCACAGAAAAATGAAGTGAGACCTTCTGAACGAACTGGTAGCGTTCTCCAGCTGCTGTATCCTAGATCTATCAATCTTATTGCAAGGCAGAAAATATCAACCAAAGAACATGTCCCATGGTACAGTCCAGTTACCAGTACTGCTGAGAGACACCAGGCAGCTTCCCTGGGACCAAACTCACAACTAAAAGCAACCTCTAACCAAATTACCACACAGAGAAAACAGTATCACTTACAATATTGCTCTAAATGTAACAGTCTGCCAGGAGAAAGACAGAAAGCAATGCTCTCCATAGACTTACCCCAAGCCAAATAACTAAAGATATTTACTATTCCCAAATTTTCAAGTGAGAGCACAAGTCAAATTCATTGAATTCAAGACCTGCTAGACATGTATTTCTTGCTCTTCTTGTTCAAATCTTGCACCAATATAGTTTGGCTAATGTGAAATCAGAAGGTCAATAATATTTATATTTCTTAGTAGTACACATAACCACTTAACTACATGTTGCCTTTTCTCATATTGACTCTTTTCCCTTGAAGGTATTATTATCTCTTAATACCTATCTTCTTAATATTTGTGCATTAATTTTCTTGATTGTCTTCTAGTTATAATGTATTTTCTCTGTATTCAACTTTGTCTATTCCACTTCAGTTGTTATTATCCCATCTCCATCAGTATTTCCTTAAATATTGTAACCACTTGCCTATCCCTTTATTTTCTCTCCTTAACTCACTGTTGGTATCCTTTGTTTTCTTCTTCTTGGCATTAGTTATTTGCTGTTTCAAGAGTGTCCCTTCACACTCTTGCTCCTTTGAATCCCTCCCAATATATCTTTACTTGCTGGGCCACCATGTTTACTTCAAACTGTCACCCACAAGGGCAGCAGAAATCTTTCTACTGCCAGCAAAAGGACTCTCTCAGAGGTCTTCATGTGGTGTATGAATCTGTATTCAAGCTAGTGCTACACACTAAATTAGACAGAACATTCTATCCTCTGTTCAGAGTAGCTGTAAAGAGTTGCACAGACGCTGCTTTGACTGCACAGCAACAAATTTTATTGGTCTTGGTAACCCCAGAGATTATACTACACAGTGAGCACCATCTACTGGCATTCAATTATTTATACATGTATGTGGATATAAAGCACTTTTCTATTCTTGCACTGAGAAATGGTTACTTTTTTAAGAATTTTTTTTTTTGCAGACCTACAACTAGTTTTCTTCTCAGATCACTGCATAGTAGTAGGTACAATTCTGGCTGGGAGGGAAAAAAAATCCCATGATATTTAAAATACATGATTTTAAATTAATGCAAACATACATGTAATTTAACACACACAATTTGTAGATAAATATGTAAACCAACACACACATATTAATGGTAATCTTGGTTTTAAATCATCTCCTCTTCGCTTTTATCCTAGGAAGCCTACCTAAAGAAAAAAAAAGGTGCTTAATCCCACAGTAACAACTGCAGATATTGCATGAATATATTTTATTAATATACCAAAAATCTCTTAGCTACAGAAAGATTCTGAAGAGGGAGAGATTTTGAAATACAAATTTAATTTTGACATGTATTTGGTACATGTACATCAAAGGAAGAGCTAGACAAGACTTTTCTAATCAGAATTTTCCAAGCTCAGAATGTTCTGAAGGAAGCTTTGATTTTCTTCTAAGCCTTATACTTCCTGTGAGTAAAACCCAAAAAATCTATTGTAGAAAAAGAATCCATGGTATTTAGTTTTCTTCTTATTCAAGTAACGTTATTTCATGCCATTCAATTTGCATGGTTTAACATCAAATTGGCATCACCAATTATACTTCTTCACGTAATAGAAGTGGTAGAATTTGAATTTGATGATGTTTGGGGTCTGTGTATTCTCAGTTGCTATTGTTTTACTCTGCAAACTGATTGATTAATTTTTATTTTAGCAGTAGGAATACAAGAGTTTTAGTACAATTTTTCTAGTGGAAAAATTAGAAATGACTCTTCTTTAGATCCTGTGCTTTCCAGAAATGTAGAAGTTGCAGAGATAAGACTTTCAGTTTCTTGCATAAGATGTCAGGAAAATGTCCATACTACACTACTTAACTGAGTGTGCCCAGGAACTTTCCCCAAATATAAGTAACATGGAGTAGATTGTTGGATTTGTGGTATTGAAAAATTATGATCAAATTATTTTATTCTCCACCTCAGAAATTGCTGCAGGAAGCTGAACATGGAGTTATATAAACATCAAGCTGTGCCAAGAAACTGTTTAGGACTCACCAATTTAGATTTAGGGGACATAGGAATAGTTTGATGGACTAGACAGTCATATTTCAGTGCCTAGAAATACTTGTTGATTAATCTACTAGCATAGACACAGCCTTAGAGTTTTAAAAAGTGAAACTAATCCTAGTGACAGGCTGATGGAGATGTACTTCTCAAAGCTGCATGTTATGCCACAGGAAACCTGGAACCTCATATAAGGTGCACTAATTGTCTCATTTAAGGCACATAGGGAGATCTACAGGTTTTATTCAGTGTTGAGGAAATATTACATTATTGTGCTTGACATCATTGACATTTATATGCCAGTTATCAAATTAATTCAGAGCAGTGACTCCGGACTTTATAAATATATATCACAAATTAAATACATTCAAGGATATTCTCCTGATATTCACCACCAGTTAAACTCTGCGTTTCAATGCATTTCAGCATACCATCTAATTTCAAGAGATATTAATACCTATCAAACCAATTCTATTAAAATCCTGGTAAAAATACATTGGCTTAACTAAAAACTTTTACATACTTTTAATGGATGATAACACTGAAAAATACCTAACTTTAAGTTGGACGAAAGAGTTCTATGTATTTAAATATAATATCTGATCCAGAACAGTAAAAGCCACAGCTTGGAAATAAAAACAGCAGCACATAAATATAACCACTGCCTAGCTTTCTCAACATTTGTTTCTGGATGAAGACATTATTTAAAGAGCAAAGATTAGGTTTCCTCCCTAAATGTCAGTTATCTACTGAACCCTACAAGATTTCTGTGGGACAATATGCACAAGGACATTTGGACTAACTCCGTGTTACCCCTAGAACTGCAATCTTACATCTATTCTTCCCCCCTGAATTGGGATAATGAGTTAAGCTTGCATCCTCTCCTGGCATTCTAGCCTTATTAAATTGTCATCAACATAAAATATTCTTTTAAGCAAAATATTTTGTTGGTCTAAAAAGCTATTTAATTATACTGTATTATACTAGATGAATGCAAATGAATTATCAAAAATGCTACTGAGATTTAGCAGTGAATTCCTATACGGCTCTATTACTTGTGCCAAAAGTAATGAAGATTTTCCCTTTTCAATTTTAAGTGTACAAAGGGAAAACACAATTGGGCATATATGTTTTATACCACACCATGCCTTTCTCAATTAGGTAGAGAGAATAAGCCTTCCTCAGACTGATAATTCTTCTGAAAATTCTTTTTCCATGCTTCCACAGAAGACTCTATATGTGCTTTTAAATTGATTTGTGCATGCACCCGAAAGCTCTGGCAAGGCACATTTAAAAAATTGCAGTAAAATATACATCAATATTTAAACACATTAGATGTTCTTGAACTTTTACCTTGAGCAGTTTTTTTGGATTTGCATAAAAATGTGTTTCTTTAAAGGCTGAGAAGAGACTGGAACATGAAGATACACACTCTAGAAACAGGCATGCTTAATACTTACTTTAAGGAACATTTTAGCTAGATAAAAAGTTTCAAGTTCAGCACTTGAACGAAATGGAATATTAGGGGCAAATGCCTCAGTAAAGGTAATACATACAAGAAGCAGAAAGCAAGGCGAATTATTTTACGAAAGTTTAACCTTCTAAATTCCCTCCAAATACTTTGCAGTACTGCAAGTTTTTAATCTGAAAACTGCATTTTTCAGTTTTCTTTCAAAGTTTCTGAATGAAGAAGAGTTTCTGTGAATATGAAAAATTAAAATCAGTTGAGAAGCCCTCCACCTGCACCCCAGGTTCACCATTACCTTAGGTAATCAAGTCTCTTAATATTCAGGTATCCTGACAAATTCCTGAGCATCAAGAAGCTAAATTCTACTTGTAACTCTATTGCTTGCCAAAATTATGCAGGCTATTCCTGGTACCTCCTTGCCATTTCTTAATCTACACCTTGTCATCTCCACTTGGACTGAAATGGCTCAAGAAATGCTAGATTTCTGTAGAATGACAGTGTATAAATAATGTCTTAGACATAAAAAAGCTCCTTGGTATTATCCGTAAGATATGACTGCAAAGTTCAGTATTACTTGATATAAAATTCTCATATAGCTTCACAAAACAAATAGATATGTAGCATCAGGCATATATTGGTACAAGAGAGAATCTGACTGGTTTTGTAAAACTGTTTTTTACAGCTACCATAATTCCAAATCAATTTTTATTGCCAACACATTCAGCAACAGACTTGTGTTTCCTGTTGGAAATTATGAGATAGCATCACCACAGGTACTTTTCATACCTCAAGACGGATCATACAAGTTCTAAGTTTTATTTTCAATAAATTAAAGATGGCTGCTGTGTTAACCTGTATACCTCAAAAACCCAGAGAAGACAGTAACTTGTGAGAAGAATTTATTTCACTACTGATGCACGCACACTTCAGATGTAGCTGGGGAAGAATCAGTACAAGAACCAAAATTAAAAACCCCAGTTATATCACACAAAGTTGGTGCTCACAACATTGTTATGCTGTGCTTAATTCACACTGTCTTGGGTTTCTACAAGCTGACAAAAATTGTCAGGTGACAAAAATTGGCAGCTGTTTAGAATAAAGAACTCAAACAGTATGTGCCAGATGCATCTAAACTGCAGGTCAAGATGTAGTAACAAGATGTACCATGCCTGAGTGCCCCTTAACCTCTCAGGATAGTGACATTAGAAGTCAACCTATTACCAGCAAATGTCTCGAGGTTGTAAGCTGGCAATAGCACTGTATCATCTTATCTTGCTATTGTGCTGTTGGGAGGACAGTGTGATCAGGTAAAGGATTAAAAATTATGTTCTAAATTGCAAAAATGGAAACCTGCCAGAATATAGAGATCTTTCTTTTCATTCTAATCTATTTCTTAAAATACAATTATTCTCAGGCTTGTAAATCAGCTGGAAGATTCCTCAGATTATTTCATGGGAAATCCAGGTCTGTACCCTGCAATAAAAATAAATGCATTTTATTTATGAGATTAATGAACACCCTAAAACCAGGGGTTTAGTAGTAGTAGTAGTAGTAGTAGTAGTAGTAGTAGTAGTAGTAGTAGTAGTAGTAGTAGGTTTAGTGACTAGTCTCATTCTGCATAACATGAAATTCAAATTTACTTATTTGATCTACAGGTCTGTTATCTCACCATGGAAGCTGGATGCAGAAAAACCTTATTAGCTAGTCTGGTCAATTTGTTTGCAGACACAGGACAGTTCCTCAGAGCTTTTCTAAATATTATGCAGCACTTAGGATTCCAATCAAAGGGCTTTCATTACATTCACAACATAAATTATCTCAGCCTTACAAATTATCCCTGATACTCATTTTCTCCTTATTTTCATCTCTCTCCATTTTGTAACAAACTCTGTACCTAACTTAATTTACTTTACTTCAGGGTTTGAAAGCTACTTGGTATAACATGGCTGTTCTTAGCCAAATGCTGCTAATGCTCTCTGTAACCAAATTCCTCTGCTAAAGTGAGGTTTACACATTTTGGATTGAAATTTGTCTTTGTTAGAAGCAAATTTTAAAGTAATTTGAGCCTGTAATGCCATTAGAAAACCAGGGCAATTAGAGGTCTAACTCACTTGGATGGTTTGTGACTAAGATCTTAGGGATACAAGTTTTTCTAAATGGCAAGGACAGGATTTCAAAGGGTTTTTTGTTTTTGTTTTTGTTTTTTTTTTGCTGGAGCCTGTCACAGTCCAGGTGGACAGACTGAACTTTTTTGATCAACCACAAGTATCCTGCTGTCAGGTAATCTTTTCTTAATGAAAAGATTATACATAAGAATAAGTATGAAAATCACCTCTATATGTCAAATTAGAGTGGCAAAACCCCACAATATAATTTTTAACATGTACATTTACTTGAGTGTGAATGGAGAAACCTGAATTTGCATTCTGGATGTGTTTGCTGAACAGCTTCCTACCATAAGTACAGCTACTGTTTAAACACCCTAAATTTTAGAATAAATATCAAATTGAACTCTATTTTTTAGCACATTAATATACAAGGTTGAAGATAATACAAGACTTTAGACACCACTTTGAAAGAAATTAGAAAATAAGGTCTGCTTAAAAGTAACATAGAGGTGTAGGTGGGTTCCCCATTGGTGATGCCGACCAGAAACTAAGACATCTGAAAAATATGCAGGAAGGTCATAAGTGAATGGATGAAGCCAGAATAAATTAAACCACATGCAATTCCACCATGCACTAAGCAAAACAGAAGAGATGGAACAAATATTTATATGACTTATCATTCTTTATGATTGAAACTAATTTGCTTACTGTTAATTAGATGATTGAATATAAGAACCTAGGGAAATTTGCTTGAGGAACCTCACATGTAAAGTACATAGCACAAACCAAAATTTAATTAATTTTATAGCACAAATCCTAAGAAATCATAACTGCACCACAAAGTATATTTGGAAGTGATAGCACATTTTTCAAAGAGTGTAAGTACAACATTATCTTTTTCTTAAAAAAAAAAAATCAAAGATTAAATGCAAATTTTTATTTCAAAAATCTCTCCTGCTATGTTGTCTTTCCATCATTAGTAGAGATCAGACCCTGACCCAGGTGCAGGACCTTGCACTTGACCTTGTTGAACTTCATGAAGTTTGCATGGGACCTCCTCTGAAGCCTGTCCAGGTCCCTCTGGTTGGCATTCCTCCCCACCAACAGGTCAACCACACCACACAGCCTGAAGTAATTGTGAAACTTGCTGAGGGTGCACTCAATCCCACTGTCCATGTTGCTGACAAAAATGTTTAACAGCACTGGTCCTGGTACCAATCCCTGAGGAACATCACTCAGCACAGGACTTCCTCTCTATGTGTCTATTTAAGATGACAGTTTATTGAGAGATGTAATAATGTTTTAACCATTAATATTCACCAGCTCAATGGATTTCATAGTTTTGGCTCCGCTGGGATCCCTCATATCAACAGAGCTACATTAGAGGAGCATGCAGTGTGTGTGAATAAAGAAGATAAACCCCCTCTCCCTGCTTGCAGCTCTCTTTTCTCATCATATCCTTCAGCTGAACTCTGCTTCCAGGCATTACACACTTGTCTATGACTGAGGCAGAGAGCCCAAGCTCCATCTCCTCTGCTTCCAACAAACTTGTGCTTCATGACAAAACTAAGCTTACCCAAACCTCAAGCACAGCAAGCACGAGGAATTTTACTGACAAGTGTTTCTTAGGCTGTTTGCAGGTTTACTGTTGACTGTGTTTAGACTTTCTGCAAAAGAATGAAAAATTCCTAAAATAGGAAAACCCCAGAGATTATTTGAATTAAAAAGTCTAAAATTTTAAATACTGAAAACAGTGAGCAATGTTGGGAAACAGGAGGGTTGACAAGTACTCATACTGCAGCCTTGGAGGAAAAGCATTTATTACTCTCAGGGATGAGGTTTTTTGGTTTTTTGTTTTGTTTTGTGGGGTTTTTTTGTTTGTTTGTTTTTTGGGTTTTTTTTTAAATTATTATTTTATTATTCAGGCGTGCTTTTTCAAAATTGCAGCCACTTGGGATAGCTTATGCCATCCTTAGTCTGGCTGTCACTTCCCAGTCTGCAAAAGTTTCTTGATATCCATGAGGTTTAGGCTTCAAACTGCAAGTAGAAATTTTTCTCTAGCCTTACCCTCTCAATTCTTAAGTACTTTGCATATTGAGCAAGCTCAATAGCCTCTAAAAAAAGAGCAGATTCCCATCTCCTTCCAGAGGATTTTATGGACTCTCTTTAAAAGATAAGAGCAAACAAAACCAAAGGTTAATAGGACCATAAGCCATGTTTAACACGAGTCCTGGCCCTACATACCCCTGAATCAATTTGCAATTAAACTCCTGGGTTGGAGTATTATCTATTACTGGAAGACCTGAACAACTCTTTAGTACTGTATTTTCTTCTTACCATGTGCCAAAATAGGATGAACTATGTCATGTTAATTCTGATTCTTTGCCTATTACTCAGTCTCCTTCAAGTGTAGAGTGCATGACACTAAATGTCACTCTTTTTCTGCACAATACTGTCAAACCTTTTAGCATCCACAATTACTGCTATCCCATTTTATAGACTGAAAGCCTGTAAGCCTGTCCTGAGACACTGGAACACCTTTCCATCCCTCAGGATAAATTCTCCAGCTTTTTACCCCAAACAGGAAAACTTCTTGTCCATGAGTTCCCAAGTGGCTGGCAAGGGATACCTTCACAGCTATCTTGACAAGACAACAGACTAAGCCTGCATGTCAGAGCTTGGATATATAGCCCCACCTTGCTCAGACTATGTGCAGAATTATCAGGTAGAAAATTGTGGATGCTGACAGGTCAGAGAAAGAGATTTTCAAGTATCAGGCAGTCAGTAGGAAATTTAGTCACATAACTTTTCCACACTGACCTGTGACTGTGAGGAGGAATTAAAACAATGTTTTCAGCTGGTGTTTTGAACTAGCTGTTTACTTGCAAGGTGTATATGAAGGGTGTTGTTCCTGAGTAGCCTATAAGGAAAGGTGTTGGTTTGAGGAGCAATGGTATTTTGGTTCTCTCAGGACTGTCTATTAAAGTATGTGATGTTTATAAAGCAATTACATTTTGCCATGAAGACCTTGGAGTCTTGTATCATTATTCCAGCCATCCCGAATAAATTAACAATAGAAAATGCTGTGTTGAACATGGCCTAATTTAAGGTCAAGGACAGAGCTCTTGCTTAAGCAGGTATAAGTTCAAGCTGGAAGGCAAAGGCAGCAAGCACTGGTGATGTGTGCCAGGCAGGAGATGGAGCACACCACTGTGCTCACAGCCCCCACAGGGCAGCTCAGCTGCTCAGCACTGAGCGCTGCGGGCATAGAGCAGCATAACACTGCCACAGCTCCCAAATAGGAGGACTGCCTCTCAGCATAAGATTTCTCCTTCCCCCCGTTCTAATACAGAAATAGTCTCAGATGTGAGGAGCACAGAGAGGTTGGTGTCTCCTAGCAGAAGAGGAACGTTCCAGTCAGGCCCTGACCTCAGCTGGCAGTGCTGCTTTGTTCATGGGTTAAAATGCAATTGTTGCATTGCTGCTCTTCTCCTTTGCTGGGAAGGTCACACAACGACCTCCAGTTTCAACTAGAGCCCTGATAAGAGCAGTATGTTGCCAGGCCTGGAACAACAACATACCCTGTTACACCTCAGTTAGTACTTGCTTCCCATCTGAGGATGCAGGGAATACCTCCTGCTCTGTCTCCAACACCTCTTTGTCCACTATGAAAATCAGAACAAGAAGGAACATGTCTGAACCTTTCCTCCCTTGGGCATGCCAGCAGCTGCACAAAGCCTAAATGCCCCCTGGCTCCAGAGAGGTCTACCTCTGTGTTCCTGGGTAAAGCAATGAATAGGTCAGTCACCAGAAATTGTAACAGATCTGACTAGGTCATGCCCTGTTTCTGCTCTTCACCCTGAATTTCTGATCTCTGTGCCACTCTGTAGTCAGATACCACATGTATTTCCAGTGATTATTAAACCTTTTTCATTAGGCACAAGCATGACTCATAAATCCTATTATTAGGATTCAGTAAGAGATAGAAATGTGTGCACTCACAGCCCTTCTTGAAAACATGCAGCTCTACGCTTTTCAAAACATAACCCACAATACAAGCTTAGATCACTGCCATTTATTTGAAAGTACTGGGTTTGAGTGATTATTATTTTACCCACTTGAAGGACTGGCCAAAATTTTTTAAACTTATTTATTGTTACAAATGCCATTGTGACAGAAACACACTGTAGAAACTAGTAATTCATTAACCAAATTGGTAGAAATGTCTCATTATTCCTCTGTAAATTTCTCCTCAATAGGTAAAAGAAGGAGGTTAAATGTCAAGATCCAATACTGCCTACCAGCGCTGAGACATGAATAGTGTCTAAGTTTACATCATCATCCAGAATCAGAAAAATATTACAGAAGATTTGGGAATATCTTACTCTTCTTTTTCTCCTACTCTTCTTTTCTTCTTTTTTTAAGTACAAAATCTTAAAAAAAAAAAGTTATTAGCAAGTTCAACTAAGAAATAAGAATCATATATATATATATATATATATATATATATAAAATATCTATTATCTATTATCTATATTTTTATATATATATAACATTCATATATTGTATAAGAATTTATTAGAATTTTCTTTTTCTCCAAGGGAAGAATAAAGTGAAATATGTCATATATGTTTTTAATTCATATGTTATAGCTGTATTAGGAAAGACTGATCTTTCAGACAGTTAAGAAATTCATATTTAAACAATAATGCACAAAATTAATAGCATAATGAAACACCAATCACATATTGAAACACTTACAACAAATTCCAAATCTGTAGCAGATTATTTCATATCTTTTTCTCTGGCTTTCCCTTCAACTTTAAAAGTTCTCTCATTCTCCCAGACTATTTTGAAAGTTTTGCTTAATTTATTTTGTAGGCAGATATTACAGAATTGTTACAGGAAAATTCCTTCTAGGAGAGATGTACATAACCAGCAAAAGTGACTTTGCTGCTTTGATTGAAATAATGTTGTAAGTGCACAGTTATTGCCTCTGGCTAACAAACAGCACGAGCATAGAAAAAGCATTACGTGTTGCCAAAACATGAATCAGGATTTTTCTAAGAGGTACGACAACATTTTAAGCTCATGCTCCAAAAATTCAATATAACTCTCCTATTAACTTCAACTGAATAGGAAACAATTTTTTTATTAGCAAAATCATATTTATGTCTAACACTTGAGCTCAACACATACTTGCCTTCAGCTAAGTTACCTTCCAGCACAATACTCTTAATATTCCTCGTGAATTTTGTAATTGCAGAAACCAAGTGCATTTGTGTTTTAAACTTGAAACTTACATGATATTAAAAACTCCTTTCCATAAGTAACATCAATTTTAGAGTCACCTATGCAAAATATTCAGTTTTCAAACACTTGTTCTTTTTATTGCACATTATACAATTTAAGTAAAGTAACTGGAAGTATTATGCTGCAGTTTTGTGAGTTAAGCATACAAAACAAAATTTTCCTCATGAATTTCATGGCAACATTTCATGACAAATCATGCTGAGAAGTAATTGTGACAGAAGGGAGGTATTGAAGGTACTCTTCTATCCTGACAAGCCAGTAAAAGGGTAGAGATAGTGAATCAACATTTTGTGTTAATGATACCTAAGTCTGCAAAGAAACTAGGTTTAATAGATGTAACAGATTTGACTATATCATTTTGTACAAGGATAATCAAGAAAAAAGTGTTAATGCAGTAGTAGGAATCTGATATAGAATCATAGGTCCAGATCAAAATACGATCTGAGAGTGCTTATGCTATCAAAGAGACTAATACTGGAACTGCTTCATTATGGGAGATTAAGTTGGCAAAATACAAATGGAACTTCCTCACCAGTTTATCACAGGAACAAATACCTAGAAGGATGCAACAATTGATTGTTAGTTGCCCTTGACAGTATTTTTATCATGACTTTCACAGATAAGTAATACAAGCCAGATGGACAGGTCAAGAGAGTTGAACCTGTAGTTGTGACTTCATTCTATGAGAGAAACCCCAATAAATAGAATTATCCCTGTAACCCAGGGTCTCAATTACATATCATAAGGTGAAAAACTGGGAGACCAACTCAGTGACGTGAGCTGGACAGAGAGAGAAAAGTACTTCAGGAGTCAAGGAACTCAGAGCTGAAAAGTGTTTTTCTCTTACCTTTTCATCAACAGATAGGAACAAATCTGCTGGATTAGCATGTCTGCTAATGGGGAAGGTTTAACAATATAAACTCCTAGAAACAAACATTTAAAGTAAACTACTTCTAGGCAAAAGTGTCAACCTGAAACTCACACAGAAAAGATAAATTTGCTGAAGTCTGCACCAGCAACTAGAATCACTTCCCAGAAGCACTGCCAGATAATAAAAAACACATAATCACACCTGAACTGGAGAAACATAGAAAAAACTGTAATGTGAGATTTTGGAGTATTTTACTTAAACAGTGTGTCCATTAGGCCCACATTTAAGGAATGCCAATTTATTTTGAGTCACTCTCCATCTGCAGTCCTCACTGCCCAGTAGTGTCTGACTGGCAGTTTAGGTGACTCCTTGCTGAATCTTTACATATCCAGCCAGTCAGCTGGAATACACTTTAACTTTCCACAAGATATCAAGAACTACCCATATATTTTGGGAACAAAATATATTTTTGAGATATTTTGAGAAGCTACACTCTCTACTCCCATCTCTGATGATGAACTTTCAACTGTCCAAGGGTTCTGAAAGGCATAACTCGGTCCACTGTTTATTCTCTGTACAGCTGGTTCATACATGCTTTAAATAATTTTACAATATTCTGCAATGTCTAAGATTTCCCTTTGATGTAGTATGCAACAATATTAAAGGGTTTTTCCACTGCCTTCTTCTGGTATTTATAAAGTCTTTATATCTAGGCAAAATAGATGAATATTTGATTGTGACTTCTATCTTTTCTTTCCCTCTCATTCTTCTGAGATTACTCTTTTCCTATTAAAAATTCCAGGAGTCTCAAACTCTGACAACTATCTTTGGCTAGTATTTAATTTTTGGAACATTTACAATGTAACTTTTTTTGTCTTCATTTTAATTTGTTTCAAGCTTGAGAAAGTATGGCTTTTTTGTATTTACTTTGCCATCTTGTATCTCACAAAAAAATATACAATGGACCAATAAATGCAATGGCATTGCAGCTACATGTCCCCAGATTTGGCCAATAGTGAGGAGGACAGTAAATATATGCAAAATTGCACTTCAGGTACTACCCATATGTGGATACATGTACATACACAGCTGGACATGCAGCAAATGTTACTTTAGCAGAACACACAGGAGAGAAAAAAGTAACATTCCCACAAGCGTGCACAGCACAAATGGGCCAGTCCTGTTCCTCTTCTCCACCTGAAGTACTGAAGTCAGCTACTGCATAGAAGTGAGCAGACTATGGATCACACCAGAGGCTGAGTGGCCTTCGCCACTTAAGTCACAAGTGGCCTTAGACATTCAAGGTCATCCAGTAGCTTCCCCCCAGACATCTTGAATCTCCCCAGCCACCCTCACCAGCATATACAAGAACTTGAGATTTGCAGCC
Organism: Argya squamiceps; assembly: GCA_037834095.1. Lineage (NCBI taxonomy): Eukaryota > Metazoa > Chordata > Aves > Passeriformes > Leiothrichidae > Argya > Argya squamiceps. The sequence goes on from JBBMKD010000102.1 coordinate 84,040,097, forward strand.
CCACTGCAGCTGATAATATTTGGATTTCTTGTCATTACATACACACACATACGCAGTACATTTACTCTCTCTTCCTACAACAATTCTCTCCAGTATGTTGTCCAGACTGATGATTTTTGCCATTGCTGACCTCCAGGTTCCCTTGTCTTTCTGTTTTGGATTTATGGTCCCTGCAGCAGCTAACTCTCACATCTGTCTTTTCATTATTTCACTAGTGCTGCACAAACCCAGGAAAAGAAGAATAGGCTTTAAAAAGAAGACATGGCACAGTACAATCACAACCACAGGGCATAAGTGGATAAATTTGCTGGCTAACCAGCTGCTTACAGTCAGTAACTGGCAGTAACATTTTCTTTTCTGGCTTTTCATATTCTTGTTCATGTGCATGTTTTCATGTGCTTGTTCCTTCTTGATCTACCTTTAGCTGTCCCTTTGCCTACCTTTGTTCCCCCATTTACAAACCCTATATTCATTTTCCCACTTAAAATATCCTCTAGTGAATTTTTACACATTCCCCAAATATCTTTCTGCCCCATACTGGCTACTGTATCAGTAGCTTACTGTAGTCTTCAAGGCATTCCAGAAAAGAAGTTTCTTTGATGGAGACCTCTTGGTGGGTCACAGTGGGGCTGACTGTTCTCCTGTGATAGCCTTAGGAGAAAGGTACAAGCATTCATTCTAATGTGTCTGATCATCTGATCTTCAATGGGTCTTTTTCTTTGTTCATCATGACCAGACACTAGGCATACAACCTAATAAAAGCTAAAAGCATTTTGAACTAGTTGTACAGTTGTAAATATCAGTCAGAGAACTACTGAGAGAAAGAAGCCATTGTCTTCAGAGAGAAGCTGAAATGTAAATACCAGAAAACCTGTTCTCATTTAGTTGTCATTGAGTATAAAAAGCAAATATTTTAAGGTTTTCCTTGAACTATCAAACCCAGGTATTGCCTGGCTTAGATTAATAAGAAAAATAGCAAACAAAGCCTATTAGAGTTTGATTTTTTTTCTCAGCAAAAATGTAATTGAGTTTACTAAGGGGAACCTTATTTAACGGACATTTGCACTCACATCCTTTTCTCTCTTTCAAGGAATTTCAACATTCAAAAGCAAAAAAATCAGGCTACTTGTCCCACAGCAAGAAAATTACTGGAAAAAGCAATAACTAAGCATACAGTCCCTTTCGCACATATTTTAAAGCCTCTGGCCAATTTAAAAAAAAAAATTAAGGGGGCAAAATTATCCATGATCTGAATTGTCCTAAGTTATATGGCATCTGTACATGAACTGAGTGCCATTTCAGAGGGAAAGGACATACTCCTCTGGTTAGTACTAGGAGGAGGACACAGGGAGAGGCCGCTCTTTCCTCAGCCATTTTTGTGTTCCTGACAACTTCCCCACTGTGATATTTTTGTCCTTCCAGATGTAGTTCAGCAGCTGATGTAAGAACTTTAAGTAGCTGATGGAGTCATAAAAGGTTTGTCTGAAAAGGGTCTCTGGAGGTCACCTAATCTGATTTCTACTTGAAGAGAAATTTTCCACAGAACTAGGTCAGATCAGTCATGGCTTTGACTACTGAAATGTTGGAAATCTCCAAGGAGGTTCCATCACATCTCTAGGTAAACTAACATAATGCTATACATACACACATGCACACACACACATCTATATCTATATCTATCTATATCATCTATATCATCATCTATATCTATCTATATCTATATCTATACTCCCATCCCCTTTACCTTGCCTAGGAAAGGATATTACCTAATATCCCAATATCTAATTCCAAGCTGCAACTCATGGTGATTGTTCTATCACTTCTCCTGCCACTAGTGAGAAAGATTTGTCTGTGACCTTTGTGATTCCTCTTCAAGTAGATGTCAATTATCCTTAAATAAAAACTGCATTCTCTTTAAAAAAAGTTCAACCTTCTCAGCTTCTTATTCTAGTTCATGGTTCGTTGGTTCTGATTATTTTGATTTTTCCACCACTGGACTTGGTTTTCTCAACAGCTTTTCAAACTGGGAGAATAAAAGGCATAGGAAGTATTGCATATGCAGCCTCAGTAACTCTGAACAAAAAGAGATAATAACTCTTTTTGGTCTGTTAGTCACAGCAATATAGCTCAGTATGCAGTCTGCCCTCTACAGTGAGTACTGTCCACCCATATTCAGTTCAAACTCCAGTACTTTTCTGCAGGACTGCTAACTCACCAGTCAGTCCCAGTCTGTGCAGCTGCATGGGGTCATTCTGCTGCAGGTGTAGAACTGTGCTCATATCTTTCTTGAGCTCCTTGCGATTTCCAGTTTCCTGATCAACCGGCTGCTGTGCATGTGTTAAAATAAAAGTATATTAGGAACAAACCCCAAAAAACCACAAACAAAACCACTCCATTTTTCCTTCTCATGCACAATTCAAAATCTCAGGCTAAATTTCTCTTGGTGTCTATGCAGAAAAGCTGTGCTGTAGTCAGAGCAACTGTCCAGGAAGGGTTACTGTATAATCAACTTGCAGTGCCATATCTGGATGTTCAACATAATGAGCATTCTACTTTTATCTACCATTTTGTTCCAATTACTAAATATCTCACTGACTTTATTGACACAACTCTGATGTGTGTAGCATCTTGCTAGTGGCAAAGCTTTCTGCTATGCACTTCTTTGGGAGGAAAATTTTCGAATTTTGGTGCCCACACTTCACTGAAAATCAATGGTGAGCAGATTCTAAATAGAACATGGGCACTTCAACAACTCTGACAATTTAGTTCTTATTAAAGGGGTTGTGGTCAACAACTCCATAATCAAATGGACATTGGTATCATGCTGTGGACCTGATGAAGAAAGTCCAGAGGAGGGTAATGGAGATGGTTAGAGGCATGGAACACATCTCCTATAAGGAAAAGCTGAAAGACTTGGGGTTGTTCATCCTGGAGAAGAGAAAGCTCCAGGTATACATTATACCAACCTTCCAGTACCTAAAGGGAGCCTGTAAGAAAGCTGGGGACAAACAAACACAACTCAGAAAAAATCACAAATTTACTTGAAGCCTTCTGTTGAAGAGGAAAATATCATCTGCATGCAGGCAGCAACCATCAGAGCCAGTTTCTAAGCAAGATACATTATCATTTTTGTCAAGTTGTAGAAAAAAAATGAGGATTTTGTCATGTTATTAGGGATAAGTTTAGAGTCTCCACATCATTTCACCTTAGTATCAGCCTTATTAAAAGTCTCATATCTTCTTGTATTAATTTTAAATCCCATTCACATATAGGACTCATGGTATGAATTAACTTTATAGAATGAGAAAGATTTAACCTCATAATATTATTCTCAGATAATTCTTATATCAGCAAAAGTATTTTAATTCCTTTCTTTTCTTGTAACTTCCTTAGAGATTCCACTCATACCCTTAATCTATGAAATAGTAAAACACCATGATTTTCCTCTCAGAAGACCTGTATATTTCCCATTTTTACAGGTTTAAAAATTGTAGCCTCATGATTCTTTATTGAATGTGGATGATTGAATTTTGAGTGCAAAAAGAAGTTCAGAGTGACATAAATTGATGCTTCATACTCCATGTTTCTCACAACTTTAACAGCATCTAATGTATCTCTGCTCTGCCCTTCCTTCCAGCTGTGACCTGGCATATCTCTCAATTCATATCTTTAGTTACATGGCTTGCAAGGATAGAAAAGTGACTTCTCTGGCAGTGCTTCTAAATGATGTGAACCATACAAAGTCATGTCCTTTAGCACAACACCAGATCCAAAACGTCATGTCTGAACTACAGCTAAATGAAACTAAACTTGCAATTTCTATCTCAGCAATTGCTCAAGCAGGTGAACTGTCAGGAAACAAACTCTGCTTAATCTTCTGTTATTGTATGTATCCCCAAGCTTCCTGTAAAAAAGTTTAATACTGTTTGGCACTGCATGTACTGGGGATTATGGAAAGGAATCAATTAATGATTTGCACAGGAGTTACTTAATATGGATGAAATGTGCCAAGATGTATAGATTACAATAATTCAGATGGAGAATAATAGCTGACAGGACATTCTTTCAGCATCCTGCTACCTAGTTTTGATATTGATGATAATGTGCAGTGCCACCCTTAAATGTTAAACCTGGAAAATAGACACGTTTTCAGTTCCGCTGTGTCCTAGCTTGTTGCAGTGCATGTTTTAGGTTTTTGAATTTGTATTTGTATTTTGTTATTTGTCTGTACTTGGTGTGCTCCATTCCAAAATACCCTACCTCTGAATACACCTGGTTTCCTCCTCATGTAACCCTATCCCCTTCCCTTTCCCCATTGGTCCGAGGTTTTTTCCCTGCCCAGGCCGATCCCTGAGTATTTAAGAGGGACACCAAGGCTGAGAAGTTCTGGCTTGTTCTGGCTTCTGGTCCTGGCTCTGTTCTGCATATAGAGCCAGGACAGAAATAAACACCTTTTTCCAACCCAAGCCGGACCCATTCCTCATTTCCAAGCCTCATCCAAGCTTCCAATAAGCAGATTTGGAGGAACTCACACAGAAGGTTATAAATTGGTCTGGGGAACTGTTTCTCAGTAAGCAGCACCCCCACGGACATGCCAATTTATACTAGCTGAGCCACAAATGATGCTTAAGCCTTGTCATTGATACCAGTTTTGCTAAAGTCAACCAATTTCTGAATATTACCATGTCCCACAAAGTTCTTTATTTCATGGTCTTGTGAACAACTGAATGACTACAGATTTCTGCATGAAAATGCAGCTCTTTGGACTGGCGACATTTATAGTGAAAGCAGATTTAAATCTTGATGAGTCAAATTTGAATTGTATTTACAGGTTAAGTAAAAGTTTAAAATTCTGTATTGAACTCAAGAAATATTTGCATTCTTTTTTGCTTGAACAGCTGAGAGAAAAAAAGACTGAACGGGTTTTTATCTTTTATATTTTGCTTAAATACAGCCTGGGAAAAAAACAAGAATTTTGCCATTTTAATACCCCTTCTTAAACAGACCTTAAATGATTTAGTAAAAAAGACTTCTATGTTCTCTCTCTTTGCATGCATTATCTTTCGACATAAATGAGACATCACTTTTAAGGTTCAATTATTGCACTGTGTTACTATAGCAACTCCTAGGAAAAGTCTATTAAGCAACCTTCAACAAAAAAAAAACAACTCTACTTCATTTATAAACACTCTCTAAATAAAGAAAAAGGTCTTCTCATTTTAGTTGTTAAATACCTGATTTTAACATCTATATAAAGCAATAAAAGACCTTTGCTGGTATCATGAAACCAGTGCTGCCTATAGAGCTCAGGGGAAGGACAGTCAAGGCTGGAGTTCGGGCAACATTCAGATGAAAGAATAATTCTTCGTTAAACCTTGTGATTAAAGACCTCTTTGAACGTAACCTATTCTGTAAGTTAAAATGGCCACATTTCCAGTCTCAGAAAACTGACACAGTTTCACTGAATTCAATGGAGCAAAGCCAATTTACACCTGCCGAGGCCCTTCATATTGTATGAGATGAATAGTACATTCGTTCAGGATGAGAGAACTTTTTGATCATGCTCTCTGAAGTGAATGGGCAACTCTGAAAGAAAGATGATGGCAAATGTTTAAATCAATATTAACCCAAGTAAAATTGAATTTGGATCATAACATTTTTTCCATTGAATGTTCAAGATGAAGTCCCCATCCTGACCTTGATAAGTGCACATCTACACACTCAGTTTTCAAACTGTTATCTAAAATCTTTTTTGTCAAGGCCTATTGTTGAATATATATTTTGAAAACAAAACAAAACTGAACAGAAAACCACATATTTTATATTTAATGTGGAATTGAGTATAACTAGCCTGGAACCAACATTCCTTCTAACTGGTATTAGGACCTATTTCTACGCCTTGCTGCTAAAAATACCTTTCCTCGGGAAAAAAAAAAAAAAAAATTAAGAAGTGGGCTATGGATCAGCTATGGATTTTAATTCCAGACACATAGTACTTCAGTTACAGATTTGGGATTGGTTTCCAAACTGCTGGCAGTCCAAGTCCAATGCAGAACTTTCCAACACTTCAGTGGCCTAGGAAAACAGAAGCATATATATACCCAAAGATTTCAAAAGTGATTAGGCCAGATCCTCTCTACTCTGTCCTTTCAATTTTCAGCTTTCTTCCTCTCTTAGAAATAGTGGAATGTTATCTAAAGTAAGAAAAAGAAAGCTGGAAGGATTCTCAGGAACCCATCCATTTTCACCTTCTCCCTGAGACTCTTTGTAATATTTAATTACCATTTTTTATCATGTTCCTTCTTATCTGTATTGGTTTGACTTAAATGTAGCTGAGAGATGACAATTTATTTTATTTTTGTTTTGAATACAATGTCAAAAAGAAAGAGAGATGGAATGTGTATGGTAACAGTACAACTTCAAAATTTCATTACCAATGTATTTTGTACTTTAGTGAGAAATTGATGTAAAATTTTGGGGCACCAAAACAGTCAGGTGATTTTTACTGGAGTAGCCAGTTGGGAAGAAGAATATTTTACATTCGTAAGTTTATATGCTTTAAGAAAGACAAAGGGTCTGACACGAGGTTTAATAAACATGAAAGCACAATACAATGGGGTCAAGAACAATGAACAGAGAGAATACATTGTAAAATTCAGACAGACATGGTGCTTTTCCCAATATATTATTGGTTTCTCCTAGTATTGTTATTAACTCAAAATCTTCTGGCTGCCATGAAATCTTTAAATCAGACTACACCAGTGTCTCACTGCTGAAACCCTACAGGAGATTTTAAAAAATGAAATTCGGCATTAAATGACGGGGATTTTGTCCTGAAAGTTCAATTGTACACTAGATGAAATTTAAGAAACTAAAGAGTCTAAACCATTAAACATCTGACAGCTGAGAGCATAGCTTCTTCAAATTCCATCTAATTTCTGTACTTTCTCAAGGCACTGCAATTGGCAATAGTAAAAAGCAAAAAAATTGAACACAATCAATTTAATAATTCCATGAAGCACAAACAAGTGAAGATTGGCTTCCTCTGTGCCATAGAGTTAATCTTCCATAGTACTTAATTTTTAGGAAGCTTGTTAAAATAAGCTTGTCATTTATCAAACTCACTCGCTTCTCTCCGCACCCCCCACCCTGGTGGGATGGGGGGAGAATGAAGGTAAAAAAGTAACATTTGTGGGTTGAGATAAGAAGAGTTCAATAACTGAAATAAGGTAAAATATAATGATAATACTAATAATAACAAGTGATGCACAATACAATTTCTCACCACCTGCTGACTAATGTCCAGCTTGCTCCCAAGCAAAGATCAGCCCCTTCCAGGTAACATCTCTCAATTTATTTTTTCAGCATAATGTCCTATTTCATGGAATGTCCCTTTGTTCAGGTCAGTCTCTTATGCACCTCCTCACCGGCAAAAATCCTTGATTTAGGTACCTTACTGCTCAGCAAAAACTATAACAACAGTGTGTTATCAACACTATGTTCATACTAAATCCAAAACAGTGCAATGTACCAGCTAGTAAGAAGAAAATTAACTCTATCACAGTTGAAACCAGAATAAACCATGAAGCTCCTTCAGCAGGATCTTTGTCAAAGCTTCTCTGACAGCCCTTTACTTTAATAAAATGTGCTGGAACTTAGCCTTCGAGACCTTTAGCTCTTGTCCAATTCCATCTAGATTGGATACATGAATTCAGAAGTTGCAGAAGAGTAAGTTCCATGTCACAAAGAGAGTGGAACAAAACTCATTTATTCATGAAATTTTGCAATACTAACTTCTTCTTCTAGATATGTCCATATGACCATATTTTAAATTTTAAATACAGAGTCTTCTGGAATTTTGCCCCACAGAAAATTTTTTCTTCTGTTTCAAGAGAAAAATTTAAAATATATGCACGTTCAGAACATTTCTGGGGAATTATGAATGCCATCGTTTCCACAGTCCTTTCTACAAGAAAGATCCTTCTGTTTTGCTACAGCAATTCTTTTAGACAGTGTTTTATTTAAACCAAATTGTTTATTTTTAAAGTATATCTTTATAGTCTAAACTTATTATTTCATACATAACACAATAACAGCATTATCTCAATAGCCTTCCTATTTCCCATTAAATTCAAAATAGAGAGCAAAAAAATTTCCTGGAGTGAGAGTGAAATTCAGATTTATGCTAACCAGACCAACTGCAGTGGACGCTGCAGGGAAACATCTTTCACCTAAGTGAAAGAGATGAAAAGCCAAGAAACAAAGTAAGTGAGAAGAAAAAAGAGAAACCAAAACACTAGAGAATTGAAGAACGGGATAACCAGTGTTTTCTCCAAGATGACTGGTAAGCAGATGAAGATTTCAGTACTATTAAAAAAAAAAAGAAAAAAAGACAGGGCTGGGACAAATAAAACAGTGCTCCCCACAAACTATTTACTGAAATTCCAAATCACAAATAGGATCTCTAGTCTTCATAGCCCAAGTGAGTTTTATTATTATCCTACATAACTCAATTTAAAAAAACATAGTGTGCTGGTTTCAAGGTTGAGGAATTATCCCCACAAAAATACCTTCAAAAGATTCTAAGTCAGAGCTACAATTTAATTGGACAATTACAAGAAAGACAATAGTAGAAGGATGCTGGCTTAAACTGATCAAACCGGAATATGACCTGACACCCTGTTGGTCAGGGAGGTGATAGCAGTCTGATTAAAGGGTGGTTGCAGCTCTGTTGGAGTGATGGATGTGGTCTTGTTGAAGCTGTGACTGTAGAAAGGTCTGGTTCTTCTCTACAGGTCCAGTGGTGATTGTCCTTTGGCTACCTGATGGTGGGATAGTAGTGTCCCAAGTCCAGATTATCTACAGGTGGGAATATTTGGTACCTCCCCCAGGGTGGGTAATTTCACAATTGGGGTGGTTTAATTCTCTGAGTTGTTCTAGGGAGTCATTGGTGGTCAAATAGCAGAGATGGACTGCTCAGAGTGGCAGCTGCTTCCCCAGAGGGAGTTATCACAGATGAGTCATGCCAAGACAAAGAAATACTTTGCCACCTAATTTAACAGCCCATCAGAAGGTAATGAAGATGGTGGTAGAATACATACTTCAGTTACACTTTACATTGTAACCCAAGATAAACAGTATGCCACAAAAAAAAAAAAACCAAAAAGAAAAAAAAAAAAAAAAACCAAAAAAAACCAACCAACCGACCAACCAAACAAAAAACCCCAAAAAACCAAAAAAAAAAAACAAAAAACCACAACAACAACAACAAAAAAAACCACCAAAAAAACCCCAAAACAAAACCCCAAAACAAAACAAAAACAACAAAACCATATAAAACCACAAACAAAACCAAATAAAGCCACCCCCTATTCCCCTTCACACAATTAACAACACTCCCGCTAAAACTGCTAATTTTATTGCTGCTGTAAAATTCAAGTACTAGAAACCCAAATGTTCCTCCATAATCTTACAGGTTGACACATATGTGAATTCCTATGGGAGTCCTATCTCATTCAGCGATTTGTCAGAAGTTAATTATGATTAAGTAATTGCAAATTATCACAATGCCCATGTGTACATTTTGAAACTGAAAGTCACTCTGACAATCCTAATTCTATTATTTTCTACTATGCTTTTTAAACTTCAAAAATATAATTCCATAGTTGTTGGTTGATATTTTTCACTGTATTTGCCAAACTGTCATAAGCAAGCAAGACAAGTAAGTGGATTTTTAAAAACACACCAGGCATCTATACCTCATGTTTGAAGTGTTTTATAAATATTGCTGTTATCAGATCTTACTTTTGCTGCATGGTGCAATCTATAAAATCAAAGTTGCAGCTGGCAAGTTAGGCAAATATTTCAGCATGCAAAACTTGTTGTTCATATCATACTTTAAAGAACTAGTACTTATTTACAATAATCTATATTTTAAATATTTTCAAATTTTCAAGCTATTCCAATAGTGTCTTTCCTTTCTATATCTTAGGAAGTACACACAAAAAAGATTGCTTTTATATGGCCCAGTAGCCTTGTTTGAAACAGTTCCTTATTATGCATAAGATAGATGCTTAGCAGATAGAGTTTATTAAAATTAAGTACTTACATTATGAAAAGAAAGTTGCTTAATAGGAGAACAGATGGCTAATGGGCTGTGACTAGCTACAAATGGATTGTGAATATTACAGCAAGAATCTATCAACAGATAGGAAAATGATTCTGGACAAGGACTGATTGCCTGGAGTCAGAACACAATCTAATTTTAAACCTTTTCATTTTGATTTTTACTTTTTTTTTTCTGTTCAAATAATACGAACAATATGATGGAGTCACTTTGCTGGAAACAATTGAACAGAACTGACAAATTCATAATGCCTCAGACCATGAAATCCTAATTGGTCCAATCACAGATACATTTATCATGCCAGTAGAGATATTATTATAGTTACAAGTTATAGCTTTTCCCACTGTGATAACTACTTCTTTGAAATTGGCCAGTTTTTCAAAATAATCCACTCAAATTTCTTCAGAAGAACAGCACAATCATTTTTTAATCAGAAAGTTCTTTCGTAATTTAATTTTTCTTAAAAATGCACTTGAGAAGCACTCTAATAGAGCTTTTAACATAAAATAGTCCACCTAAAAGCTTTGTTCTCTGTGTCTGTTTTGACAGTTTTTTGCACCCACAGGTCAAAGCAAATGTGCCTAAATTCACATATGACCACTCTCTGCATAAAGAGCTTTCTTTTATACAATGAACACCAGTCTGCTTTGTTCCTATAAATTTCTGTAAGGATTTAAGATGTTGGCACAGGAAACCCTGACTACTTTATTCTTTCTCTCAGTTCTTAGAACCAGCATAAGATACAAAAGCTGTCCAGGACAATATAGTACAAAAAAATCACACCAAGTTAAGGAGCTAGATTAATTATAAATATGTATATTAATTAATTTAAGCCTAATTGGGCTGAACAATTAATTCTTGGTCCTGTTTCAGAAGCTGTCTTTCACTTTAGAGGTGTAAGAAACTGTTAATATTTTTCTAGTACACAGATAAACATAAGAGTTTCTATAGCAGAAATAAGTCAGAAGTAATTTCTCTTTGGACTAAAGAGAAATTTGGACTAAAGTAGAGGAATACCCCATCTTCAATTATAGAATTCCGGTGATGGGGAATCCACCAAAATCATACTTAATCAATGATTCGCAGTTAAAAATATGCTCATCATATTTATATTTCACTTTTACTCTGTCTTAGTCTAAGTTTCACTTCCAAACGTGGGCATTCACAGTATTATATTTCTATCTAAAAGATCAGTTCACACTTATCTACCTGTAGATTAATCACCATGCAGTTCTCTTTCAGAAAAAACCCAAAAACACAGGCAGTTTGAGCTCAAGTCGCTTTTTTTTTCTTTTTAGCTAATACCTCTTCTCTGTACCATCTAAATTTTCAATACAGTTATTTTGAACACAGACACAAAAAAATCAGAGTATTCCATTGCAACCAAGACAGTAGTTTACACAGAGCACTCAATTTTCTTGCTCAACGTACCCTAGTATTTATTGTTTTTTTAAAGAAACAGTTTCAGAGTACAAATTACTGTTCTATTAAACATCTGATTATCTTCAAACAATTCCGAGCTGGTTTGGTTTGGTTTTTGTTAAATAGTCACACCTATATTTTGAAAATACGGTCTGTAAAAGTTTTTGAAATTATGTAACTTTATATTATGGAGTATTTCCACTGCATCTCATTTTGCACATTACAAAGTCCAGGGAAAATATACTAAAACAAATCTTTTCTGTTATTTTATCAAATTCTATTCACACTTATTTCTCCATATCCAAAATCTGAGTAACATACAACTCTAGAGATCTAATCCAAAGAAAGTAATAATAATATACTTGTAATAATATACTTGAGAATTTGAAACTTGAAGCTAAAAATATATTGAATTAGGAATCATTTCTTTAAAATCTTTCCTGTCAAAACTCCAATTTGTCTTGTGTAACACCAATACTATGTGAACTGTAAAGATAAAAAGTTTTCTCTTTCTTTAAATCATCCAATTAAATGCAAAATCAGAAAACAGTGTTAAAATGAAGACGTAATAATGAGGCTTGAGTGCTTATATCTATGACATCACTGCAACTTATTTCTTCCATGGTCTGCAAAGTCCAGTCTAGTAATCAGTGTTGAAGCTTTAAGGACCTTCTACTGACTGAATCACAAAATTATAATTTGGTAGTTTGCTTAAAACAAAAACCGCATAAACAATCAAATAAACTAACCAACCAACTGATTTTGTGAATATCATGTATATCAATAGACTGACTATTTTTTCCCCACAGAAAGGGAAAAATAGTGCATTTAATTAAGTAAATTATGATCCAGAAATGTTATTATTTCATTTTAATTTGTGTCCACTAGCTGGGATCTTTTGTTTTCTAAACCGATTCTAATTATTCCATATACTCATGGGAAAATATTAGATAACCTGCTGTCAGGTCTGTTAGGAACCAAACAAAATCTCATGAACACAGTAAAATGTATAAATTAATTCCAAATAAATAATGTATCACACAGTTCTACTCTGTTAAATGACGGATGAAAGTCTGTCAGAAGAACCTGGGCTGTTTTGAAAATCTAGATAATTCAAGCCTTCTCATATATACTTGGAACGTGCCTAGTTAATCACAGAGGGAATAGTGTTTCTATCCACCAAGCAATCCAATCTAGTTTATAGATTATACAATTATATTTGTCCTTTTAATATTTATTGCAGAGTTACTGCTATTTTATGTCCTTCATCTTAGAATCTTTCTCATTTCAATAAGATTATCAAGAGGTCCTTTTCCAAATACTTGTTAAATGCAGTTCTTAGGTAGCATTCTTCTATACAAACAGCCAAAAAGTATTATTTGGTTTGCCCATGGTTAGAAAACCTGCAAAAAGAAGGTTTCTGTGAAGGCCAGCTGAAAAACAAGACTTTAAACTTTATTATCCAGAATGTTCCCACACAGTCCAAGGAAAAGGAAGATTAGACTAATTTAAGATAGCACTTAACAATCAAACTCCTTCTAATCTTCAAAAGCGACCTCTGGTTCTTCATGCTTATCCATGGGTTTAGAGCTAAAAGTTTTTACATCCATTGTGTCAATGATCTCTTTCTTTTAGAGTGAAAACACATTCTCATGAGTATTGTAGAGCTGCCGTCAATGCAGGAGCCTTATGTGAAGTATGGGATGGAGGAAAGAGCACCTCCTTTTGAAGACTTAAAGGGGAATCATGTGCCTTTCTCAGCTCACTTGTCTAAAGCAGCAGAGTGGGAGAGGATTAATAAAACCTAGCTCCTCCAAACTTTCTCTTTGAAATTCTAAGCTGCTTACTGTAAGAATCTTAGGAGTACTCTTGCTCTCCTTGATCTTCTGTACTCTGTGCCCCCAGATGCACATGCCCAAATAAGAGTTTAGCAAAACTTGGCCATAAAATATCTCAAACTTGCAACTAGCTTGACTTTTTGTCACTTCAACTCTCTCAATAGAGACTCAGAGTTCAGATCAGTAGTTGCTTCCAGTCTGCTTTCTTCTAGAGGTGCAGATGATTGCTATAGCACAGAGAAGTTGAAGAGGATGTTTCCAAGTCATAGAGTAGGACAACTCTGACTGAAATAGAATAAGCGGACCAAGGGTTACAAGTAGAAGATTAGCTTCCCTTTGTACACCTGACACTGGCCAGAAATCATGAGAGAACAGATTTCTACTGTTGACACTAGGTGCCATTCCCTTCTCAGAATTACTGTAATGAAGAAATATTTCAGACAAAGTGTATCTTTGGGCAGCACACAAGGCAGCATAAAGGACAACTGTGGTAGTACTATGAGTTTGGGTTAATTTGTTTGTTTGTTTGGTTTGGTTTGGGTTTTTGTTTGTTTGTTTGGGGTGTTTTTGTGGTTTTGTTGGTTGGTTGGTTTTTTGTATGCGTTTCTTTTTGAGTTTTTGTTTGTTTGTTTGGTTGGTTGGTTTTTGGTTTGTTTGTTTGTTTTAAATAGAAGATCTTAAACCATGTGACATTCCTGCTTTCAGTATGTAAGAGTATATCTGGCTAGTTTTTTCTGGATTTACTGGTTCCAGACTCACATCTGTGTTTTTCGCAGAACATATCTGCATGAATAAATTTGTAGGAGGACTTTAAGTCAAATTCTCTGATCCTTATACATTGAATTTCATTCATAGGAACAAAAAGAAGCAGCATAGGCCCAAAATGTTGCTCCAGGATTTTGACTTCACAAAAAAAGCAAGAGGCCCTCCATTGCTTCATATCTAAAACCTCTTAACACAAAATGTTGACGCCTTTGCACTGTGGACAGACACACAAATTAACCGTTTTAAATTAAATTCACATAATCTGATGCCCCATCTCCCTTCCTTATTCTTTTGTGACCTGTTTAATTCTGTTCACTGTAAGCTGAAGCTGGTGCTAAAAGCCCCAAACTCCTAGAGAAGAAGTCATTCTCAGTATTTTGCACCTCAGGGTTCTATGTGTTTTTTCCTCTGTACATCTTTTCAGTTTTATAAGCACACCATGTGATTGCTTTCCAAGGAGCTTCATGTATTAATCACTGTCAACAAGTACAGAAAATCAGGTCATCTTCTCTGTCTAGATATATTGGATGCACCATAGATTTCTTTTTACTATAGCTCTACAAGCAGCTTTTGTTATGAAGCCCCACAAAGCCTGCAAAACTTTTGCTAAAGGATAGTCAAGAAAAGCTGGATTGACAACTCTTTCTCTTCCCATAGTTCTTTGAAAACTAAAAGAGTTTTAATTCAGTAAAAATTTTATTAAATTCTTCATTTTAATCACATAACAATAGTTTGTTCTGCATGGGTGTCCACCCGTATGAATTTGTTGTGCAGAATCCTTGTTCATCTTTTATATAAAATTTAGTAGACACATTTGTTCCAGTCAATTGATAAATATTTCAACAGATGAATGTCAACACTTTAGCATAAACATATGAAAATTAATTGAAACCTCCCAGGTGGTACAATGCAGGTGACAGATGCAAAAGTGTCATTGAGTACGAAGGGGATAAAGAAGACAAATAAGGCATTTTATACTGGTTGATTTTGTTTTCAGTTTTGATTGCATGTTTCCTAAAAATCCAATAAGCTAATTATATATTTGTGTAATTCAATACACTTACTTTAATTAGGTCAGCAAAAAAAAAAAAATCAGTAAGTGTAGCCAAAGGATTCGTTATTCAAAAATTTATATTCAGCTTATTTTTTTGTTCAGGTTCAGAATTGATCTCAAATCCATTTTCAGCTTATACCACTTGCAAGAATTTTGATTTCTACAGTACAAAAGCTCTCCAGGTGCAATAAATAATCACTCTTAGCATTAGAACATAATCCTGGCTACGCTTCTCATTAGTGAGCATATCACACATCATATAAATCTCTGACGTTTCTTTCTCATTATATGAAAGTATTTGAGATATATTTGCTTCATTCTGAAAAGTCAGTTTAACTTGGAGATGCCGGATAGTTGTAATATTCTATGATATTTCTTAAACTAATGGATCACTTCTGTGACTCTTACCTTCACCAGCTCATTTCTATTTCCATTTGGAAGAGTTACAAGATAATATCAGACTCCAAAGTAATTTGTTTTTATAGTACAGTGGAAAAAATGTGGTCTGGTTTTTGAGAGCTGTTTTGGAATGGGTTTTTGTTGTTGTTTAGGGGTTTTTCAGCACAAATGCTGAAGTAAATAGTAAGTAAATGAAGTAAAGAAGTAAATATTCAGAATTGTTTTACATGTAGCAGACTCTTTAAGATGCTGAGGGGAAGTATTCTTACATGTGCACTTGAGCAATTTGTGGTTACTGCACAGCTTCCTTTGATAATATTATTTCAGCTCATGGTCCTGACATGTGCATGCTGTTTCAGGATGGCTTCTTGGATTTTACTTTTTTTTTACTTTTTTGTTTTTTTTAATAATTAAAATGGTTGTTCTGTGAAAAGCTATGACTTTTGCATGTGCTCTTCTCTTAGGTAAGCCAAGTATTATCTCTTACTAAACCTTTTCCTAATACACTTTGGAAAGAATAGTCCATTGCCCTATGTGAGACGTAAATGTAGTCATTTAATGACACCCAAATCCATTTTTATTTGGTATATGCATTGCATTAACACTAGCAGTGCATCTCAGAAGACCTTTCTAATAAACTACATTACTTTAGGATTGCATGATTTAATGATTATCTTTTTCTGTGCCAGTAACTGGCATATACCAAAGTGACAAAATAAAGGATTAATAAAAGGGATAAAAAAGGATAAAGTATCAAAAACAACCTCAGTATTTTGAAGACTACAGCATACGCCATAAAAAATCAAGAATGCTGCAGTCCATGGAAAGCAAGGGAGCTTTTAACTTAAGAGAAATAACATGGTTTTGAACACTTTTCCTTTTGACACATGGACTTTAAAGAACACCAATACCACTGAGTTTCAGCTTTAACCTCCAGCTATAACCTTGCCACTCCCTAGCTCCCACCCCTACCTCTCTACAAATCTACACAATGTTCACTGTGGTCATCACTTACTCATTTCCAGTAAAAAAGCATATAAGTGATTATTTTCACTACCTAGAACCTGGTAAAACAAATTAGACAGGAGCAAAATGTTTCCATTCTTGCTTCATTTATGTGGTTTTTTCCTCCCCACTGCATTTGCTAGAGGCTATATACGCAAAAATGATCTGCCCTTTACTTTGAAGTGACAGGGTATTCTAAACAGTCCTCTCCCAATGGAGAGAAATTCAGATTCTTTAGTCACTCCTTTATCATAAAGATATTTCATGTCTGTCACCTTGATACTTTTTCACATGCCTCTAGAACTTCCCATATCACTGAAGATGAAAATATCTCTACAAGTACAGTCTATAACCTCTGCCTTTTGTGAATGCTTGACTACCCTTTCTGCCAAAGTGCAGCTCTAGGTACAAGGTGCAGCAAGATTACTGTGACTTCTAAGAAGTTTATTTTGGATGAATAACATTTCAGAATGCATTCTTGCCAAAGGGTTATTCGTGAATTTTGACTAGCATCCACTCTATATATCATTTGAGTCTGTTACAGTCCTCAACTATTGTAGCTTGACATTGGTTGCCAATTTTAGTGGCTCCTGGGACTTTTTATTTATTTTTTCCTCTCAGTATGTGTTTGTTCTGTCTCTTTTGTGTCAATTAAAACAATTGTCCTCCCACTAATGTTTATATTAGATAGTTCTTACCAGCTTCTTATTACTTATTTACTCAAAAAATTACTTTTATTCTCATTATTTACTTACTAATAGCCGTATTTATTGTAAAAATCTTAGGGGACTAGAATTTTTTTTCGAGTTGCAGCTTGAAAGTTAAATCATATAGGAGATGAAGATTAGAAGAATGACCTATATTTGTATTCCATTATAATTTTCCTTTTTACAGTAAAACTATAATAAATAAAATCTGGGTAGCTCCACTTTCTATCGCAAATATATTTCAAAAAGCTAAGGCATTCTCAGGATAGTATGTAATACAATGTATGTAACAAAAGGACTAAAATGGGCTTCTATGATCTCACTCAAAGTACTATGTTCCAGGAACAATTTTTTCAGCTTTACCTCCTGAATGGAAGATGCTCTGTTTATATCATGATGACACTCAAGGAGCACACAAATCACTTTCATAATTTAGATCAGAATGCAAGTCTGTTCATATAAGTGTATTGAAAACATCAGAGAGGAAATCACTGTCCATTTTTTTTCTGATGCTGACAGAAAATCAAATGGTGTAGAACACCTTTTCTTTATCCTAACAAGGCTGTTGGAAACAAACACTGATTGACTGACCTACCATTTCTGCTTGGAACTTCTCCCAAAAAACTCTCAAGAAGGCTTTGGGAAAGGATTATAGTATTATATCAAAGAAATGCTACAGTTTTTAAAATCCCCAAAAATCCAACTGCCACTAAAATTAGTTGGAAAGCTTTTGTAAATTCTCAGCAACAACAGGATAAAATCCCGACTGATGACTTGGTTTTCCATACATTTTGAAAATATTTTTGCAGCATGAAAAGAATTTTTGCTAAACTCAAGACATTTAAATCTGGAAGAAAAAAACCCCATTGTTTTGATTGTGATAAATTACACAATCCAGATTTATAGCAACCTATTTATTTAGAAGTGCACGTCAACAACCCAGTAAATTGTCCTCTAGTAAAGTGCAAATATGTTCATCTATATAATTATCTTCCAAACCTGCTTCATATTCTGCTATAGATTCCTCTGAAAAGATGTTTAACATTTTCCTAACATTTTTTAACTAATAAGTCAGATTCTATTATTATTATTATTATTATTATTATTATTATTATTATTATTATTATTATTACCTATCCTGGTAAAATGACAATAGCTCAGCTTTAGGACAAGTCTAACCTAAGCATGGCAGGAGTGAGCTGTTTGGGCTAGATGTTCTGATGGATGTAGGCTTCTGGAATTACCTCTGTTTTGTTTTGGTTTGGGTTTTTTTGTTTTTCTATTTAACTATGCTATTTACAGTCCCAATACTGTTCTCATATTGTGTTAGACAATACAGACAAATGTGTTTCTAGCTCAGGGCAGATCACCTGGCAACCTAGACCTTAGCAATCTTTCTCCTGCACAAAATTCCACTAAAGATTGTTGGCAAAGCATATTTCCATACATTGTAAACTTTAAGTCTTGTATTTTCTTCTTACAAAGTTCTGATTCTTCCATTCTTTATCAATATATTAGGCATAAGTTCCTGCCTAGTGCATGTATGTTGTGGCTTTGTGCTCATCTTGAATGCAGAGCTTTTTTCACGTTTCTGTACACAAATTACTGCAACTAACATTCCACTCAGAGGCACTTTCTAATCTTTCCATGATTAGGTGTGATTTTCAACTTTTGGATTTATAATCCAAGCTTCATTTTGATTTTGGAATCTTCATGTTCATTGCTATTTCGATAGGCTTCTTCTAAACATAGACACAGTTTATGTCTGAATCTGTTTTGTCTGGATTAGTCACTGATGCCATTTAAAGAAAAAAAGTATTTCTCTGTCCCTCACTGAATACAATGACATTGTTCGACAATTCTTGGAACTGGGAATTGCCAACAGTGGAAGAGACCTTTAGTTGCCAAGTACCATGGTGGTGGTAAATTAGAGGAGAAGACTGGGACTCCTTGGGTTCTATTAGCTGGCTTCTGAGCAGAATCTAGCTTTGTCTTAGAGGCAACAGATACTATTTCCTTTGGAATTGGAAACTAGAAAGTGCCACTGCACTTAATACTCATGTCTCAAGGTACTACAGATCCTAGTGTTAGATGCCTGTTCAGCCTTCCCATTTCCTGCCTTTGGCAATTGCACCGTAGGATACTCTTAAAAGCGAACAGATGTAATACAAACAGTTATGGCTTTTGAAAGTGCACTACACAGAGCAGCTTTAGCAAAGAGGTAAGAATAACAAGAAATCCTAGTCTTCATAAGACTGAAATCAAGTGCATCTTAAGCACAAGTGGCTTTCCAGTCCTGATCTGTAAGGGTGTAGTTTAATTGCATCCTCTTAATAAATACCATCTCAGAACCTGGGCTAAGGCAGTCTCTAAAATGGGACAAATAAGCAAATAGTTGGAACAGGGACAGCAGTAGAATAAAAATTCATTCTACACTATTCCTTAAATCAGAGCCACAGGAAATGTGTCCAAATGGTAATTAATAACATTACGACCAAAGCTTTACTTAAATCATAGTTCAGCAGGAAGCTACCCCCACACCAGTCATACTTAGTCTAGTGAGTCTTGCAGTTCTTAGAGGCCATTGAGAAGTGTTGAATAAATATTTGGAGGAATGGGATACCACTGCAGAAGAAACCAGCTCAGCAGGAGATAATGCAGGTTCATATTTGCTCTCATTGAACGCCCTGCTGAGAAGAGCTTGGAGGTGCTGGTTGATGAGAAACTCAACATGAGCTGGCAATGTATGTTTGCAGCCCAGAGAGCCAGTTGTGCCGTGGGCTCCATCAAAAGCAGCCTGGCGAGCAGGGTGAAGAAGGGATTTTTTTCCCCTTCTACTCTGCTTTCATGAGACTGCAGCTGGAGCGCTGCAACTGTCTCTGGGTTCCCCAGCATGAGAAGGACATTGACCTGTTAGAGATAGGTCAGAGGAGGGGCACAAATATGATCAGAGATCTGCAGCACCTCTTCTATGAAGGCAAACTAGGAGAGTTGGGGTTGTTCAGCCTGGAGAAGAAGAAGGCCCCTGGAATAACTCAGAACTGTTTTCCAGTACCTGAAGGAGGTTACAGCAGAGATGGAGAGTGACTTTTTGCAAGTGCATGTAGTGATAAAGAAGGAATGGTTTTGAACTGTCAGAAGGCAGGTTTAAATTAAATGTCAGGAAAAATTCTTCACTGTGAAAATGGTGAGACATTAGCACGGGTTGTCCAGAAAAGCTGTGCATGCCCCATCCCCAGAAGTGTTAAAGGTAAAGTTGGATAGGTCTTTGAACCACCTGGTCTAGGAAATTTGTCCCTGTCCATGGCAGGGGGTTCGGAATTAAATGATCTTTAAGGCTCTTTTCAAACCAAACTGTTATATGATTCTATGATTCATCTTTATATATAATGTAGATCATAAGACAGTATTCATTATTATGGAAGAACCAAATTCTTATATCACAGAAACAAAAAATCAGAGAATGAGCTGAGTTGGAAGGGATCTACAAGTATCATTAAATCCAACTCCCAGTCCTACACAGAGTCGCACCAAAAGCATTATCCAAACACTTGAACTCTATCAGGCTGGTGCTGTGACCACTGCCCTGGGGACCCTGTTCCAGTACCCAACCACCTTCACCCTCCAAGTGAAGAACCTTTTTCTAATATCCAATCTGAACCTCCCCTGCCTCAGCTTCATGCTCATTCTCAGAGACCTGTGCCTGATCACAAGAGTGAAGAGATGGGTGCCTGCCCCTTTGCTTTCCCCCATGAGGATGTTGACGGCCATGATGAGGTCTCCCCCCAGTCTCCTTTTCTCCAGGCTGAACAGGCAAAGCACCCTCAGCCACTTTTCCTATGGCTTCCCCTCATGGCCTTTAGCCATTCTCACGGCCCTCCTTTGGACACTCTCTAATAATTTAATGCTTTTTTTCTTACATTGTGGTGCCCAAAACTGCCCCCAGTACTCGAGGTGAGGCCTTCCCAGCTCAGAGCAGAGCAGGAAAATCCCCTCCCTTGCCCAGCTGTGATGTTGTGCCTTATGTACCCCAGGACAGGGCTGGCCCTCCTGGCTGCCAGGGCACTGCTGGCTCATGTTCATCTTTCCCCCAACCAGAACACCCAGGTCTCTTTCCACAGCACTGCTCTCCAGCCTCTGATTCCCCAGTCCAACCAAGGCTGACCCATTGCAGGTGCAGAATCTGGCCCTTTCCCTTGATAGATTTCGCAGAGCTGGACGTTGCCCACCTCTCTAATTCGGCCATAAAAACTTAAATCCTACTTTTAATCACTCTGCCTCACAGCTTCCATTTGCTTCCAAAGCAGTTTAGCTTTACAAGATATTAAGCATCATCTCTTTTTTACCAGACACCTCTGGAAAATCTTATTTATATTTTTTTAGTTACAGGATTTCCATTAAAGCAAAACCCAAAACATCTGATATTGATGTCTACCAAGGTTTTCAACATATTTCTCCAACATTTTTAATTAAAACATTCATAACATCTCTAAAATGTAATAATACATTCCCTGATATAGATTAAGAAAGAGAGTCAAAATAAATTTAGATAAAGTAAAAAATATCTTAAAAATAAAAATAAATACCACACCATGTTTCTTTACAGATTAGACTTTTACTCTTCTAACACTACCAAAGAACTACCAAAAGTCATCCTTCTTACAGGCTGATATGGCTGAAACCTACTATTAATTTAATTTTACTCCAGTATGATGAAGAGTGACAGACTAATTTAGTCAGTCTTGGGCTGTATTTAGATCTCTGTCAAAATCCAAGTGAACAAACACCCATTATTCCAGGATGAAGCTAAAGAAAAACAGAAATAGTTTTGAGGGTTGAACTCACCTTTATACTGTGAATAAACAAGGACAGGTCTGATTATTTCTGCTGCACACAGAATATGAATGAACCAGGAAATCCCTACCAAATTTAAGAAGTCATCTTTGAAACATCTCTGAGGAACATCTCTGACTTCATTTAAGACACTATCCAGTTAATAATTTTAATACATTCATGAATAACATACTAGATTTTGTTTCAACAGAAGTTAGTTAACTCAAATGCGTAATACTCAGAAATCACTGGATTACTGCACCAGCACAAGTAATATATACATCCAAGCATTTAATAAGCTGATAAAGTGTACTGAGGTATTGTCATACCTAATTATTAACTTTCTAGTACCTATGATCAAAGGCCCTGTTAAAATTTCCTGTGGGTATTTCACCTTACTTAAGCTTGTACATTGTTACAGACTGACAAATCCCATTCTGTTCTGTCTCAGAGCCAAATTCACTTCTAAACCCTTCCATCTTATCATCCACATCAAAAGTTCATCCAGAATGAGGCTGAAGAACCCTCAGCAACCCTAGTCAACACCTCATATATTTAGTTTGGATATATCATGATGCTTTCTTGGCGGACTCTTAACACCTATTATTGACACTGGCTAATAATATTGTCATGCAGCTCATCATTCAGACTAGCATAAATCAAATAAAAAGTAGAGTGGTTGGTCTACTTAAAATAGCAGAGCTAGATTAAATGATTCTATTATTTTCCAGAAATCACAATTCCAATGCACATGTAAAGATTTCAGTGATTCAAACCAAATATAATTATTGCTGTTTCATTACAGAATGTGTGGAAGATCAATTTTCCAAGTAATGTTTTGCATTCCTACCTTCATCTTTAACACATGTAATTAATTCATGTGCCAAAAAATCCCACATCTTCATGACCAGAAGACTTTCATGGTATTTCATGTTTGTTTTGAAAAACAACCTTACATCCAATATTACATCAAGACACACAAACATCAGGTCAGACAACTTTTTTAATTAATTTCTTCAATTTGTGCAGTTTTAACCACTTTTAATAGTCAAGTCACAAAGAAGGAAAGCTTTGCATTCTGTCTGTATTTTGGTCGCACTATTCAGGTCATTTCTATATATATAGTCTAGAGAAGGTGCCAAGCATCCTTTGGCATGATGTTTTGAAGAAGACCTTTATAGATCCGCTAGGTAATATAAGGTATTTACAGAAAATGGTATGAGATATGCTCAAAAATAAGAGCAAGATGGTAAGAGGATAGCAGCTTAACAGATGAGAAAAACTTCCAGACAGTCATTTTCACTTGCAACTCTTCTTTAGATACCCTAGTAGGGAATAAAATTATAGAAAACCCCACACAAAGGAAGTAGTCAGCGCTTTCAAAAAGTAGAGGTATGAAAAAATCTGTGACGACAAAATAGCCCCTTGTGTTTGTCTAACATTTCTTGCCGGGCTAAAATTAACAGGGTATTTTTAATAAATTAAAGTATTTAAAAATATCAGTAAGAAGAGATAGATTTTGCTCCTACACAGTGTTATTGTGGTATAGAACCTGATTTTTTTGTGGATGGTATTCCTGATTATTTATTCACAATACTGCATAATATCTTGATTATTTTAAAACCTTTGCCTGTGACTGCTTAATCTCTTTGGAATGGGTTTTCTGGAGTCACCTTTTCCATAGATCTCCCAGCTTTTACTAGGGAATGAGTTTATTAGCAAGTAACATTTTTTGGGGTTCATACTTGCAGTAATGATCACTCTTTCATGTTTAAACTTAGGCTTTAAATCTTAGAAAGAATTCTCTTATGATTTTGGGGGATGAGAGTAATAACACATCACCTCTTCTAGCCCTAGTGTCTTTGATTTAATTGTGATGATGTTCTACAAATAGAAGAAGTATGTCTTGTCAATAACACCTAAACTACAGGTAATGTGCCAATGAAGTTTCAGGGTTCTAACTTAGACAAATGGAGAGTAAACTCGCAGATAAATAAATTGTATCATCTACAAAACATGGCCTCTGCTTCAATCATGAGTAATACTACTGAAGCAATTGGGGATTGCTTCTGGAAAATCATTATCTGACATGCATTTCAAAGATTAATTTGGAAAAGAGCGTTACACTAACAGTCAGTTCTGCTCTCCAACAGTCTGTGATATTTCCACAAAGTGTCTCAACTTTGGCATCTCTTTCCTGAGTGAGAATCCAATCCTGATTTAACTAAGCGGGTTTAGTTCACATAACGCAAATGTACAGGTATTTTAAAGAGTTATACAGTTTGACTACTTGAAAGCTAATTTTGAAAGCTTCTAGCATTTATCTGGTTCAAACTCTTAGCACCCTCATCCAATAGCAAAAGGCTGAAAAAAACTACATGGCCAAACCATATCTTCAGCCTGATATCTCCAGTTTCTCTACATGCTGCCCAGCTGGTTTAGAGTCAAAATTGTTACCATAAAGACAGTTGCAATATCAAAGTTAAAGTCTTGGGAACACAGTCTAGAGATAAAAAAAAAGCAAGAAATAGTAAAATTTCCTTATATGAGGTCTCAGTAAGGCAACCTCCTAACCAAAGTACTAAGCTAACCCCACAGCTCAGTGGCTTGTGGAAGTGGTCCAAGGTAGCTCTAGGCTTGCCAAAGCCTTGTGGTTGTTCTGCAACCAGTTCAGGTTAACATTACTGCCTTAACACTGGTCAGGTTCCCTGGTTTGCCAATCTCCTACTAACCAGTCCATTAGCCAATGCATATATGCTGTAAACTCAGATAGCCTCTGACAGGGTCTCCTCTGGAAATAAGAGTTGGCTCTTTTCCATTTATTTTCCCACCAATATCTACTGTATTGAAAAACAGCTGTAGCTTGAATCCACATTCTTTTTGTCAGTGATCTGAGCTCCTATGGAAAGCTTGATCTTTTGCTGTTTTTTTTTCTTATATCTGATGATTTCAAAATACCTAGCAGAGGAAGCAGGTGTCATGTGAAAACAGGTGTTCAAAAAAGAAGTAATACAGTGCAGAGTTCCTGATGATTTTTGATTAATGACTTGAATTTTCTATCTGCATAAACAACTCCTACTTTTGAGACTATGAGCTAATACACCCTGTGGTTATGTTTGTCATTATAAATTTTAAAAGAATACATTTACAAGTTTTTTGGGTTTTTTTAAACTTTAATATATTTCTAAAACCCCAGTTTTTGTACGTGGTCTGGATTCAGGAACCCAATGAGGAGGCTTTGGCAGTGAGGAGCTATAGGGCAGGCCTCTGTAAGGAGGGGCTAAGACTTCCCAAGTGCTGGACACAGATAATTCCAGACACCTCTGTAACAGACCCTGTGCAGGACACGGCTGAGCCCATCAGCTCCAGGTGTGGTGCTTTGGGGAAAACATATGTAAGAAAATGCCACATAGTGAGAGGAGGAGAGAACATTGGGAGATAGAAAAATAGGGGGATAGGACCCTGCAAAACCCAAGGTCAGAGAAGAAGGAGGGACTACAGGAGACCAAGCAAAGATTGCTTTTCAATATTTCGAAAGGACCCCATAATGGGTCCAGTGAACATTTCCTCAGGGAACTGTGGCATGTGGAAGGACAGACACCCAAGCAGCAAATATGTGTGAGGAGTAGGAGTGCCAGGGAGAAGCTGTTATGAAATGACTGCAGGCCCCTGTGCTTTTCCAGAGGCAGAATGGGATAGGAAGAGAGGTTGAGAGTGAAGGCATGAACAAAAATCTGGAAGATAGGCAAGAAAGGCATTTTGTTTATTATCTTTGAATCTTACCATCCCCAAACGTTTATTTGGCATTAAGTTTATTTTCCCCAAGTCAAATCTGCTTTGCCTCTGACAGTAACTAATAAGCCATCGCTCTGATTTTATCTTCACCCACAAGCTTTTTCAGCATACTTTCTCCTCCTGTCCTGTTGAGGAGGGAGGATGGGTGACCAGATGGGAGTTTGATATTTAATCTAGGTTAACCCAGCAGGAACCTATGCTAAATTCCACTTTAGGAAAGAGGAAACTTAATAACTTTTTCTAAATGAAGTTTTCAACCACAAGACACATATTCTAGAATCATCTTGCTAAAAAACTATGCTCAAACAATATTATCCTGCTTTGTGTCAGGAAAAAATTAACAAAGATTATCAGTTCTGTCCCATAAGTACAAGAAATCTGATATAATTTTTGTATGTTTATGAATCTAAGATAAATGGATTATTTTCATTTCACTCAATCTACAGTGTATAAGCAAAGTTCCTTTGAACTATATGGGGGTGCTTTTCTCAATATTGCCTGAAGTTACTTTAGAAAAAAAAGTGTTTGAAGTTCTATAGGTTTGGATCCAGAGGGTGCTGTCTTTTAATAAGAGAATATTTTTCACCAGCATATATTACCTTACTGAATACTTAATTCTGACATTTTGCATGACATATGATAATGTTTTCTAGCAGTTAAAAAAATTGTCTAGATTTATTGAGCTTAAAACATGTATCATGAAATAAAGCATAACTGTAAGTATATAATACTGATTTCTGCTACAAATCATCTGTCACATGTTATCAAGACCAGAAACCTACTACCTGAAGTATGCTAATTTGACAGAACCATGCCCTTGAGTAGCATCTAAATAAGCTTTCCCTTTAAAGCTCTCCAGTTTCATTTGATTATTCACTCAACATATGTTTTTATTTTCCTTGATAAATCTATACAATCTTTAAAAAAAACCTCAGTTAGTTAACGTTTGAATTCACTGAACAAGTCTACCATGGATTGCATAATATCAGTTTTACAGTGTAATTTAACAATGAAATTTATAAACAGAGAATTGAATTTTTATAGATGTAGCTCCCTCTATTTTATTCCTTGAGGGTTTTTTTTATCTTTTGAGCTGGCTTATTTCACCAGACACTCATATTATCTTGGTTTTTAGTTAAGAGGTGAAGAAACAAGAATCTTTTCTGACAATTGAGATATTTAGCCACTAGGATATAATAAACAAGTATTTAAGGAAACAAAAAGTACCACAGTAAAAGTTACTGTTTTAACAGTGGCAGATTTAGGTTTTAACAAAGTGTTTTCAATCCTTAGTAATAACTATGTGTCCTCCAGCTATAGAAAATAATGATGTTGTTAAGTCTAGAATATAGATACAATTTTTTTTTTTTTTGTCAAGCAGAATTTATTTCAGGACCACCTGGAGCCCTAATAGAGACTAGAACAGTTCCAGTCTTTAGACTGTTCTGGCCATTACAGTAGAAGAACTTAAATGAGTAATTTACATATTTGTCAACATCTGAGAGGTAAACACGCATGCCTGTTTTGGAAACATAACATGGTTCAGAAGGAAAACACAAGTTTGAAAGCTTCTAGGTCTTAATTCCAGCTTCAATTTTATTAAATGAGATTTAAATTCTGCATTACTTACCCATTTCAATTGCCTAAATCTTCCTTCATGCCATTACTTTATACCATATTTTTATTTGGTTATTTTTTATAATTATGATGAAAAAGGATAGCAGCACATATAGTACTGTATCTTTATTTGCCTAATGGACAAAGCTTTAAAAAATCAGTTAAAGTGAAACATTCACAGTCTTATGAAGTTACTAAGGATAGGTCTTATTTTTACTCCATAAGGTTCAATAAAGTTTATTGAAGCTGTCTAGAAATGATTAATGATGAAAGAAATTAAGATGTTGGAAAGCCACACTTGAGAGAATAATCTATAAGGCATACTTCCATGGGCTTGACTAGCAGGAGAGCTAAACAAATGATGAGGCTGGAAAAGGGGTGAAAGGATATCTAGACTTATCTATGGCAATGTCAGCAATAGCTGCATCACATAATTATTTAATACTGAGGCTACAGAGGCCCAAATTTTAAGTATCCCATCACCTTGTGGGATACCCAAACCAAGCTAAATAACAAGTACTACATGCAATATGAAAAAGCTTAATGACAGAGAAAATGTAACAGGTCACAGTTGAATCTTATCACCACATCATTGAATTATTTTGTTATGTGTATTTAAGTTGAATTTTCTTACATACATTGCATGCTCCTTTATGATGGCTGTTTCAGAACCTTTTTTTTTTTCTCATTACACTTCCAGCCCAATAATTGGTAATTTATACTATTTTGTTCCAACAGCTTTTTAATTTTAACAGCTATTTTGATTCTTCAGTATTAGACTCTCTTTCAGCACAGGTTTACAGAAAGCACTCAGCTTCTCTCTCAGTCAGTGTTTTGATAGCTCTTTGGTCTTTGCTTAAATTCACCATTGTTTAAGTCTTCACAAACAGGCTGTCTCTCTGTCTTTTGGCAACTACCGTGTCCCCCTCCAGAAAGGATTGTCTGATTTGTTCAAGTGAAGTCTGATCACTGCCTTGCACAGTACTTTTCCTTATAAAATAATGATAAAAAGGTATTATTTCTAGATACATGAAGATCTTTCCACATGTTTGCAGCTGCTTCTTTATAACAGGAAGTTTACCCACCCCTCAGTATTTCAAACACTGTTTGTTTTCTTGTCATTCAATTCTTCCAATATCATATTCTGAAGGTCTCAGTAAGAACAGTACTACCCAGTTATTTTCTATGGACCAACATCTACTTTTCTTGCTCTGGAATCAGGACAATCTATGGAAGATAACTGCTTCATTTCTCCTTTACAGTGCTTTCTAAAAGACTCATGCACATAAAAGAATGTCAAGGCTCTGGAGGATTAAAACAATGCACCACAGTATGAGTTCTGAATTCAAGCTCTTGCTCTCCAAACCTTTTGGAGGGAGAATCAAAACACATCCTATAAAGGTATCAAGCCTTTTTCTGATGTCTTAGGAAGGTAAGACTTTTTGATCACTTTTCTTAAATAAGCTAGAATGTTAATACTCTTTTCTCCTCCATACTGAAAATACTTTGTCAATGGTAGTCTAGATCCTCTTGATTCTTTTGTAACAAAAGGGAAATATTATATCAGATAAGGCTCTATGAAAATACTTAGTCTGGTTTGATGGTCTAATTTCCAGATTTAACCAGTATCTTTGCCTAGTGCTCACTGAATCATGTACATAAACCAGCTTGGGCCAGTAATAACTTAGTTATCTTTATAGTGCATTCCATTATGAAGTACAGACACATCAAACAGTTGCTAGATTTAAACATGCATTCCACTTAAATCAAGCCTAAATTAGAGAAACTACATGCTTAATACAACCGATAAATTTCAAAGGTTTTTCCAAAATTTCAGCTTCTTTTAATTTTCCATGACCCTTCTAATTTGATCAGTCAACTTCTATTATTATTTAACATTACAGTGACAAAAAGCTGTGTGGGTTTTTTTCTTAATTTCTCATATTTATTATGTTTTTTATATTTATTCCTCATTTATTATTTTTTGGGGTTTTTTAGTTTCCTATATGCTTCCATAATACTTTATTCCAATACTTGAAAAAAACAAAACAAAACAGCAAATTCCCCCAAAACAAAGTTAAATAAATGCAGTCCATATACAACAACTATCTAATATTTTTAACAGTTAAAAAAAAAAAAGGATGGAACAGCCATCTCTAGGCATGCTTATCTAATTTCCCTTCCACCTAACCACTTTACTTTGTAAAGAGAAAAGACTGTAGAAACTATAAAGTTGCATTAGAGTGAGACTGCTTTTGTTTCTAGTGTTCAGTCAAGTGGGATGAATTAAAAAAAATAAAAGTGACTATCTCCAGCACGATGAGAAAAACTCATATTCTCAAAATTCACTTCTTCCCATCTGACTCTCACTGATAAGGCAACACCAAAAAAAATTAATTAAGACCAAAAATGTATGGAGTTGATGCTACTATTACAAAATAAACAGACTCTGATTCTTATAGTCCCAGAGGAAAAAGCAAAAAACATATTGGCACCTTCACTGCTTTCTTATAATCATCTTTCAAAATATGAAATTCAATGTCTGAATTCCTTATAGTGATTAACACATTCACACCGATTTTCTGTGCCTTCCCTGCAGATACATTGCAGCAATGAGTCTATTATCGTTCATTCGACTAACTTCACATCCAGCTATTACAGATCACTTTGAAGCTTTCATAAAGTATGAGAGAGAACATTCTTTTAAAGTACTTTCTGTGCCTGCCAATTTGATAAATACATACA
The DNA here is from genome assembly GCA_037834095.1 of Argya squamiceps. Classification (NCBI taxonomy): domain Eukaryota; kingdom Metazoa; phylum Chordata; class Aves; order Passeriformes; family Leiothrichidae; genus Argya; species Argya squamiceps. Next base: position 84,070,403 of record JBBMKD010000102.1, read on the forward strand.
TTTACTGTCATAAATACAGGCAAGGTTCATAAAATGAGGCATAATATAAAATACGTTGCTACTTTTTTGCAAATTTTTTGATAGTTTTACTCAAGGTATATATTGCAGAGTGTGACTGAGGTGTTTTACACAGATAATAGCATTCCTAGAGAAACAGAGTTCCTTTATTAACCTTAAATGTTCTCAAAAAAATACAAGTCCCTGCTTTTAAGAATGAGATGGAGTCTATATTTATTTTCTGTAGAATAAAAATTGATTATACTACTTGGATTTTCTCTGGTTTAAAAGCCGATGATATCCTCATTTGCATCTAATTTATATCAACTTTGAACAGTACATTACATTAATGTGTTTGCTTATTTTTTCCCAAGTCACCTTTAGTTCTTTTTCATTCCTTAGTCATCGTTGCATCTTAACATTCAATATACAGTACAAGGCTAATCTCAATTCCTTTGTTCTGAAGGGAGAAATTAATTCTATGTAACACACATGTTTTTTAAGGTTATTTACTTTTACCTTTCCACTAGTTGAAGTGTTGAGGGGTTTTGTCAGCTTATTTTTGCTTCTTCACTTTTCTGGATTTATATTTTGTACAAAGGAAAATCTAGTTTCTATCAATTTGGATTTTTTTTTTCCTGCTATGAGAGGAAGACTGATGAAGTGTAAAGCAAAAAGTTTGAACACAATTTGTGTCATAATATTATTCCACTTAAAAGATAATTAAACTTTTAGAAAATAAAGTAATTATTATTTTTTACAATAGAGGAACAGAGTTAATTTTTAAAAAGTCAGTTACAAATTTTCATTACCCTTTGCTGTAAAGATATTTTGTTCTGTCTTGCAGATTAGACTGGTCTGAGGACAGTGATTTCAAAAAGTTCTAGTGTCCCAGTTGAAAGATTCAAGACCTTTTGTTGAATTTCTCAGATGAAAATTCTGGGTGTTCTACATGAAAAGTAAACTCCTTATGGGTGGTACAAGTCCTCCACTATTGGCAAGTTTTTGACATCTTGGCTCCTAGTACTCTACTGAGAAAGTAGTTTCTAGCTTTTTTCTTTTTATTTTCATATTTCCATAAAAAAAATTACTGAGACAAATTTTCTTCCTTTGATTCCCTAACTGCATTTATGTGACAAGAAGTCCTTTATGTTCTACTGGGTAAATAATGAAATTTCATGACTGTTCAAATATGTAGGTAATTACAGACAACAATAGTTTAAAAAGAGTTTTCCTAATTTACGTCTCAAACAATTCCTTGATACATATTTTATTTACATATACTACCTGCAAATAAGAAACAAACATATTTTTTTAAATAAATAAACAAGATCAGGTCTATACCTAAAGTTTACAAAAGCCTAGCAATTGTAGTGTCACGTTATCAGCTTGGTCCATGGCCCACACTTGGTGTTTTGATGCGTAAGTGCATGAAATGAACAGATTAGAAGAAAGACTTCCTACTGTTTGGAGAGTCCTGAAAATATCTGTGCCTGGTAGGAAATGTGAGGGACAAAGTGTTCCTCTTCAGAACAGCTTGTCTCGATTTAGTATTTTAAAGTGTGAGCTTTAATTAAAAGAAAAGGATCTTCAATGACTAATTGCTATTGACACCTAAATATATTCTTACTTAGTAAATAACTGACTAAAACTAGCTTTTAAACAGCACCTATGTCTAACAGCATTCCAAGGCATTGAATACATCTCCCAGCAGGAGCTGATGTTTTAATGATATAATGCTGTACCTCCTATAAAGAAGAGTAATGTCAGGAAGCATTGTAGGAAAAATAATTTATCAAGACTTGAATAGCACTGTACCAATAGATTCAGATAAATCTGACTTCCGCTTAGGTTTTAGAGGCAAAATTTACTTTCTTTCAGCTCAATTGAGCCTCTCTTAATCACTTTTTTTTAGCAAGACAAAATTAGAACCAACTTTTTAATGATGCTGTGATGCCAGTTCCATTACTGTTTCAGGTATTACAGAATGCACACTCAACCAAGATTTGCAAATAAAGTGGAAGTGCATTTAGTTATTTATTTTGCATTTATATATATCATATTTATAACTGTCCAGATGCAATGGAATATTATTTGATAATTATTTCAATTTCACTTCATCTTACAGCAGCTGATGGACATATTTCTTAAAAGGAACTTAGGATGTCTACATTTACAATGAACCTAGGAAAAATAATGTGGAGGCTGCACACTGTTCCTCTAATCTGCTCTGTATATTTGCTATCCAATACTGTCTGTTACCATCATGGCTGTAATAAATAAACCCCACAATTATAAGTTATCCCACTTTTTGCACCTAGCAGTATATGAGTGAATGAGTGACCCTCGCTTTAAGCAACAATATTTTTCAGTTGTCTTTACAAATCTTTTCATGTGCAATATTAAAATTCCATGCAGTCTGAGAATAAAACCAGATAAGTAGTTTTTTGTCAGGAAGAAACTATTTAGATAGATTAAAAGCAGCACAGATACTTGTGTATATATGAAATAGCAAATCTACACATGCTAATTACCTTTTTTAATAGGTATAATTACAGAGAGAACAAGAAACAGGGCACGAAGATGGAGAGACAGTCAGCATTATTTCAAAATTGCAGTCCATTTGCAGTGCAGCCTCAACACCCCAAAACAAAGGAGTGCTCCTGATCAGCATGTGTTGCTTCTTCTACTTTAGGGTAGTGTTCAACTTGCCTTATTCACAATTTTTTAAACAAGCTTGGTGTACTGGCTGTAGCTGGGATAGAGTTAATTTTCTTCACAGTGGCTGCTATAAGGCTGTGTTTTGGATTTGTTCTGAACATAGTTTTGATAATATAATGATACTTATGTTTTTTTGTGTAAGCTGAGCAAGACTTGCACAGAGCCAAGGCCTTTTCTGCTTTTCATATAGTCATGCTGGCTAGGAAGTTGGGTGTGCATGGGAGGAGACACAGCCAGGATAGCTGATCCCAGATGACCAAAGGGATATTCCATTCCATGTGACATCGTGTTCAATACATAAAGTGGAGGAAAAAGAAAGAAGTAAGGGAATGTTTGGAGTGATGGCATTTGTCTTCCCAAGTAACCATTATGTGTGATGGGGGCCTGCTCTCCTGGAGATGACTGAACATCTGCCTGCCTGGGAAGCTGTGAATTCATTCCTTGTTTTACCTTGCCTGTGTGCACAGCTTTCACTTTCCCTATTAAGCTGCCTTTATCCAAATCCATGAGTTTTCTGTCTTTTACCCTCCCAATTTTCTCCCCAGTCCTACTGATGGAGGAGTGACCAAGCAGCTGTGTGGAGCTTGGTTGTTGGCTGAGGTGAAACCACAACACTTGGGTGTTTGTGATCTGGCAACCCTGCTGTCATTCCCATCAGCGCATGACAGCCTGTGAAGGCTCAGCCAGTTTAGACTAGCAGGTGAGGATAGAGTTCTTGTGAAGGCTTCCCACTAACAATACAGCAAAGGCTTTCCCCTGATTCATTGTGGGGTCTCTCCCACAGGAGATGGTCCTACAGGAATTTCTCCAATGTGAGTCCAACCCACATGCAACAATTCTCCACAAAATGATACAATGTGAGTCACTCTTCCATGAAGTCCAGTCCTTCAAGAACATGCATGGGACCTCCACAGGGTCACAAGTTCTACCAGGAAACCTGTTAAAATGTGGGATCCTTTCTCTATGGGTCTGCAGGTCCTTGCCAGAGCCCTTTTCAGCTCTGGTCTCCCACAGGGTCACAATGTCCTGTCAGGCATCCACTTGCTCTGGTATGGTATCCTCCCCCATCTGCAGGTAGATCTCTGTATCCTCATGGACCTCCGTGGGCTGCAGGGGCACAGCTGCCTCACTGTGATCTGCACCATGGGCTGCAGGGAATCTCAGCTCTGGTGCCTGGAGCACCTCCTGTCCTTCCTTCTTTGCTGACATGAGCTGTTCCTCTCACATATTCTCATTTCAGCCTTCTCTGGCTAGAACTGCATCTGCACAATAACTTTTATATTTTCTTTCTTAAATGTGTTATCACAGAGGCGTTACCACCATTTCTGGCTGGTCCAGCCTTGGCCAGCATCATGTTTGTCTAGAAGTCATTTGGCCTTGGCTCTGCCAGACATGGAGAAGCCACTCATGTATCCCCTCCACTACCAAAACTGGGCCATGCAAACCCAACAGAGAGGTGCATAAGAAGAGACATGGTATGCTGGAAAGATAAAACATTCTTTTTCACTTATCAGAACAGAATAGACATACCACCTTTTTTCCATTCAGACTTTAGCTGAGATTTCTCATGCAGAATTAACATAAACAGCAAATATTATTGTATTTCTTAAAGAATCTAAAAATAAACATACAATTCCATTTTAACAATGAACTGTTTTGTTAAGCACAGTCTCCAGTGCTGTAAGCTGTGACCTCTAAGGGAAATGGCCTAAAACTGATTAATTTATACACAGACACTGATACAGCTTATTTCTGAAATAAATACAGTGTAATGTAAATAACAATTACATTACCTAGCAAGTTCCTCTAACTGTACCAGCTACCTGCTTCCCACATTCTGTTTCCAACCTCCTCTGGTGTTTTTTCGATCATGGCACTGTTGTCAGCATGACAAAGTTGACCTCTTTTCAGAAGGCAAATTGGTTGTGTTCCGACAGTAAACAATGAGAGGGTGGCCATATTTATGAGTGGCTAATCTTTAGGCTTTGGGGTTTTTTTTGTGAAAGTCTTTATTTGCTGGTACAAAAAATTTAAGTTATCATAAGCAACAGTTCTATAGTTAGCTACACTTTGTTTTAAGAAACACTAATATGAGCCTTCTTTCTCACAAATTGTATAGACATGCATTTTTAAAAATACATGCAAAAATGAAAAAAAATTCTAAGTACATATGAAAGCATGCAAAATTTCACAGTGAAAGGCTATGATTTTAAGGAAAATCCATAATTTTATGCTTAATTTTAAAGTATGATGAATCAAGAATTAGGATTATCTATGCAATTATAACAAGAGCTTACTTAATATAAACAATTTTGGGGACTGTATCTTATCAGACAGTACAAATTAAAACTGTTTAGAATGCCTGTTTCCTACAAAAGCACAGGTTAAAATACGACATATTTTAAAAATGAAACGTATATAAACAGGTTAACTTTAAATACTTTTCAAATGGTTTGTAAAAATTATTTTGCACTTTGAACACATTGAGCTTTCTGCTACTCAAAGAAAATTTCCTTATGTTTACATTTCTGAAGCTGATATGTTTATCAGAGGAGAAATTTAGAGTAAAATAACCTAAAGCTTTAGGCATATTGGCAGTTTATAGAGTCAGCACAGATGACAGAGTAATAAACTTCTAAGAATTTAATATTAGGCAGGGTGAAGATTTATCATTTATCTTAGGCTTTTGAGGGTGATTTTTCAGTGATATTTCTTCTGATTAAAAAAATTGCCTTAATAAAGATGTGTCTTTTTTTATCTTTTTTTTGTGCTGGTTGTTTGGGTTTTGGTGGTTTTGTTGCTTTTTTTATTAATTTTCTTTTTGCTTTAAGACATTGATTAATTGATTACATTGGAAAAAACTTGCTCAAGGCACCCAGCAGCTCTACATTTCCCACTCTGACACATAAATTATATAGAAGCTGTTCTCACAGCTACTTAAGGTTGGCCCCATTTCCTATACAATATCTCACAATTGCTTTATTGAGAAGAAATAGATGAAGCTAAAGAGATTTTGTTTACAAGGCAAACTGATGAGTTTTCCTCCAGAAGCAAGGGAGCACTTGGGTCCATTAAGAAATCAAGTCAAGCAGCAGCAGTGGTCCTGTGCTATAAGACAGCCCAGTGACACTTGAACTACAGCAGGTCTTCAAGTCTCCCGTCCTGTTTGAGGCCACATAAACATTGCAAAGGTCATTACCCTGCTCCGCAATCATTTAACAACAGAATAACAATGTCTGTTTTGATGATCCCGATGTCATTGACCAACAAGAAGCTGAGGAAGAACTGAGAAAGATTGGACAGAAGTTTCTCAGGAAGTCAGAAATTTAGATTATGAGCTACTGTAGAAAACTGCCAAAAATGGAATAGAAGAGGAAAAGCACTTTTTTCTGATATCTTAGATTTTCTTTCTTCAATATTTTCTTTAAAAAGAAACTATAGTGGAGATCCTGGAACTAAATGAGAAATGTGACTGATATGAGAGAAAAATTAGATCTAGACAGCACATAGTGCTGGCTATAACTGTGTTTGAGTTAATTTTTTTAATATTTGTTCAGTAGAAAGGCTACCTACCTACCTTGAGGGCAAGATTTCTGATGCTGCATTTCACTTTAACTAGGCAAGTTTTAATCACATGTATTAGCTTCTTATTCTTCTGGCTGACAAGAAAGTTACTTATGATACTATTATACATTGAAACTTCTCATGCCATATTGAAGCAGCAAGGGACTACATTGCATTCACTTATACCTAAATAACTAACCATGAGCTATAAGGATGCAGTCACAGAGCTTTAACTCTTGCTACAAGAAACTTTTAAATTTATAAATTCTTTTAAACTTATAAAATTCAATAGAACTTTTTTTAAAGAAGATAGCTGCAGGTAAAAGACAGGAAAAACAACTACAAAAAAAAAGACATTATTTGCATCTTATTAAAATTAAAGGGTAGATTTATTATGGAATATAGCTTTTTTTCCTGCTACACATTTATTTCAAGGTATAACATGAAAAGAAAGGCAAACCCTCATTCTTCTTTGAGTAGTAGAGGTGTACAATATGTTCTACCTTTTTTTTTTTTCTTTCTTTTCTATTATTCTATGGAAATTAGAATTCAAATATTGGTAAACAAGTTGTCTTCTGAAACAAAACAAAAAAAAAATGGAAAGAGAAATTCTTGTGGATTTAATATACATGACATAAAGCATTAATTACTTTAGAAGTTGTTTAATTTTAAATATTTGTATTTTTATTTTGAATTAACAGATGTCTCTGTTAACTGTCACTATTCTGAGAAAAGCAGCCAGAATACTGAAAATTAAACACTTGGTGTACATGAGAGCAAGTTAAAATACAGTGTAATAGGAAGAGAGTTCTGCACCACGTAGCTCTTGCAATGCGTTAGCCGAGTAACAAGGAGTAAAGTGAATCTGGTTTTTTGCTTAGCTGTCTCCAACAAAAGTGTACAGTATTTGGAAAAAAAGATCATTATTCCTATCTGCGTTTAGTATGAAGCTCACAATATAACAATTTGTTAACTTTGTCTTATGTTCATCAGCTCCCTTTCACTACATGTTCATCAATTGTGCAATGTCTTTCTGGCTTCAGTAGTATGGATTTTGGATGTACAAGTATTATTTGCTGCATTTAAAAAACTGTCTAAGGAGTTGTATGGTTACTTGGGTCCCTGTGTGACCACAGCAGAGAGGAACTGTAAATAGCACAGAACTATCTGAAATATTCTGCCTGAAATCTTCTTAGAGAGCCAACATTGAAAAAAAAAGAGAACAGAAAAGCCACAGTAATGATGACATGTGAGGCATCTATGTTTCCTGAAGACACAAATATCAGGACTGAAAAATAGTGCTAGCAACCTCAGTCCGGAGACTAAAATAGTGCCATGGCCTGGGATCTCAAATTCAGACTCCATATCACAGCTTGGTGAACATATACAAGGAGATCTTATAGTTCTTTATCTATCATAGAAATCCAACTTTTTTTTAAAAAACAAAAAAATATTTTTAATCTTCTTTAAATGCAAATGGGTATCAAATGTATTTTATGTTCAGAAACTCTCATGCAGATTAAATCTTCAAGCTATTTTTTTTCCTGGTAACTATAAGCTTATCTACTTTTTTATAATATTTAACATTTTTCTGTCATTCAACTCCATCTGTTCCTATGTTGCCTCTCACAATTTACCAGGTACCTGTTTCAGAAGACAGTACATATATTCAATGACTAGTAACTAACATGTCCAGTCCAAGACAAAATTTTCCCTCTCAGTGGTTTAAATTGCCAACAGAACTCTCATTTAAACAAATGAAAGATAGTAATATAGAATAATCAAATACTTCGTAGTTCATCAGAATTATAAATTACTTTACCAAGGCATTAAATAAATTTCAGCAAACTGTCCATAAAATTAAGTTATGCTTCACTTAAAAATAATCTGTAACCTGACAGGAAGAAAATTCATGCTATCTACCTGCTCCTGCCTGTCAGCCTAGGGCATAGAGCACAAATCCAAGTAGCATGAGATAATCAACACCAGGTAGATGTATCTGGCAGTAGTGAATATCTGGTATATTAAATCATTTTTCAGATCAAAAGATAGGTGTTTTCTAAAGTCTTACTTAAGGCTAGAAATATTTCTTGATTATATATACATCTTGCCTTTAGATTTCTTCATTTTCAAATATATGAAAATGCAATTTTTTTTCTTGATCCATTTCCAGGCTTGTGCTACTTCTCTTTTGTTGACCTTCAAGAAGACAGAAGTAGCTCACACTTTCAGGGCATCTTAATTCTGAATTATTCTCAGGCCAAATGATCTATGCAACTCTCTTACTAAAGGAACCCTTATATTTACTGCACATTTAGAGTACAGTATTCCTCATTCTCTTTCCATGTAAACTGTTTTTGGGTACACACGTCCTTGCAGAAATACACACTGATAATAATTATTTGTTTCTGTATTCATTAGGGTAGAATCATTATAGGTATTAGTTGCATAGAATAGTCAAAACTGCCAACAGATAGTCTAAAGTTAGCTATTTAACTCTACTGATCTCAATCTGATATTAATGCCCTCTACTTTTCACATATCTCCTGGAGAAATAGCTGTGATGAGCTACTTAATTTTAGCTCTCAAACTCATTCTGCTATTATTTTCATTGGTTAATAAACATCCTTAAATTTCCACAGAAACTTGGGCTTTTATGTTTCCCAGTTTCACTGGATGAAACTAATTTGCAAATCAGATAAATGTTCAGTCTGAATACTCTGGTTAATCATGTTAATATTTTGTGACACAAAAAAACCACTATGCTTCAAAGGAGCTTGAAAAAAGCTCCAGTACCTTTATTTCAGTGTTATGAAACTGACCATCCTTTAAACCTCTACACACCTGAAAGATATGTCATGAGGCAGTAACGGCTATATTTTGACATTGTTCTTCACTAAATAAATTAGTAATAAACACTGGGACATCAGAACAGGTACTGATTTAAATGCTAATTAAGACAAAGGCTAGTGAAAGCTTAAACATCACACATTATTACCAGTCATATTTTTATATTATATGGCAAAACCAATGTTAATAGAAAGCTCAGGCAAATTAATTAAGACTTGTTACTGACTTGTGGCCAAGTATGAGATCAACCATGTAATCTACAATCCCCAAGCATGAATTTCATAATATGAGAGGTCTACATAAAATAGCAATGAAGAGTTCAAGGTGATAATCTAGTTTAAGAGAAAGAAAATCACATTCATAATAGTATTCAAAGACAAAAACTTTTTGCTGCAAAATACTGTTTTGCTAAAGAATGTGCATATTTGTGTCTGAAAGTATTAGTGAGATTTTTCGCTACCAAAACAACTCTGAGGAAGGTCCATGACTGCACAGTAAGCATACAAATAGTTCAAGAGATATGATGATTGCAATTTTATTATGACTGATTTATCATAAAGATAGCATCACAGCATATATTATAGTATCGATGTTCTCTCAACAGACAAGAGTTCAGCTGCAAAATCACGTGATGGACTCTACTTGCTTTGGCATTGTAATAATCGACAATATAAACTCAATCTCTTGCCCTCCACTGCAACCTGATGCTGGTTTAATCCAGTAAAATATCTTGTTGTCTTCTCCCAAATAGCTATTATCCAGCACTTTTTTCCTGCATCAGACATCCTCTCCTCCATCTCCAGCCATCAGCCTTCACACACCAGCAGCACAGCACACCCTTTCATATTTCCAATATCATTCACCCACTGTCAGATAACTGAACAGTCAAATTTTTACTGGCAATTTTGTACTTGTCCAATCTTAAAGGAACCTTCAGCAACCAGACCCAAGAGAATCTTCCTTCAGTTAAGGCAAGTGAAACACAATCATTTCATGAAGCTCATTTTTCCTTTACTCAAAGTACACACTTGGATGTTTCTAGCTGCCACTGAAAAAATGCCACTGTCCTGGAGACTAAAATGACCACTAGTGCAGGGTTGAAACTGTTTGATCTCTATTTTAGAAAGTCAAATCTAGGGGAAAACTTACAATTGTTGAAAGTCGGAAGATTTATCATCTAACTGTGTAGGAGTTCAGCACTGAGACACTTGGTAGTGATCATGGAAGTGATGAATCAGTGGATAGAAGTATGAAAAATAAAAGTTCATAATTTTGCTGTCAAACAAGTTGTCATAATTCATAATCATAAACAATTCTTGTTAAGCATTCTTGTTTCAGGTAGCTTTAAAATAAAATTTAGGAAAAAAAATCAGCAACAAAACTAAAAAACTTCACATTCCTCCCCTTTTTTTTTCCTAATTCTTCAGTAGCCATTTTAGATTTGCGTATCTCCAGAAGAAAACAAATAAGTGATGGTATTTCCCTGGCCTGTCACATTTACTATGTAGAATATTTAGCAGAGCTGGAATAACAGAATAAGGTTATTATTAAATTGACTTCCTAGCCAACCTTCGATCCCTTTCTTTTGTCCAGGTCACAAGATTTTGTAAATGGCAGGTTTTAATCCGGTATGGCCTTTGTTTTAAATTGAAATTACTAGTTACTGTATAAATCCTACCATCACAGCTTCTTTCTGCCATTTGTTTAACAGTTGTGAATCCCATGGCACAGCTGTATAATAAACATTTGTGTATTCTGAATCACAATTTAACAGATTTTTCTAGCATCAGCTGCCCTTTTCTCCCCTCTGCTTCTCACTGTTTTGCTACCACAAATTCTCTAGCACAGAATTCAAATGATGTAACAGCTTCTCCCTGTTCTGAATCTCACCCTACAATAAATACACTACCACTGACATTCAAACGATTGCCTAGTTCTGCATAGAAAATTATGCACCATTTAATCTAATTCAGTTCTTGTTTATGTTGCTTAAAAGCTATTCTTTAATGCATTCAAGAGAATAAACACCATTTTTAGGAATTAATTCACTTTCCAATAATGTAGCAACACACTACTAGAGAAACTCTTATGGGTGTGGTTGCAAAAAAGAAGTTAAAAAACTAATTTCCAGACGACTTTACAACAGAGTTGTTTCTGTGGGGACATTTGTTTTTTCTGACTGAGCATGAATTAACCTTTGAGTTGTGATGGCATATAAGGAAAAAAATAAAACTATTAATCCCATAGTCCAAACTAATTAAAGGTAATATTCAGTCTGGGAAACATCACTAATTAACATAGAAATAAATATTTTAGCTTATTTTTGATTCTCTAGGCATATCTCAATTCTAGTATATTTCAGTCAAACTCTTTTCTTTTACCCTTCAGACCTATATTCTTGTGAGCTAATTTCTTTGGTATTTTCAATGCTGGGCAAGAAATCACTGCAGTTAGTTTTAAATAAGACTGCATAAAAGAAAAGATAAATGGTTCTAGACAGCCACACTGCTTTGTGAAGTACTGAACTATGCTATAGGTTGACATATCCTTAAAACTGTTGCTAAATCATGACGGCTCAAAAGTCAGAACAGATTATTGAAATGTTCTTAAGTGGATTTTTGACACCATTTTTACTTGAGCTATGAGGATATACTACAGCATAAGGTGACATTCAGAAGTGGTTTTTGACATGAAATACATTAGTACTTTTTAGAGTATGCAATGGAGATCATAGTATGTGTAGACTTTTCATATATTACATGATAATAGATATTCTGAAAGGTTTTTATGATGTAGTACATTTACTTATAAAGTAAAATATGACTATATGCATTTTTGAAGTTATTACATGCTTCATTATTAAATTATTAAATACTTTGAACTATCGAGATGATTTCTATCTAATTTTCTAATAATATGGTACATAATTTCTTCATTTTACTGATTAAATAACCTCAAAGTAGCTGAAAAAAATATACGTTTATATATATTTTTTCCATTCCTCTCTTCCTGAATTTACTCTATATTCTACTTTGTGACCTGTGCATATCTGTTTCACAGTTTACTTAAATAATTAGTATATAAGCCAGCCCTGCTCCTTACCCTAACATGTAATGCCCCGATACACTGCAAACACTTCAAAAAAATCACATTTTCCTTCCAGTTGCTGTTAGACTAAGCACTCCATTCTCATTTCTTCTGAGTGGGATAGTTTTCTAACCTGGTGGGAGGAGACAGGCCACTGTACATCCCTGATCCTTTTCCCCTTTGATTCTATATATCATCAATGGCAGAAGCCTACAGAGGTCAAAAATCCAAACTAAATTTCTGTTTAATCATTTAGGACACATTAACAGAACTGAGACAAATATCTACAATCACACAACCTACAGCCATAAAATCTACAAGTAGAAGAAAGCTTTCTTGAGCAGCCAAACTGAATCTTTACAGGCTTCAGAGAGTTTTGAAAAGTAATTTGTTACTAGCTAAGTATTTTCAAGACACTTCTTACTAGCACTAATTGAAATCTGAGCCACTAAAAGGATTACTTTTAAGAGATGTGGATTTTCTTTTCTCCTTAGCTACAGTTCTTTTAAATAGAGGAAAAATCATTCCCTTGAGCTTGCTGATCAGCAAATATGGTTTTTTATTAAAAAATAAATACACACCTTACTTTAAAAAGTTCTTGCATTTACATACCAAAGACTTCTGTTTCTGCTGAATACTGTAATTCCTTTTGATTTACACAATACATGACCAATTTCTTTTCCATAAAGATGAACTTGCTATCACAAGTTCATTTGCTTACCTTGTGCTGGCATGATCTCTACTCAGTAATATCTTTCCTTCAGGACAATATGCTTCCATGAAATATATGTTGCATACCTGAATTTATAAACATATTATAATTAACAAGAGAAGGACAGAGCTGTAACAAGAGAAGGACAAAGCCCGTTTGATAAGTTAACATAAATATAGGTTAAAATCTTGATTTGGTATTTACTGCCCATAAAGCCCAGTTGAGGATACTTACTTAACAACAAAAGATGATGGAACTCAACACCTTTAATCTTAGAGGAAATTTAGTTTATGATGATGAAATGCTAATACCTACTCATTGACTTCAAACACATGATAGGACCAAGCAAGTCTATTTAAATCCTGTTTTGGCAGAGATTTTTTTGATGCAAAAAATCCATTAAACACCAATAGGATTAGAGAACTTTACACTTTGCAACTCTTTTGAAAATCCCTACTGCTCTCACAGTACATAACTTGTGATGTACTACAGGCAGTACCATTCTTTCAAATGGTGAGTTAATGGGAATTGAATGGGCAAATATACCTCAAAGGACAATTTTAGTTTACTTCACTCCTCAGAAGAAAACAGAGGTATCTCATACAGAGGATGAATTAATACTGAGCACAATGTGTGAAGGATGTTGTCCTGGGTTGTAGAATAAGATATGCACCAAGTATTCTATCACCCTCTTCATCATCTGTTGAAACCAATTGTTGGA
>JBBMKD010000102.1:84084154-84164429 GCA_037834095.1 Argya squamiceps
CTTTTTTTCTTTTTCTTATTAAATTGTATTTCTGACTTGGAGCCTCTCGTTTGTTTTGCTTTCAAACCATTACAGATGTTCACTGAAGAATTTTGAACAGGAGTTTCCAGAGGAGAACCAGGATTTATTGAGTCACTACCCAAGTATTTGCTTTGCACTAAAGTATTCCAGATACCTTCTAGGCAAATAGCATGACCCTTAGCTGTTATTCCAGAAGGATACACATCTTCTGCCAGCTCTGAGATAACCTTTCAAATCATCTGCTGTGAGAGTACTCAGGGGAAACAGCTGCTTCCATTTACTGCCATCTCTGATGAAACATGACTGGGCAAGAACCCGAGTCAAGAAAAATGAGAAATGAAGGAGAGCTGGAGGTCGTGGTCACACTAGAGGTGGAGGGCTTGAAAGAATGTTCTTGCTTCATTTACAGATCTGCAATTTTAGGATAGTTTCATTTCCCTGGATGCTGGTAAGGACAAACAAGACCTGTAAGGGAGTTTATCAGAGTTGACTCCCCGCAAATCTTTTGTCTACACTAAAGAGAAGAGGCAAGTTATAATTACTGAAGAATCCCACCTGTCGGGACCAAGGCATCATTCTTGGTGGCTTAATCCAAGCTAGCATCTCAGGTTCATTGCCTTGCCAGGGCTAAGTTCCAGGATTCTCCAGAGAAACTACTGAGGCTTGTCTGCCTCTGTGTTGTATCACTCTTCCATTTGAGCACAGTATGCCCAGTAGTTAGTACTACTGGGCATAATGCAAAACATACTGAGAACAACTACAAATCTCTGAGGGCAAGGATAAAAGGTGTGTGGGGGCCCATATTGTGTCAACTCAAGTCTGTCACTAAGGTAAAAGACTAGAGCAGAAGTGGTCCTGTCCAGCAGGTCTGTGTGTGCCTGGCATCACAGTCAGAGCTTTGGCTGTGGGATCCTTTCTGTACCTTGCAGCAAGCACCAACTGCTAGGGTCAACACAGTGGCTCACAGTAGCAGGATGAGAGCCAAAGGGCACAAGTTCAAACATGAGAATATCTGATTAGGTATTAGAAAAACATTATTTTAAGGTGGTGGAATACAGGAACGCATTGCTTAGAGGGGTGGTGGAATCTCAGTCCTTGTAGACTGATCTGGGCACAGCCTTGAGCACCCTTATCTAATTAGATCTGTTTTGAGCAGAGCATTTGACTTCTGAAGGGTCTTTCCAATCTCCATTATTCTAAATGAAGAATGATGGGAACCAGCTCTGCATACCAAAAATTACTAGCTTTCCCTACTGGTTATTTAAAGGGATCTCAGAAGACTTGCTCAGATGCTTTTATTATGGATACCTAGGACAAGGCTAGATGAATCAATCTCAGCTCCAGTTTCTCTTTTGCTGCTGTTTGAAACCCACAGGAATTTAGGCACCTGAAAGCCTTTGATATTTTATAAGTTCAAATCTTTTTGAAAATCATTTCTGAGACAGAAGGTTTCATTTTACAGTTCTCACAGTATTTCTAAAGTATATAAAAAAATTACCATATCACTACACAAATTATTCACCACTTTGTTGATGAATGAGAAAGACAGGCTTTTTTCACCTGAGTCTTAGGAAGAGTTACACCCTAATATCTGTAAGGTTGTGTAACTTACTAGAAGCAGAAACAGAACCAATTCCTCTTGAAGCAAAATATCTGTGTTAAAGCCCTTCTGGAATACTTAAATTCCTATTCTGTGCACTCATCTCCTAATGCTTACTCATATGAATAAAACTATTGATTCGGTTAACTTTTTGCATTAGTGACTTATTACTGTGCTGGAATTTTGGAGTAGTATAATGGTTACTTTATATAATAACCTTTTTAATATCCTTTTGAGATTTTTGATGTTGGCATAATTCTTCTAAGTTGCTTTGAGTACAGCATAACAGAGAGAAAAATGTGAGAAGAAAAACATAAGACAGCAGAGGCAGGGGTGACTGTCTTCTTTCTAAAAGCAAGATAAAAAGTCCTTAATAACTGAGCTGGCATTTACAGAAATATAATTTTGGCAGTATTACCTTACCAAAATTGTTCAACCTTTTATTACAAAAATCCCCCTTCAATTTTATGCTGAATCCCTTTCTCAACTATAAAATTCCCTGAATTATTTTGTATTTCTATTACAAAAAGATATAGATCCTAAACTGAGAGAGTGGCAACATTGATGACTAAATAAAATAGAAGAATACTGTCCCTAATCCCTGTTTCATTGCTGAAGCTTGTAAGAATTTTGGCATCTATTCCTCACAGGAGTTTGAGATTTGTTTCTACCTGATGTAAAATCTAAAGGCCTAATGAATAAAAGTAATCACTTCCAAAAATGAAACCAAGCAAAAAAAATTTGTTAGCAAAAGATGTGTTGTTCCAGCTTGTCAGCATGAGCCTAAATCTGGACTTGTTAAAAGCTCTTTGTACAAGATGTGAAGTCCATTTTGACAAAGAAATTAATGTTAATAATGTTTTCACTTCAGCATTTCTTAAAACCCTAGTGTCAAGGCTTCCCATGATCTATCACCCCAGAGGCTACAGGTTTACTCAAAGATTAAAGAAAGAGGTTCCTTACAAAGTTTATTCACAGGGGAGGCCTTGTTGCACATGGGCACTGCAAGGAAGTGTCCATGTCACCACACTTTATGCCAATAGCTGAAACAAGGGAAGAGAGAAGGAAAGACACACTGATAGAAAAAGAGTAGGAGAACTGCAAAGTAGAAATGAATCGGAGATGGAATCAGAAGGCTTGATCTAAAAATCAAGAAGTTGAACTAAGATAGATAAAAGAGACAAAGGTGAACATGAAAGGCTGAAGAAGAGGGCTCATCAATGATGCTGAAACACAGACCCAGGAAGGTGATAAACTGTCTCCATGGAAACTGCAGGCAAAAATCCTCTGGAGATTGCTAGAGATCAAGGCCAGACCAACTGAAAAAGGAGCCCAGAATTAAGGCTGTTTATAGAGAATATGAAGGACTACAGATCATGAGAGTGGGTCTGTAGGCAGGTCAGAATAAGAAGAACCAGTCTAGGAAAAAGCTGTGGAAAAGGAACCTGAGCAGGTATAAAGACATGCGTCTGGGAAAAGATGGTGGAATCTTTTGTCAAGAAATCCCTTTTGAAAGATGCCTACTAATGATGCATTCTTCTTTTACTGTGTGCCTGGCTTTTATATATGGAAGATTACCTACAATTAAGCGCTCTCGAGGATATGATCATCACCTCAGATTTGTCACTCATAATCCTGGACTGTCTCACAAAATATTTATAGATTTTTCTCATTAGTAAATCTGAGCTTCAATTCATATTCTCTAGGAACTGGTTTAAAAACCAGCCCACCTCAGAATAGCAGCAGTATAAATTCTTTAGTGGTAGTAAGTAAAATCAAGAAAAATAAGAAAACAATAAAAAAAGAAATAAAAACAAAAAAAGGAAAGAAAAAAGGGAAAAGAGAAAATGGGAGGGGAGGGAAGGGAAAAGGGGTGGGGAAGGGGGGGAAAGGGGGAAAAGGAAGATGAATGGTGAAAATATTACTGTGAGGCATAAGACTCTGACACACAATTACATATTCTTTATTCAAAATGGTGTTTGAATAGCAGGGAAACTGAAGAAAAACAGTGTTGAACAGCTACTCTAGTAAGTGAGCCTACTGTGCCCTATGTATGTTATCAGACAGATTTTGTGTAGAGAAATATATTGCATAGCCATCTAATTAAAACCTATTTATTATTATACAATGTATTTAAAAGAGCACATTAAGTTTGCACAAGAAAATCCTCACGTGTTCTAGAGCATGGAATGTAGCTTTAACAATATTCTTTATATATTTTATGTGTGCAGAAGACATAAAAATTGTTCAGGTTTATTTCATTTAAACTTGAGTCACTCCAATTAGGATTCTATGGATGAATCTTCCTATTATGCTACTTAAAATAGAAGGTTTTCATGAAATATTTACTTTGAATCTCAGTGAAATAATTTTTTAAATTACATAGTATTCTCCAGGCAAATAATTTTTTTTACAAGCAAACAAAAGAAGCTGAGCTCCTTCTTTAAAATGTTCAGCATTGGTTATTTTCCTCTTGAAAGACAGCCCTAAACCTTTTCTATTTAGATCACAGAAACTGTCTCTAATTTTTCAGAATTACTTTTTTCTCACCCATCTGTTGTGATGCTGACCATCTTTTTGTTCAATTAATTTTCTCTCTTTCTCAGTCTGAATTACACCCTGTATATGTATGGATAGCAACTTTATTCTTCTGTACCTTCATTTAGATACTTTCAATATGCCAGGTTCCTTTATACCTATCATAAGACCAAGCCTCTCCACACAGAACAAAAGGATTTGACTTACTGTGGAAGACAATGTCTCGAGTCTGCAGGTTTCTCTTGGTCCAAGTACTTTGCCTTCACCACAAATCCCCTTCTCTCTGCTCTGGCCCCTGACAGTTTTTTTCCGTAAAGACCTAGAAAAAAGAATAAATCGTTTTAAAAGAAGGTGGCTACTACTGTGCTTCATGTCCAGGTTCAATGCTATTTATATGAGATAGATTCTCTCTAAGATCATGGGTCAGATCAGGCCCATTAATGGTCTGAGGGGAAAAAAATGGACAAACAGAAAAAATACAAGTACTAAATAGTAAGCAAAACTTACAAGAGCTCTTCTTTCTACATGTTCCCAGGAGCAGAACTGTACGCATCCAGAGAGCATTACCATCAAGCAGAGATTGAGTGATCATTCCTGAAGTGCAGTTTCGACACTTCAATTCTGCCTGATCTGAGTGACTGAGTTCCATATTAATTGAAGGTGAGTTCTGCATTTTTTATTTTGTGTTTCAAAGATCTAGGTGAAGAATTTGGGCCCTTAAAGCACAGTACATTACGAGCATTTCGGCCTTGTGCAATTACTTAAGCTGTGGGATAACTCTCATTTTTTACATGATGTTATAAACTAGACTTTGCACTATGGTCAGGGGAATTCACTACCTGCCAAGCTACAGTCTTTTACAAGCATCTGAAGTGGGTGGGGTGTCATGTTTTTCTGTTTGTTTGGGTTTTTGTTTGTTTGCTTTGTTTGATTAATTAGACAAACACTGATATTAATTGATTGTCAACCCAGTCTGTTATGAGAAAGGTTCTAAAAATTAATTTTGTTTTTACAAGGCTGTGGTTGAAAAACCAAATGACAATTCTGGAACCAGGAGCATTATCAGGTGGGAAAAAATTATCAGATTCTATCTTCTATAGGTTATTGACTAGAAAGCATCTAAACTATCTGGTCTGACCTCACTGATAAAGAGAAAAATGCATAGCAGCAGCAAAAGCATTACATATAAATTTTAGGGCCATTATAAGCTGTATACATACAGACAGAGACACACCTAGTTTTGTAACATCCTGCCCAAACACCCAAAGGTTAACTTGAATCACCACATTCTCCAGGCACAAAGGAGAGCAACAACAATTTTTAAGACCTCTACCCAAATACTCTGCATAAAGGAATGTGGGCCTGATTACCTTTTATGGACCAACTGCTTTCATTCTCTTCTTCAGTGATGCAAAATCAGTCTGGCTAACTGGTTAACCATCTTTACCATTCTGCTGTGACACTGGGATGCTGTAAACCAGCTGGAATTCACTGAAAGTGAATGGGGCTTTTCATTTCCAGGAGTCACATCCAAGTTAATCAGTAACAGGTGATGTCTTTACTTAAAAAAAGAAAGACACAGAAAAAAAGCAAACATATCATGCAAATCAATGCTGACATTCTAAGTAGCTGTAACAAGATCACTCTTTTGCAAAGTTGTGTTGTAAATTAATTTCAAAAAAATACCAGTCAACAAAATCAACAAAACCAAATCAACAAATGGGAAAAAAAAAAAAAAGAGTGGTAGCAAGATAGATTTATATAATTCTGACTCTTCTAGTCTTTCAAAGTGATCCAAAACATGCCCATCAATGACAATGATCAGGTTTAACAAATAGACAACTATGAGAAAAAACTACAGCATTTCATGATCATTTGAAAAAAAAAAATAATGTACAGAAATGTGTGAACTTAGAAAAATGTAATTATATGAATCTTTGGTTAGGATGATGAATTCCTTGGTACGAAAGACTTGATACGAAACTATATTTATTCTCCTTTTGGCTGTTATTTTCCTTTTGGCTGTTTCAGCTATTAACAGATATTGCTTATAGAAACTGAGGGTTAAAACCTTGCAATATCTATCCACAGACAACTTCTACATGCTCTTTCTGATGCTAAGATATCATTATGTTACTCATTCTCTTTTCACGTGTATGTGTTTCTTCTGGTGCATGTACAAGGAAATCAAATAGATAATGGATTCATTAGCACAATTTTGACACTCAAAATCAAAATGTAATGTATATTTTTTTATTCTGACATCATAAGGCCCTGCTATGGGATATGGATTCCTGCATATTAGACACTACAGAAGTAGACAAAAAAGGGAAAGAGTACCTTATTTCAGCTGTATGTTGGTAAAATAGAATTTCATATCAGCAGGACAGAGAAGAAGTCACTAAACAGTGAAGCACTTGTACAGATATACACAAAAAAAATGCACAGGATAAATAGTCTCTGTGTTTCGTGTCACTTATTGCCATAAACTTCCATGTCCTTTATTGATTCACACAGTAAGTCTTACTGCCTGATAGTCTGAAAAAGAAGTTTGTTTCATCTGGACCTCCCTAAGCCTCTACATATCATTAAGTTACTAGAAAAAATGTTTGAATGATGAAGGACCTTCACCTCCCAGGTAGACCTCATTGAATATTCATGCTGAAAAATGGTGCAAAGTAGATTCCTTAAATATCCTCTAGATGTAAGAAAATTAAAGAAAGACAGAATTATACATTTTCTTGGTATCAACTCTATCACAGTAGATAATTTTAACTATACTAGTAAGGTTTTCTTCCATTAGTCCCTTAGCAAATTACAGTGAAGACAGAGATGCCAATCAGTAAGAACACCCATGCAGTACATCCCAGATGATGATATATCAGCTGTCTGCAGCAAGAAGTAATCATTGCAACAGTGATTAGAAAACAGAATAATGGCCCTGCTCATGATGGTGCCTCAGTCATAAGGGATGACAACCATTAGTCTCTGTGGTGCTACAGGACATTTTGCAGTAATGACTGAACAGAACATCAGCAGGAGATCAGCTTGCATGAATGAGTGGTTGTGTCACTGCTTGATTTATTTTTTTTAAACCATCCTGCATGGCAGCACAAGAATGCCTGAAGAAACAAGTGTCAGGAGGAAGGGGTGATAGATAAGGAACCCAGAAACAATCGAAGCACAGTCTTGAAGAGATTCATCAAGCTAGATATGCAAACATCCTAAAGATGCAGAGGTTACTGAAGTGCAGAAGCCTAGGAAGAAGAGCACTAACAGCTTAAGGGGGAGTCACTGTGTTTTTTGAAGCCAATCAAAATTATAGCCAAATATCTGGCAGCTGATGGCAGCTTAAACTTCACCCAGTAGACATGTCCATGAAATTAGCTCTGAAGAGAATAACCTGGAAAAAAAAAGAGAAAATAAAACATAAACAGATAAACTAAGTCTGCAAGGCACAGGACTCAGAAGCATACTGTCTGCTCCTGGCTGAAATATTTTTTTAAAGAGGGTATATACTGGGTATTTAAAGTGTGACCGTGGCCTGGAGATATTGTTTATTTCCCAGACCCCACTGGGCTTCAGGGACATGATATTTTCATCCCTGGGGCAAGTAAAGCAGCTGAGCTGGTTTCTTGCTTCTTTTATTTTGTTTTTCAGTTGCATTTCACATAATAAAATAATACAAAATGCTCTTTTTCCAAAAATATTATGGATCTTGTGGGAGTGCATTTTTAAATTTAATTTTAATTCATAAGTTAATGTTCTTCTATAAGATGGTTTGTTCCATGAACCCTTTATGTTATCTCCTTTTGGTTTCTCCCTGTCTTCTCCCCAGTGACAGCTTTTTGACTGGTTCTGGTTTTTCCTAAGTTTTCACCCACCAGAGACAGTTATCTGTCCATCACCTCTTATGAGCGCCCTGGTCCTGTCCATCACTTTGGGGGTCTCTCCCTGCTTCTGGAAGATTCTAGGAGAGGTGTTGAGTGATTGGACATGATCCAGGCTGTCACCTCCTACTGTTCATTATGGTTATTGTATATGTCTATTATGTTATAAGCCACTTCCTTGTCGTATCTTATTGGTCCCTGGTTGAACCCTCCCCTGTGTTACACCCCCCTTTAAAAAGTCCTCCCTGGTTGGTCTCTCTCAGAGGCAGATCTCCCGAGGTGAGGACTCCATGCTGGAGTTCCAATAAACTCGTTGTGACCAAACCTCTCAAGAGTCCCTCCTTTCATCCTCCTGCCATCGTCTCACTGACGCTCCCGACTGGCCAAGTCCCACCGGCATTGGCAGCGGTGTTGGGGCTGGCCAAGCTTGAGAATACAGCACTGTGCCAGGATCTTATTACGCTCAGCCTGTTTGGTTTTTTTTTTTTGATATTGTCACTGACTGCTTTTAAAATTCTGTATCAGTGTCGTAGCTTCCTTTTTTGTTAGAACTTTTTTTTCTTCTTTTATTTTGCATTTTTATTTCCAAAACACTCCCTTATTATGGTCCAACAAAGTCTGGTATTTCTGGTTAAAAGTAGTTTATGACTAGACCCATTGCTGAATGGTGATTATACTTCAGATGTCTCTTCTGTAAATAAATGGGGGTAGTTGAAAAGAAAAACAAAGTAATTTGATAATTTGTTATAATTTGACCAGTATTCTGAAGAATGCTAACAAATCTGCTGACTTCAAGATATAATACGTCAGTATATCACACTGAAAACAAGACAAAAGCCTCCAACCTATTAAATATAATTATAGGTTGTTCTAAGAAGTCTAAATGGACAAGTCACACTGACTTTGTGACTGATGATTATTTATTTTCTTGTAATTACATGAAGGCTTAATTTGCAACCTTTACTACTTAAGCTGTACATGAGGCTGTGGAGATTTACTGATCAGGAGGAACCTCACCAGTATTAAATGTACCTGTTCAGAGAGGTTTAAATAAGACATGATGTTCCTCTAGAAAGAATGCTGAGGGTCCGGCAAATCCAAAACATGCAAATTCTACCTATTTTTTAATCACCGATTACTAAGTTTCTTTTCTGACTGAGTGGCCATTGACTTAATTGCAATGTTATAAACTTGTAAGTGGTCCTTATTCAGAAAAGGCACACGGATATGCCCTGAAGAATGTATTCCTAAACATATGATTAGTTAGCCTGTGAAGCCTCAGGAGAAAAGCCATTAATTTGTGAAATTGGGGCTCAGATTGCAATTATTTTCTGTCTTTCTTGATAAAGGTGACTTCCCTGAGACTCCTCCATCTTCATAATGTGCCTCAATTCAGTCATTATAAAAACGCATTTTCAAATTGAAAGGATGTTGAATTCTCAACTAAGCTCCTGCATTTGTAATCAAATAAATTCTGATCCACTGACTTAAGAGCATTTTGCTAGGATGTTATGTAGATGAACAATCAGAAGGGAAATTATGTGAGTGTGTTAGAAGTTTAGGAAAAAAAAAAGCCTATTTTTTGTGTTCAGGATAAAATGCAGTGTGTTTGTGTAGACATATGAAACTGAAATTCTTCTGCATTTCTTTTAGAGGAGAAAAGGGTAATTCTTGCAAAGTACATCATAATAGAGTACAATCTCTAGCTGTTTTCCTGTCGAAATGTATGAATTTAAAGTAATGTGAATTATATTGTTAAGTATACTTTTGAAGATTATTTGAAGACACTGTTTGACTGCAGCAAACTTGCTAATCTAGTATTAAAAACTGTAGAACCACATTCCTAGCTTCAGAAGATAGTTCACACTGCTCAGGCAAAATAAATTCAGCTACAAACAGATTTTCAACAACCTTCTTTCATCTTAGTCTAAGAGCATTTAAAACCTACTAAGCTCAGTTCACACTGGAAAAAAAAAGCAGGAATGATTTTTTTATCTTCAACATAAAAAGAAAAATTTTTGAAGCACATATACAGAGAAATTATGTCAGGCCATTTCAGTGGTGCTTAACAGGATTGCATTTGAATAAGAGACAACATGGGGGGCATATGTGGCTGGTATGTGTATTTTGTCTTCAAGTGTAAGTCAAAAACAAAACTACATTTTGCAACCCATTATCAAACTGATTTCATGACAACTAAAAAGTTGAAACAGCTGAAATTTAATTTTCATCCCTGAAAAATCCAATTCTGTTTTTGCAAGCATTATGCCATTATTGTCTTTTTCTCTATCCATTCTACCCAAGAAAACTTGAAAAATAACTAAGTATTGTGTCAAACACATGGCTGATGAAACTAAAGACCAGCATGACAAGGAAGAGAAAATCCTACTAAAAATATAGTCAAGTTAAAAAGCTAAGGCCCTGAACTTCATTTAAAAATTCCATGGTAAATCTCAGATGTTCCTTTATATTCATGATGGATACATGAAACAAGTGGCAGATATATTTTCTCTTACTGAATTATAGCATGTCAAAGAGAAGATTCAAATGCACCTTTTAAACTGCACAAACACAAGTCTGTGTCTTCCTGGCTACATGACAAGTCTCCTCTTGACACCCACAAAGGAGCCTGGAGACACAAGAGAGGGAGGAGCTTGCCCAAATCACCTCTGGGTGGGAGACTCCCTTGGGCCATCACAGGGACGCTCAGACCAGCAAAGGCCCATCTGCAAAAGCCCAGGGAAGCACTGCAATACACACTGTGGGAGTTGTGGGGACCAAAGGCCAGCCAGCTCTTGCTTACAATGCATCAGGAATAAATTCAAGGCCATGGGTGTCCTCCCTTTAAGTTATGTCGAGTTAGAAACCTCTACCCAGAAGACCCTAAGGTCATTATGTTAATTAGATTAAGTTCTGTTCCCCTATTGAGTAGTTGTGCTCCTTATATGGTTATGTTGCTAGAATGTTCCTTCCTAAGGTTATATATATTGCTGTTACCTCCATTGTTCTGGTCTTTGGTTGGTTACCCCCACGAAGTTCTCCTGGATACTGCACAAGGTTTTGGGCACCATTCCTTTTTTATTTTATCCGCTATTAAAATGTTTTTTTTTTCTAGTGCCAACTGTCATTCCTGCTTCTAATTATTTTCTCTCCACCCTCTGCCCTGAAGTCAGGGGACCTAGAGGTTTTTCACAGATACCCTCTCTGCGACAACACATGGCCGGTGGCAACACAAAGGAAGAATTCCTGAGGAACCTCAGGAGTTCCAGGCCCCTCCCTGAGCTGTCACAGCAGAGCAACAGGCCATGGAACCCATCCTGTGGGTTATGGGGAGCAGCTATCCATCACCTCTTGGACTAAGGGATGCTGCTGTCTAGGGGTGAAACACATTATGGGGTGCAGGGCAAAAACAGTGTAGGGTTGCACTGGACTTAAGGGATATTAGGGAAAGCAGGTATGTGTATGAGAACACCTGCATATTTGACATGATAATTCAATGGGATCAGCCACTTGGGCCAGGGGAATCCTGGACTGCTGGAGTGGGTGTGGACCAGCAACTGGAGTAAATCTCTGCCCTCAGAGTCTTGTGCCAGCACCTGGGAAGCTGGGATCACATCATTTTACTGAAGCTCAGCCAGCACGCTGAAATACAGCTGTGCAGCATGTGACTGTCCTTTGAGCTCTTTTTTTGGTATTTTTTTATCCCCACTAATGTGCCCCACACATTTCTTACTTCTGAGGAGAAATGCAAACTTTACCCTCCATTGTCATCCGTAGCCTTGAAACAAAATGAGGGGAGGTGGGAAGGTGGATGGTAGCAATTTTGGTTGGTTGATTCACAATCTCCACTATATGACAATTTGTGTTAGACATTACAGTTAACTCCTGCAATATCACCTTTCTTAGCCTTGTCTGCTTTTCTATTTTTATAACACTCTCTGAATTTCCTCACCACATCACAGATTCACAAAGAAGTGAAATTACAGCTCCAAGGTTTGCTAAAAAATGGTAGGCAGCTACTTAACAGCAGGAACAGCCACTGAAACAAAACTTGCTCCATACCACACAAAGCTATGGATAATTTTTAATTCCTGGAAGAGTAAGGGACATACTGGACTTTTTAATGATAACTGAAAATAAAATTGCAGAACCTATGATTGAAAGAGAAAGAAATTCTACAACAGGTATTTAAGTTAATCCATAAAAGACAATTAGTGATACACCAGATTGTCAAATTCTGATAATTGGGGTGAGGCATCTTGTATTTCAAAACAACCTGCTTATAAATTCTCCATTGAAACAAAGAAGCAAACACGGGTAAAGATGCTTAGGACAAATAGCAGACATTTGAACAGGAAAATGTTAGGGAAAAAAAGCACAGCAGTATCTTGGCAACACCTCTAGTTAAAAGCCTAAATGAACATTCATCCAAAATATCTTGTTTATTAAAGCAATAATAAAACAGTTTAACTGATGTGAATAAGTGAGAAACAAGATCGTTGCCTCTAAGTCTTTTGCTTGCACCTCTTTCTGTCCCATCATGTCAAAAGGATTATATGCAAAGCTAAAGGTTGCCTTTCTTTCTAAAATACTCCATCCTATTGCAATTAAGACGTATAATAACTTTTTAACACTGTTGTATCTGTGGTGAGGGATAACATTGGGCATCAGCTCCTTCCTATCTAAATGCAGAGTTAAGTCCTCCTAGGAACTCATCATCTGCTGCTCTTGTTACAATTGAAATAAGGCCCCCTCTCATAGCTCTGTGCCACCAGAATCAAAAAATAAGACATGTAAATGAAATGCCCTTAGAATTATTCTGAGAGTCCCAGTTCCATTGCTGTCTACTAAACAGCAATGGACAAACACTTCAGAAAAAGAGTGGTCATTTTAGGCTGGAAGATACTATTTGCAGAAGAACCAGTGGTGTTAATTTGAGCATACTTTACTTTAGAATGAAAATCAATCCAGACCAAACAGACCTAGGTGTGCTTCCTGACTGAAAGTCCAACAGTCCAAAGAGGTGTCCATGCCACCTGCATCATTTGAAGCACAGCCAAAATTACATCACCATTGAATACCACCCAGTGTTTCTGATCCCTGAATTACAGGGATGGTGGAAAAGATCTTTGCTAAAAGTGGAAAAGGGGAAACTTAGGCATTGTTTAAAGGCCTTTTGAGAGTCACTTAGTGTTAAGGACAAACTTAAAGAACTCTTCCCCAGATTTATGTTTTTAACCCAGAAAATTATCTGAATTTCAATGAAAGATAACAAATGAGAAGAATAATTGGAAGACTGAAAATGCAAGTGATCAGAATAATTTTTACTCTGTATTTGAAAATACTTGAAATAGTGTGTGTATATATAAATGTATATATACATATACAATATTGAAAATTTATTCAAGAATCAAGAAAATATGTTCATGAGTTTCTGAAAAAAACCATACATTTCTGAGGCATTTATCTGGACTTGTTGATAATAAATTCTCAAGTTTCAGACATTACTAGGAATAAAACAAACCCTCCAACCTCTACAGAGTATGGTCCAAATGTGGTCCTCTAAAATTTAAATAATATTGCTTCCTCTCTTCCTCTCCTTCTCCTTCTCCTTCTCCTTCTCCTTCTCCTTCTCCTTCTCCTTCTCCTTCTCCTTCTCCTTCTCCTTCTCCTTTTCTACTTGTTCCTTCTCCTCCTTCACCATGACTGTCATTATCATCATTGAAAAGTTATTATCTGAATATGGGATGAATTGTAAAATCTGAAAACAAAGAAAAATTATTGTGTACTTGTTTATGGTGGCATAATTTGTTGTTTTGTTCTTCCAATTTTAGCTAATGAAGAAATATGTGGACACATATTTAAGATTGCAGATTCATTGAGATTGTTTTTCTCTAAATTGTGCTAT
Source organism: Argya squamiceps (assembly GCA_037834095.1). Lineage (NCBI taxonomy): Eukaryota > Metazoa > Chordata > Aves > Passeriformes > Leiothrichidae > Argya > Argya squamiceps. The sequence goes on from JBBMKD010000102.1 coordinate 84,098,112, forward strand.
TCAATAATGGATTTAATAGCACAAAAATAGGGAACAGGCAATGGGTAGGACTTTGAAACTGATGTTCTAAGCCTCTAGATTTGAAGGCCCAAATATTCATACATTGTCTTCCACCAGCACTGAGGCAGTAAAACAGATCTGGCTGTCACAAATAAACCTCCTAGTTGGCTTGCTAGGAAGTGACTCACTTCCCAAGATGCTGGGTGACTAGAAAATAAGGTCAAAAATCAGTGAAAGCTGCAAAGAGCTCTCACTGAAAAAAAAAATGAAAAAAAGTCACTTTCTATGGACACTAAATATAAAAACCCCCCTTATTTTACACTGTATTTCAAAAATTTAAACATTGGCATGAAGTTTTTCTTCCTTCTACCCTGATACTTTGTATATTTCTGGGTAAACCCCTTTGCAAGACTTTTGCTCCTATCATGACAGATGTCTTCACTAGGGCAGACACAATTGTGATGATAGCACTTTGCTGTGCTGCAGACAGCCAATCTGTATAATCTCTGTTTTCATATGGTTTAGCTCAGTCAGCTTTTCCTAATCCATATTCTGAGTCTGGCTAAATATTGGAACAAGAGAAATTTTATATCGTTTGAGTTTGGAAAGACAGATGGAGCTTTTGTATTTGCTCCATATTGAAATCTAGCACAAAACTATATCTCCTGGTAGCTGTAAGGTAACTGCTGAATAAGCTGAAGGGAGAAAAGCAGGTGTGGAGAAGAAGTTTTAAATCACTTCAGTTTTGTGCTTCTTGTAATTGCTGATGTTCCTTTTTTACTAGGGCAAAAGAATTAAGAGCCTCTAACAATCTCACTCTAGTCAAGAAGACACTATATGTTTGAAATAACATCTAAAATCTTTTTCGTGTCAGATTGTGAAAAAGCTAATACATCAGCATAGCCTGAAAAAAATAAAAGAAAAAATGCCTTCACCTTTCTTTTTTCTTTTTCAGGCCTTGTTTGATAGAGGAAATCTGGATTTTTTTCAGTGTTTCAAATGCATTTCCTCACCATCTTGAACTGCTATAGTCACCAAGGATATAACTACACCAATATGTTTGATTCCACTGTTTACAGTTCATGTGTTACTTCTTTTTGTATTGAATCTCGTGAAACTAGTGATTAAAACATTGGAAGAAATATGGAACAGGGACTCAATTCTACAGGCTTAGGCACACAGGAAAAGATTATGTTTATCCCAGGGATATTTAACCTAATGTTTCTGGTAGTTTCTCCATTTTCTTCCTCCCCATCAACTTGCCTGTGTCATTGAAAATCTGATTGAACAGTACACCAAAGATTCTATCACCTGTACCCTAAGGCAAGATTGATCATACCAAGGTCACTTCTGATAAATCTGGATGTAGTGTGGTCTTTAAAAGTTCTCATAAAGATACTGTAATCTTTAAATAGTCTTTTTGAACACTTAATAATCTCTGACATTTTCCTGTATATCTAACATTATATCTAACATTCTATTTCTGCAATTACTTTTGTCGCAAAGATTTTGAGAGCTGATTACTGCCCTTGGCTTAAAAAAAACCTTCAACTAACAGAAGACTACATCATGTCTCTTCTGGATTGCTTCCTCCAGTTCTTTTCCATGTTCTTTACAATTTTCCCTGCCATCCCCATACTCTAGACTTCTGACAACACAGTTATATTGGCACCCACCGAGATATATCCATTTCATTATTTTCCAAAATGTGATGACCAAAATGGGGTCCAGTAGTCCTCGAGCATCACAATGATTGATAAAGTAAAAGTCCTTCAACTGACAAACAGTAGTCTTATTTATTCATCCTAGTATAATCTCTCTTTTTTTGATGACAGAATTTGACAGCAGCTTGTGACTCATGAAAGCACTAGATGTAGTTGATTATTCCTTCCTAAGATTAGAATTGAATTTGACACTGAAAACATTTTAATTGTTTGGTGTGTTAGGTATCAGCCTGCTTCTATAGAAGTGAATATTTCCTATGATCATGCTCCAGTTAAGTATGACCTCACAGGTCCCTAAATAGTTATTTCATTCACTGATAGTCATGAAGCAAATTTCGTAGTAGGATAAAAATTTTAAAGATGTTTATGTTCTTGCAATGTGACTCAAGTATATATCTAAGAATAAAGAAGGTAGGAATATTATGATTGCTGAAAATGCTTTGCCATGATTCCTCATTAGATATCAGTGAATCTGCACACACCAGGAGTCATCACCCTTCCATTCAAAATGTTCCAATGTTTTGAATAGACAGAAAAAAATACAGGAGAATAAAAACATCCATTTAATTCTAGTACTCACGTACTTGTAAGGTTATGATTTTTATAGTTCTGGTTTACTTATGTTGGGCTTTGTTGACACTGACATGAACTGTTGTTCAAGATATGTTTTCTAAGTTTGGCTGGGATGGAGATAATTTTCTTCATCAGTTTTCATTTGCTCTTATCCTGAGCCCCCCACACCTCCCACACCTCCTGTCCCACTGAAAGCTTGGCTGCCAGATAGACTTCTTGCACAGTATTACTATATTTGTGAATCTTAATTGCGGTTTGGACAATTTGATTTTTTGATATCTCAGGAAAAGTTAATTGATTTTTGGTACCTGTTATAGTGCAAATATTTCTGTCACCAACCAAATCCCTCTAACTTACATGAATTTGAATTTTATTTGTGTGTTATCTTTTGCCACTCTGCCTTTACTCCAAGGGCTATTTAAGGTCTTTTCAGTCCTATTTTATGAAGTTTATTATTTGGAAAGTTCTGTGGAATTCTATGCCATGTATAAGGGAAACCATAAGAATTTAATCCACAGGTAATGGGAAATCAATGTTTGGATCATTAAGCTAAACTTGTAAACACAGAACTTTAATAAGAATGTGAAATATATTGAGAGCTGAAAACATAAGGGTGAATAAGGACATAAATACTTACAGCTGGCTGCCCTATGTATAGTATTTTGTTAAGAAAGAAGGAATATAAGTGCTAAACTTTGAACCATTGCTTCTTTCCCTCCTTTAAATAAGCAAAATCCTCAGCAAGCTTAAGAACAGCATCATCCAGAATGACGGAAATTATTAAATAGGAACTGAATATCTCACAAGGATTCAACTTTCATTAATCAGTTTCCCACACTTTATATATATTTTTTTTTATGAGCTTACTCTTTAAAATATAGAACCCCAATCCAAAAGAAGCACTAGTGCCTAGATCATTCCTGATATGAGTTAACAAAAGTAGAGGATTTCCTCTGAGTAATTCTTGGAATTAAAAAAAAATTAATTAATTGTTTTCTAAGGCTGAAACAGCATTACATAGAAAGTAACAAAAGACCTTTCTGGGTCAGGAATAATGTCCTTGCAAAGACAGAAGCGGGTAAAGCAATAGTACTTACAAATTAACAAATTATTTGTTGTTAACTTTTCCTTATGTTATTAAAAAAAGACTCTGTGCAACACAATGCTTCTGATAGCAAATGAAATAAAAGTGTGAGGTCAAAAAATATTGGATGCTTTCTAATTATTTAACAATTATATTTTCCTTCCCATATTATCAAAATCAACACACTGATTGTGAAAGAACAGTGAGTCCCAATGACTAAGGGCTGTCTACATTAAAGTAATATTAGTCCAAGGATGAATTGAAAGGAAACTTTTATAAAAACAACTCCACTGTACATCTGAATATGAAAAGAACTTGTTTCTTCTGTAACTTGTGTTTACTGATATACCTTTAATAACTTTCTTTTTATTTTTTTCCCTAAATTCCCTATTAAAATGCAGCTGTTCAGGTTTTATAACAAAAAAGTCAACAAGTCTCTCAACAGTGAATTTGAAATATGCCACTAGTAGTTAACTCAGAGTTCTGGTGTGTCAGCTAACATCAAATTTAGTGCCATGCACAATAAGATTTTTATAGGCCTGTAGCAACACTATTTTTTTTCCCCATTTAAGTACATTTTGAATTAAACTCTGATCCATTTTCTTCATGCTTTCCACTCACTGAAATACTTTGCAAATCTGTTTTTCAAACTTCTGTCCTTACTCTTGTAAAGCACTGTTATTTCCCTGGTTTCCTCTAGAATCGAGTGTAGAGAAATAACTCTGATACATGGCACCCTGCAATACAAAGTCCATTCAGCTACAGAAACTCTGTTCCATTTGGCAGTTACTTCTCAAAAGCTACATCTGAGTAAGAACTCAGCTATAAGAGAACAAGCATTGTGTAATTTTCAGATATCTACTTTCTTCATTCACCTACTCTGAAGCTTAATGTGCATGGAATCCTAGACATTTACTCAGAAGTCAGAGATTGCTCTTTAGCAGTCATATTTAAAAGTATTCCTTATCACATGACAGCATCCAGTCCCAGAAAAAAACAGTAAATTTGGTCCACTCTTTCTCATCCATGTGGAATTCCTTGTGCTTTCAGCAGAAAGCTGTTAAGAAGACATGTATGCAGTAGAAATGCCAGTATTATGCATTTAAACAGAGAGGTTTTCTGAATCTAGTCCTTTACACAAAGTTACACAGCTTCAGAAAGGAAGTGTCCTTTGCCCGGATTAATAACCACGTTGTTTGCCTCTTTTCTAGCATAATTTTAAAGACTTATTGCCAAGACATGAAAAGAAATAAGAATTTTTGTAAGTATTTGGGCTTAAATTTAAAACCATTATTTCTGTCTTAACAAGTGTGCTTTAGTGAGTTTGGGAATCATCCAAGTGTATGGGAAAGCTTCCACATTTATAAGCAGTATTTTATACATCAGTACTACCAGCTTAAACTAGTGCACAATGTACTACGTAGTTTAGTCTAGCCTGCTTTAGCCATAGAATCAAATGTTTATTTTCTGGTAAAATATTAAACTTGAAAAACAAAGAAAGCATATACTGGCAAGTTCTGTTCTGTTGGTACAGGCAGCAGTTGATATTTTTTCTTATGCCCAATGCAAATTAAGCAGTGATGGGCTCTCACCTATTTAGCTACAGGGGTCCAACAGCTGTACTCACTGATCTAGGTAATGAAGGAAATGAGGAGGAAAAAAAAATATGGTCTCAGCTATATCTGGATTGCTCACTAAAATATGCAAATAAATATTGTTGAAATAACTTGAAATGACTTTCAGTCACTGCAGTTACATAATTTTGAGACATACTGCATCATTTATAATTTATTTTTAAAATATTATTCTTATAAAAGATTTAGTCTAGATTTGAGAATTTTACTATGTGAAGCAAACTCAGCAGAACCACTTACTATAGGGCAACACTATACTGTATTTTCAGGAGAGCTTTGAATGGTACCAAAATTGGGATGACACAGAAAGATAAATGCACACAGAAAATAAGAAAGAGCAAACACATATGCTCCAGAAATGTGCAAAGATTGTTTCTCATCCCAAAAGTTAATATCTTTTTCTCTATCAGTGTTCACTACAATATTTAAATTATAATTGAATACTAATCTTTATAACACCTGTCAGTGATCAGGTAAATAAAGTATTTTTCAACAACAAATTAAATAAATTTTCAATTAAATTAGAGACTTATATAGAAGTAGCTGGCAAAAAAGCAAAATATCACCAAAAAATTAAAAATATGAGAAAATAGGTGCCTAATGTAAGAAAGTTTTTAAAATCTGTCTGTAGCTGACTGAAAAGAATATTTTCCACAGTAAATCGTCCCATCCTAAGACATCAAGAGATGCTACCTCTTCCATGGCAACTCATACCTGACACTGACCAGGGCACTTTAACTGAAAGGTAAAAGTAAGTTTCTAACTTTTAGGAATTTGAAGGTGGGCAAAATATATCCCACTCTGAAGTTCTGTGGGAAAAGTTTTCTTTAGCAATCTGGTCAGTAACTGGTTGCTGACAAAGTTGCTAGCTCAGGCTTTCTATCAATTACTTCTGAGAAGCAATCCCTATCCAGATGCATCAGTGATCCTTTAGAGGTGTTAATTTTTTGTATGTTAACTAATAGGAGTGTCTTGACTATAAGCTTAAAGTAAAAACCACCTTTTTGTGACTAGATGAAGATGAAAGAAACAAAATTTTAAGTGATATTAGGACATAAATCCTTTAAAATTCATGGCTGTGTAATTAGGAGAGAGGTTAAGTTTCATCGTATTCTCTTTTCATTTTTTTTTAGTATCATCATCACTCTTTGCATTGTTTCTCTCTTATTGAACATAATGGGAGGCAGATACCATCTGAAGGCATCACTGTTTATGATTTTCTTCCAAAAATAAAGTATCTTCTTGTTACTAGACAGTGTGTGGAGAGAAGACAGCTGACAGAGCACTAGAGAAACCATATTACCTTCTACTGAAAAATGCTGTGGCAATATATGCCTTTTTACAAAAAATAGCTTATTATATGCCTATTAGGAATATGGTATGAAGATAAATATGTGCTGAAGATAAAACTTAGAATACATTAGATAAGAGTGCTTTTCGGATGAGGAATATGGTATCTTTTCTACATGTAAGTGAATTTAACAAAATTTGACTTTGAAGTTTTAAGGGTGATAACCACAGAAAAGATGTCAGAGGAAGTAAGGACAAGACTTACGTATTCAATAAAGAGAGAAGACAAAATATATGTTGTTATATAAACTCTCAAAATGCATGTTTTTCCAATTACATCAATGGCAATTGCACATGTTTTGTATTGACAGAAAAGTTTAAGGTAAGTAATCCCATAAAAGCAAAGCAATTAAAAGTTTTACTTGAAATAAAAATTCCATTTTTGGCACACTGCATTGTGTATAGGTTTAACAGCACAGATGGTATACTACTTTATAACCTTCTTTTTTGCTGCTATCTACAATAGTAATTGAAATATGTTCTTTGTTTGATTTAATAGAGGGGAGGGAAGAATTCATGTGTCTTTAATGAAATAAACTTTTCAATACAGAATTCATAGAAAATGTTTTTGGTAAAAGACAGATGTCATTATCATACTGAAACTATGATTCAGAGACACTAGGTAAGATATTTATGTCAATTAGATTGTATGTATTGTCTTGGCACATTATATTCATGGTATTATTTAAAATCTATTATTTCACAGCTCGTTGGTTTGCCAAAAAAAAACCCACAAAACATTTTCCACTTTTGAAAAGAATTTAAACTCCAAAGGTATTAGTTATCCAACTAATAACTATTAGCAGTTGAAGCAAGGGCAGATTTTATCTTTGAAATATCTCTATCAGGTTTTTGGGTCTTGTTTTGATGGAATTTGATATATGCTGTATTATAGCTTCAAACCTGTGAAACAACAAGAAATTCTTGTAATCAAAATCAAATGTAATCAAATCTTATCCACTCATGAGCCTTGCTCTGATCCTGGGTCAAAGAGGTCAGAATCTTGATATATTTTTATGTAATAACAAAATTGATGCCTTATAAGTACATAAGATGTCCCAAAACACTTGAAGACAGTTTTATCCTCCCTAAATAATAAAAAATTCTTATTAACAATAAATATTTAATATAGGCAGATTCTCATATTATTCCCTTCCCTCTCAAACTGAATTTTAAAGCCTATTGCAAAAATTTTTCTTCAGGGATTTTCAGGGAGGTCATTCAAGGAGTTTAATACATATACACATGTGATGTGAGTATAATTAAGTACATCCTAAAACAGGGGAAAAAAGACCCTAAAACTCCAACTTAATTTTTATTGTTTCATTTCTAATTATCTACAGCATATTTATGTTTTCCATTTCTTTTGACTTGAGCCTAAAAAGTGTTGATTATTTCTTGGAAAAGTATGTTTTTTCTGTATTTTAGGAGTATTTCTTAATACATGCAAGGTTTATAAATATTTACTATTACTAAATGTGCAAATGTTTGGTGCTTCTTCAATCCTAACATAAAAATCTTTGTCATCTGCTGAACTTCTGAGCTGCATGTCTTGTTAGAAAATGTTATTATCAATCTTCATCAGGTAACAAACATAGGTCAAGTTTACATAGATAGTTGAACCACCACATGAAATCACAGATACATGAAACATTTCTGGTTTGATGGACTTCAGGGACAACTTTTCTTTTTTTGTATGTGTTTTTTGAAGGCATTTATACCTCCATTTTTATCCAAAATGATGGCTTGGAAAAAATCAAAAAACCAAAACCCTACAATATTAATAAAAATTTAAAAGTAGTTTTCTATACTCTTATATTTTTGGAAAGCAGTTAACACAATAAAGCTCTATATTGAGGTAATATCTTAATTTTGCTGTTCCAGTTTCCACTACCTGCAAAATGGAAAAAGCTATTATTTTTATTATATATTTTTCTTTGGATACCTCTAAGGTATTTAACTTTGGCCCTGAATCTGAAAAACTTATTATGGCTAACTTTTAAGTTAAACCAAATGACCCTTACAGCACATTCTTATTTGAATAGTTCTTATTTGAGCAACATCAAATTATAAAGTTCTTATTTGAGCAACATCAAATTATAAACAGTGGTCCTCTGTTCATACAGGTCATTCTTCAGGAGTCCTGCATAGTTGAGGCAGAAATTTTTATTACAAAAAAAAAAGCCCAAAACAACCACCACCACCACATATATAATACATATATATAGAGAGAGACAGTATATACCATAGTGCTCGTGGGAACAAAATAAGAAGAAATTACAGAGAAATAGAACCTGAATCAAAGGCTCTGTTAGTATTGGCTAATAAGCATGCTCCAGGTATCAGCAGAAGCTCACAGGAATTTCTTGTACTCTTCACACAGGGAATTATGGCTGTAATTCCAACACTATGAAAGTATTTTTTCCTAGTTAAGAGTTCTCCTGCAATATTTCCATGAGTAAATTGTTAAAAATCAATGCTTATTTCCGTGTGGTGGCCTATTGTATTTTTAATTGAATCCAGATTTAAAAATAAATAACAAACACTATCTCTACCCATGTTCATGAAATAAACAATCCCAACTGTGGCATTCTTACCAGATCACTAATACTGCATTTGGAATATGACGCCATTTATTTTTGGTTCTCTGTCTAAAATATTGGCAAAATAGACATGGTTGATTTTTATTTTGTGCAAGATTTATCTCTAATTTAAGACTGCATAACTGCCTGGAGTTTAGAAATGGATAACTTTGGTGTAGTAAATAAAATTTGTATCATCCAAAGCCTCTCTCTCTCTTTCTGGAAATCCTTTGCTTTTTATCTCCTTGATATTCTAAGCAGCATGTGTTTTTATGGTTTTTTATAACAAGTCCTTTAAGTTTTCTTTTAGAGTGGAACTGTTTTATTTTCCCTTAGGACTGGTAATGGTAGTCATTTCATAAAAAAGGAAATTATCATAAAACTTGTGGTCAACTTTCCTATACCTAAGAGTGCCTTGTTTGCTTTTTTGTTCTAAATACAGAAAAGTTTCTAGGTCAAGACACAAACTTGTCACTTAAATTCATACCTGAGGTGCCTTTTTATTAGTAGAATAGGGGTCATATTAACTGTAAACATCATCTTTAATCACAGAAATAATATTAAAAATGTCAGTGATCTTATTACTTTAGTTTTTCTGAACCTAAATATCTATAGATTTTCAGTTTCTAATTAGAATTTTAATTGTTAGACCAACACTTAAGTCTTCAAAATTTAGAGCAGGATGGCTTCTCAGGGTTTTTACTGATGAGTCTTTCATCAGGACACTTTGTACAACAAGAACTGAACTAGAACTCTGTAACTAGTGTAAGTCCTTTAAAAAAATAAAAATTGAGGCATTCAGAGTGTGCTATATGAGTGCTGAGATTTGAGTAGTAAGGTAATTCCAGTAGATAACAAATGCAGTCTGTGAAGAAGCTAGCCTTAGGGATTTTCTTTATTGTGCTATTGGCATTCAAAGTCATGTAAACAATCACCTCTTTCAGCTGGATATCATCTAGCATATGGATCTAATAGCTTTATGCCCATTTTAAATCTAATCAGTCTTCAACTTAGCTGTCATTAGGTGTGAAAAAAACCCCTAAATTTGAAGCAAAACAAAATAGTTCACATCTGAAAGGACATTCAAGGAAAAACTTCTGGTATTTGCTAGAGAAAGACAAGTATTATTGGCTCCATTAGCAGTGCTTCTAAAGGGACTACTGCACATGCCACTAAAAAACAGTTTATTTGCTAAAACTGGTGTGTTTACAAGTGTGCTGTTACCACTGAAGGATTTCACTTCAGTGGAAGCATATCCTTGTTTTCCTTCCCCATCCAGATTCAGTTAATATTGTAGTAAAATCCTGCCAGGTGGATGGTAGCAGAGGGGTTTGAGAAGGAGTGACCAAGATAAAATTTACTGGGTTCACAGGCATATCAAAGACTTTCAGACTGACAAAAACACATCCGTTTAATTGATGAAGGCCTTGTTGTCTCTGCCTGAAAGACAGACAGGTAAATTACAAAATATTTGAGCTGAACCTTGCTTTTTTTTTTTTTTTTTCTTTTCTATCAGGAACAAATAACTTTCTCTTTGTAAAAATTTTTCTTCTTTTTTTTTAATGGTATAAATCTTACACTTTATTTGCAACTCTGATCATGATCAGAGGGGGTTCTGTGAAGTAGCAGAGAGAATTCTAAGTAGTACTTTCTAAACTAGATGAATACTAACAACCAAGTATTTAACAAAGACTGTGTAATGTCCTGGGAGAAGCACAGAAGGTGTATTGGCTTTAGAAAATGAGAGGCTATATCTTGCTAGGTAAGTATTAACTTTCACAGCTATAAGCAGTGTTTAGTCTCAGTGAAGCTGCTTAATTTTAAAGGAGGTTCTATTTATAAAGCTAAAGTGTTAAACAGAACTTTAGAGGGACTGAAAGGATCCCAAATTTATGTTGCGTAAAATAAGTAAAAGTACATGCTGCCATATTTGTGAAATGAAAGCTTTGTCTTAATCCTGAGTTTTTTATAATAGCTGTTGGAAAATTGTTCTTTCAACTCTAAGTGTTCAGAGAGTTAAATTTTAGTTCATCAGGTTCATGGCAATATTTGCTGCATTTATGGTCACAAGAACATGGTTCGCAGCTAGAAACTGTGGTCACATGAGGAAAATATAGTAATGGCCTTTTTTTGCCTGTTCAACTTAGGTTTGTAGAAACCTTCTATGATGAAATTATTCCATTCTGTCCTCTGTTGGAAAATATTTAACCCAGTTTCTCTCACTTTCCAGAAGAATATCTCCACCATTTTCTTGGTTTCTGGGGTAATTCAGTTAGGCAAACACAAGTTTTATAAGCGTAAGGGTGAAGCGGGGTAAAAGGGAAGGAGATTTACTCCATCAATCTGGTTCCAAATGTATAGAATCTGCCTTCTTGAAGTCATACTGTCTATAATCCTTATAGATACTATGGATAAGCCACCCATAATCATGGACACATAAACTAATAAGGTCCTGACTCATGCATTTTCCTACATGGTAAATGGTTAACAACACACTCTAAAATATCTCTAAACTTTCAGGCAATAATTTCACTGAGATGCAGATGGAAATACATTTTTCCACTCATTCAAATATTAATAAATCTATTTTCTACTATAGATTATGAGTAGATGTTTCTTTTTGGGAGACACATATAAAGAAACACCAGAATTTGAAAGAAATTTTGTCAGGATCAAAACATGGTCCTGCGTATGACAGGAAAATTACTTGAATGCCTAAAAAGCTCTAAATGCTGGGATATCCACAAGCCCCTGCAATTCCGGGGGAGTTAAAGGGTTATAAGAATACCAGTGTTGCATTTGGTTGACAAAATCATCTTGATTCCACAGTTGCTTTGTGACAAGCCTCAAACCACTCACACTCCTTAAAGCTGTAATTTTGCATAGTTTTGTCTAGCCTCACCCCAAGTGCAGTGATACATGGTCAGCTGAAGTATCAGAGACCAACATTTGTACCTCTAAGAAACTATCTGATAAAAAAAAAAAAAAAAAAAATTTAAAAGGTTCTGACATAAGACTGTGAATGATGTCACATATGTTAACACCCTTTCGAGTGCCATTTGTGTACTAAAAATCCAACCTCTTGCTTAAGCAGAAAAGAGAAAAAAACCCCAATTATTATCATTTCTGTGTTCTATGCATAGTGCTTATGCTTCCATTCTGCACTTTTGTCTTGAAACAAAAAACAGACATTTTTTTTATTAGACCAAACTGTATGCAGCACTGTGCAGAAGGAGTTGCAAGTACGATTTATAAAAAATGTCTTTAAAGATACATTTTCAGTGGGATGCCAAATTAATCAAAATTTCCAAATATCTTGAATCTTCTCAGCAGTTAGGTCTCATTTCAAGGTTATGCTTTATCCTGATTTCTGAGTTATTAACATACCACTTCCACTCTGAAAGTAAATGGTATCAATCTCGATCCATCCTCCTATCAACAGAGAAATAGTGTAGTGGAAACAGTACCCAAAAACAAATGTTACAAAAAATGCTTATCTTTATAAGAAGAAGAGAAGAACTTTTCTGAATTAGATCTGCTAAAATAAATGCTTCAAAAATATCTTGACTTTACAACTAAAGCAAATGATGTTTCTTATGAATGAAATAATGATTCTTAGTACCATTGCAAGAAGGAAAGTCCACAGCAGTATCTGTCATTTCTAATTTTAATTTTTAGTCAGCTAAGCATGTAGTCAGGGTACCATAAGGTCCAGTTTCTTCCCATGGGCTTTAGGACAGGAACACTGGAGACTCCCTGTGACTAGCCAGGGCCTCATACCACCACCCCATCCAGGTGACAGGCAACCAGGACAGTCCCAGCCCCAGGAATTGCTCAAGTCCCTGGGTTATGGGTCAAGAACGAGTCAGAATGTTGGAAAATGAAGATGCCTGCTGCAGCGCTGCTAATGGCCCCATGATCTGTAACAGGATCTTGGGCCATAGACCAGGGGCAGAAGAAACAGAGACACCAGGACAGTAGGTCCTACAGTGCCCTCAGGGCTCAGACAGAGGGACAGTGATGGTCAAAGCCACAAACCCTTCTCAGAGCAAAGGTAGCACGTAGGAGAAGACAACGCTTATATGAAAGTACGTTATTTGCAAACATTAGAAAACTGGTTTATTTTTCCTCCAAGGCTACTTTTACTGTTTATTTCTTCACAAACTACTTTGCTCCTCAAGCCATTACATTTTTTTTCCTTAAACAGCTTAATTTAAAATATACATAACACTATCTTTTGTACCATGCTGCTTAAATTATTTACTATCAGTGTAGGTTATTGAAATACAAGAAAAAGTTTATTCTCAGAGAAATGAAAAAACTATTAACAGTTAATTGGACTTCATTACATTTTCATAAGTCTTGATTTAAGATGATTATAAAATTAAAACTTCATTCCTATAAATGCAAATGTCTCATTCCTAGCTTATTTTATCATTAGTTTACTTTTACAACCCCCAGTCTTGTCAGAAAGTTGGTGGTTAGTAAATTATTTTTACAAAACACACTGTATGTTTCTTTTACATACAGTCAGTAAGAATATCAGATACCTGCTGGTTCAATTATTCCATATAATTATGTGTTTGTCAGAATTTCTTTGGCTGGATTCAGTTGTTATGCAACAATGTCAGAAACTGTAATGAATGCACTGCTTGATTATCACAAATGAACTAAAAAATTTCAAATGCCTTAGACTTCCAAGAGCTCCATTTGTCAGCTGCTAAAGAGACTTTTATAGAGTAGAAAATGCCCCATTAATTTTTACTTTTTTACACATCTTTAAGAATAGGACTAATAATATCACAATTAGCAAATAAAATAATGTCTCACTAGTGTATTTACCTTGTGTCTTTGACAAGTTTTAAATAAAATCAAGTTCCATTCAGTGAATTTATGCCATATTTTCTGGAATCAGCAGCCCTGTCAATATATCAGTCCAGTGTTTCTCTAGGTCATGTCATTTTGCTATCTTTGTTAAGGAATAGCAGCAGATGCAGCATCTTTTCTAGGATTGTGTGCAGACAAGGCTTGCCGCTCCATTTAGAAGCTTTTAAGCAAAATACTGTAGAAATGCACCCTATGCATACTTCAGCAGTCTCAACTCAATTGTCAGTTCTCAGAAAACCTCCATGAACACAGGTTTTATTGGGAATTCTTTAACTCAGTTGCTGCAATCAGACTTTTTTTGCAAATAGGTGGAGTAAATCACAGAGCGAAATGACACAGGCTAAGGTGTTTGTGATAATACTGTGATTTATCAACATTGTTTTCTTAGAAATCTCAGTTAAAAAGCTCTTCATGTTTTTCAAGTAAACTTATCATACAAAGTAAACTACTGCATTCATGACCTTAAGATGAAATAAAAGGTATATTAAAGTGGTCGTTTTGTGGGGATGCTTTCTCCGGCTAGCTGATCCTGCAAGCCAATTTATAGAAGTTCGTGGGCTCTCCAAATAGCTGGCTGAGGCATGGATTCAGGCTTGGAAGAAGGAAGCGTGCTCTCTCTTTGGCTAATGAAGGTGTTTATTCCGTGCAGTCCATGTGGTAGAGGCTGTGCCAGAGACCCTCTCTCTACATGGGGAGGCATGGAGACAGAGAGAGAGACTGGGGCGCGTGTGTCCCTTCTCTCCCAGCTCCCGGGCTGGGCGGGGAAACACTTTGACCCAATGGGGAAGGAAAAGGGGCGGGGTTATATTAGGGAGAATCCAGGTACAGGGGTAGGAATGGAGGGGGTAGGAGGAACATACCAAGTACAGACAAACAACAAACAACAAATACAAATTCAAAAAACCCGAAACTCGCGCTGCTACAATATATTAGTCATAATACAGAAAATATGAATACTATGCATTTAGTAGAAATGTCTTCTCTTTTGCTTTCTGTTTTTCTTTCTTTCTTTGCCATATTTATGCTTTTGTACATCTGTGATTAACTAGCAAGCTAAATTCACATTTGTGATACCCAGATGAATCTATTTTATGTGCACATATATATATAATATACACATAGATGTATACACAAATATATATATATCTGTCTGTGTGTCTGCATGTGTCTGTTGTATATTTTAAATTCAGAGTCCCACATGCTTCAAATACTGGATGTAAGCACCTCTTCGATGTCAACTGGTATTGCTGACAGAACAATTGTGACAACTGTTTCAAATTTCCATTTCATCTTAGCACAAGTGCAATTGGGATGAAGATGATACAACAGGCATGAGATAAAGGCAATACTCTAGAATATAAAAATGCTAATTTTTATTCTTCTTGGCTCTGAACACTTCCAGGGATGGGGCATCTACATATTCTCTGGGATGTTCCGGTGTCTCATCACCCTAACAGAAAAGAAATTTTTCCCAACATCTATGCTAAACCTACTCTTTTCCAGTTTAAGCCTCTTACTCCTTATCATATCACTATGCTCCCTGATAAAATGTCTTTCCTCATCTTTCCTATACGATTTCCTTAAGTACAACAAGGCTTCCATAAAGTCTCCCCAGAACCTTCTCCTCTCCAGGCTGAACAACACCAGCTCTCTCAGTCTGTCTTTGTAGGAGAGGGACTCCAGATTCTAGTCAAGTTTGTGGCCCTCCTCTGCACCCACTTGAGAAGCTCCATGCCTTTCTTGTGCTGGGGACCTCAGAGCTGATTTAGTACTTGGGGAGTACTTTGTCACAAGAACAGAGCAGGAGAATTACCTCCCTGAGCCTCAGGTTGTCAGTGGTCCATCTGATGCCCATTCTAGCCCCGGAAATGGGTAGCTTTTTGAGCTGCAAGTGCACGGTTTCAGGTCATGTTGAGGTTCTCACTCACCAACACCCCTGAGTCCTTCTCCTCAGAGCTTTTCTCAATCCATTCTCTGACCAGACTCTACCAGTGGTGGGAATTGCCACAGTTCACGTGTAGGATCTTGCACATCTGTTTTCAGAGGAGTTTTGCATGCACCAACTTTTAAGCCCTTCCAGGTCTCTCCAGATGTCATTCTTTTCCTCCAGCGTGTCAACTGCACTACCCATCTTGATGTCATCAGAAAACTTGCTAAGGGTGTACCCAATTCCACTGTCCTTGTCCCAAAAAATGATGTGAAATAATACCAGTCCCAGTATGGAGCCCTGAGGTGCACCGCTCATCACTGCTCTCTCTCTGGACATTAAGCAACTGACAGCAACTCTGCGTAGAAGCTTCCAGCCAATTCCTTACCCACTAAGGGGTCCATTGTCTTAGGTTACAGTGTAAGACATAACCAAAAGTATCTGTTCTATGACCTTCTTCATAAGCTGTTAAAAACAGGTAGGGCAGTATTCTTTGTCTCTTCCATGACTCATCACTGATAAATCCCTCTGGGGGCTATCTCTGCTAGTGGGCCATCAAGTCTCACTGCATATCTCATAAAATTGCATCACCCCATTGTTAAATGCTCTGCCCAAGGTTAGGTACCAAACATTCCTGTTTGGATACAATATGAGTTATGGAACACCACAAGCAGCACTCCCCACTGGCTTGCCAGAGGACCAGAGTTACATAATCACCACTGGACCTTCAGAGGAAGACCAGAACCTTCCACAAGATCACTGCTACAGCAGAACCACACCTATCACTTCAAGAAGGCTAGAGCCACCATTTAATCCAACTACTACCAGCACCCTGACCAACAGGATGTCAGGTGGTATCCTGATTCTGTCAGTTTAAGCCAGTTTTTCAGTACTATTGCCTTTATCTTAATTTTTCTATTAAATTGTAGTTCTGACTTGGAATCTCTCACTGGTTTGCTTTCAAACTAGTACACCTATTAATCAAATTCATGTTTCTTCATTTTAGAGATTGGTGTTGTTCAGAACAGTGTCAAATGTTTAGCACAAGTCCTGGTAGATGATGTTAGTCTTCCACTCTTCTCTTAACCACCCAGTCGGCAACCCCACTTTAGAAAGCCACCAAATTTTTTTCAGGCACTTTTTGCCTTTAGTGAAGCCTTGCTGACAGTTACCAATCACTGTCTTGTTTTCCATATGCCTTGACATGATGGAGTATCTGCTCCATCATTTTGCCAGGCACAGATCAATCCCTGGATCTTCCTTTCTTCCCAGATTAAAAATGAGATTTATGCTTCCTCTTTATATATGTATATATATATATGTATATGTATTTTGTACATATATAAAATCTTTATTCATGCACACTCATGCACAGTACTACAGAAAACATGTATTTATTCAAATATTGTCCAATTATGAGGGTTAGAAAAATACTTACTTGCCCTTTGAAGGTGCTGTTACTTCAAAGCTTTGTAGCATACTAAGAAGAAAATCCTTTTATAAATATAATGGAAATTTCTGATAATATACAAAAAAAAATTTCAAGGGAGTTGGTTAAACTATGATTTTCTTTGATGTGTTTTGGGTGGGAGGTGTTGTTTTTTTCTTGAACCTGTGAAGAAACATCAATGGGTTTCTTCAATATTCCTTTAAGCACTTTTTTTTTAAGAAGGAAAAAACTCCCAAGGCAGTCCAGAGAAAAAAAAAAGAAAGAATCCAAAAAGAAAAGTGATATTTTGATATTTTCAAATTCTATATGAAATATCATATAAATATGCAAATTTTTACCCAGACAAGTATTACAAATTAAAGATTGCACAGCACATGTATTAATTATGCAGGTTTTCTAATTATAATAAACTTTGTCACAGAATGAAATGTCATAAAATGCTCAAGGGCATTCAGTTCAATCTTTATGGTGTACGGAGACCAGTTACAGTTTGTATCAAATATTGTCAGTGCAAAGACAGTTAAATTTGACATATAAAATATGATGGGAGATCACAAACATGATACTTCTAGATTTCTTTTAGGCTGGAAATCCACTGAAATGTCCAGAGTCCCTGAGGCATATCAATAACAAGTTTGAAACAAAAAGTAAGATTGTCTGTCTACCCCACTTTACTATCACAGGAATGGAAGATAAAAGCAGAATTTCTCTGGTACGAATTACCCCATTTTTCCTAATTAAGTTCATCCAGTTCTAGAAATGCTTCTTAGGTAGAGTTTTTAAGGTTCTAATAAAGGTCATGTACTCTACATATATTTATTCCTTCTGTTTACCTACTTAATATAATCTAAATGTTCCTTAATAATGCTTTGTGATTGCCTCACGAAGCGTGCTTGCTAAACCATTCTGCAGCCAAAATTATTCTCTGCAGGGAAAATTTATCATCTAATGCATTATTCTGCTCTCTGCAACTTTGATGTCTATTCTAATATGTCCTCATTGATCAACTTAACCTCTATAAAACTTCTATCTGTATATTTGTATTTCGGGGGCTTATTTTACATTTGTCATGCATCCTTGCAAAAGGTATTTACTCTCTTTCTCAAGAAGAAGTTCTTGGAAATTATCCACACCTCTGACAATAATATGCATTATTTATCTGTTTACAGCATTCTCTCACTGGATAATTTGAGGTGTATGCATGTGAAAACTATGATCATACAGGGAGGGTCTATATATTTACGTAAGCTTCATCCCTCTAGTTATTGAAATTTAGAGATCCATAGCTAAGTTTTCAAAATTAATTAGTATTATCTCTCTCTTTTTTTATTTATTAATTAGTTGATCAGACTGATTTTCAAATTTTATTTAAACTAATTAACTCTGATTCATCCAACGTGGCAATAGAATAGAGGATAAATATTATGTACTGTAATAATGTCAATCTTCATTTGAGGCTAAGGGATGAATCTTACAAAGTACAAGTTGTGAATAGCTGTACCCTAAGATGATCATAAAAGACAAGTGACTTAAACATCTAAGATTCACTAAGAACCTTTTACTGAGAAATTATTCCGTTATCTAGCAGGAATTATTAGTCTAGGCTTTCACCAACTGTTCGTTGCAGCAGTATCCTAGCTAGACACCTGACTTTAGTAATTGAAGAATTTTTTTGGAGAAAGGGATATTGAACAAGTTTTTTATATAATTTTTTAAAATTTATTGAAGACCAACAGTTTCTAGGAGAGTTCAGAAATCTTGAGAGAAATAGAATAAATCATAAGATACTTTTCTTGTTTTTTTTAAAAAAAATCTAATTCAGATTTTGTATGTATGTCAAAAACAATGACCATACATATACGGGAAAGCTGCATCAGAGAAAAAAAGTTTTACATTTATGCATCAGTAATAACATCTGCAATGATTTTTCTAATTGCTCATAATGAGAACACCATCACAAGAACAAAACCTCTACCTATGTTGACAAGGTAGTCCTTATTGGCATCTAAAATTGAAAAAAAGCAGTCAGAAAAAGTTGAAAACCATGGTAGAATGTAGGCAAACCACACATTTAGAAGATTAAAAAAACCAACCAAATTGTTTAAAATTAGATATATAGATATAGATATAAATTATATAGATAAATAGAGATATAGACTATATATATGTAGATCAATAGATATAGATAAATATAGATATAGATTATATATACAGATAGAAATAGATAAATATAAATAGATATTTCAATTTTTTACCTCAAAAATAGAAATCTTTCTCATACCAAAGCTAATAAGTTACATGCCTCGATTTCTCAGTTCTTCCATACTTTTATGCATGTATCTAATTGGCATTAGATATTGTAATTGTATGATTACTGTGTGTTTTATTTAGATGAATATCATACTATTATTAGTTCAAATATTTAAAGCTAAATAATCTTAACCTGCCCAAAGCTGATATTTTACATTTGCAATACATGACTTCTCATCATAATAATTTTTATCCTACAAGAGAGCTTACTCATTGGACTATTTTGTGCTTATATGCTTTCAAAGTGTCACTGCTTGTAGGAATTAGGAAATAATACAACAATTTTGTTAACAGTTCACGCTGTTTCAATTTGATAAAACAATCTTTTAATGGATCTACGTAAGAATAGCTCATTTAACTGTTCATGTATGCATTAAGACAATAGCGAAGCCCAAAGATCAAGAATATCAAACTGCAGTTGGAAAGTGAGATAAGAATCTGCAGCCCTTCAAAAACATGAAGGGCTTTTGAAGGAATGGGGATGTTAGTCAAATGAGAATTATGTGACTTAGAGTATGTGATTAGACTGTGCTTGTTACTTGGGCACAGCAACTGAATGAGTTTCTGCTTTTAGATGTTTTCTTGCTCAGCAAAACAGATAAGGTACACCCACATAGTGCCTATGGGGTACAATAACACACCTCAAGTCTCAGCAAACTCACAGTATGTTGGGTTAGTACCAAAAATACTGCCTTGTAAGGTGTCTCAGTGCACATCAGCTAATCCTGACAGTTACCTGCTCATGGACTCCTATCCCACAATACAAAGGAAAAAGCCTCCTCTCCAAAATCTAGAGGTGATCTATATCATTTGAGCAAAAGCTAATTGATTGGGATTACATTGACGAGAGGTTAAAAGAAGCACACATGCAACTACCTATGAATAATCTGAAATCATATTTTATGTTAGCAATGAAGTTGTCTACTTCTGGGTGTTTGCTGTGAAAATTATGCATATTTTATTCCTGTATGTAGCAATTTATATGTATGAATAATTCTGTTGATAAGACGAAGAAGGTACTCTTTGGTCATTTATGATTCTCAGTTATGCGTATATCTAATACTTAAATATGATTGTAGTAACAACCGTTCTGTAGTTAAAATACTGGGGTTTACCATTTTTAGACTAATTACATATTTCTATCATTTTATATATGTGGTGAACTTTATATTTTAAGGTATTCAAGTATATTAATCCTAAAAACAAATGTGATTAATAAATTAGAATGTGGTAGGATATTGATTAACTTCAAGAGTTCCTGAATCTTCTTATAGGCAGAAGTGAAGGATCTCAGCCTTTTCATTATGCCTGAAGAATATGTACGCTGCCTGCATTTCTTTAAATGTAAGGTGGCAGGTAGCAGGGGGATAAGCATAACAGAAATTTGCTTGTATCACTATAGAGATGGGTAGAACTGAAACCTCACACACATTTGCAAAAAAAAAAGTTTGCTACCTTCTTAAGGAGAAGTCAGTATAGTCATCAAAGCAACTGATTTCTAGAAATGCAGTATCTTATCTGAGATTAAATTTTCCTTTTTTTCTAGGTACTAAGAAAGGTGAAAAAAATATCAGTTGCAGAGGAAACACAAGTCAAGCTTTACTTTCATCTGGTAGGCAAAACAGAGAACACTACCTATCTTGAAATTCAAAATTAATCATCCTGCCAAGAAAACACATATCATTATATCAATCACTGTTTGTCATAATTACAGCTTTTACCTTATGTTGGTTATGGCATCTTAATTTCTTGTAGAAAAAAAAAAGAAAGCTGGAAAATGCTCTGGAATAGAAGCAAGCATATTCTAAACTGTCTTTAAGTAAAGTTTAAAACTATTTCATTTTTTAAGAAGTGATATTAAAGTGAGCTTGACCATCTTTCTAAAAATTACATTTTAATTAGTGAAAAGGTCAGATCTGATCTTACTTTGTAGATGTCTGCGTTGCTAATGAAAATCAAGGCATTTATTTATATTTGGTGTCTTTCTCTAATAACATTTTCTGCAGCACATTACCAGTTCTTAAGCTTCTCCCATACATCTCAATTTCTTTACCACTCCTACACTGCTGGCTGAAGACCTCTAACACTGTGGAAACCTGTGTCCCTCTGGCAATTCTTTTTCTAGAGTCATAGACCCATTTAGGCTGAAAAAGAACTCTAAGGTCATCAAGTCCAACTGTTAACCCAGGGATGCCAAGTCCACCCTAGAATATCTCTCTAAGGGCCACATTTGCAACTCTTTCAATTACCTCCAGGGATAGTGACTCAACCACTTCCCTGGGCAGCCTGTTCCAATAAATGGTAATCTATTTAGTGAAGAAATTTATGCTAATATTCAGTATAAACCTGTCCAGGAAAAACTATCCTTGTCCTATCACTTTTTGTGTCAGAAAAAAGACCAACACCTGTCTCACTACAACCTCCTTTCAGGTAGTTTTAGGGTGGTAGGTTGAGAGCAGGTAGCCACAAAAGTTGCTCTGTCACTCCTTAGCTGACCAAGGGAGAAAAAATATGTCAAAAGGCTTGTGCATCAAGATAAGGACATTTGTCAAGTACTGTCATGAGCAAAAAGAGTCAATATGAGGAAATTAATTTAATTTATTGCCAATCAATTCAGAGTAGGATAATGAGAGCTATACTCAAAGCATGACAACACCTTCCCTCCCACAATTCTTTCTGGGTTCAACTTCACCCTCAGTTTTCTCTATCCTTCCCCACCTTCAGCAGTACACAGGGGTGGGGAATGGGGGCTGTGGTCAGATGATCACATTTAGTCTCTGCTCTAGACCCTTCACCATCCCTGTTGCCCTTTTCTGGACTCTCTCCAGCACCTGAATGTCCTTCTTGTAGTGAGGGGCTCAAAACTGATCACTGGACTTAAGGTGTGGCCTCAGCAGTGCCCAGCATAGAGGGGCAATCACTGCCTTGGTCCTGCCAGACACTGATTTTGAGGCAAGCCAGGATGCCATTGGCCTTCTTGGCTAGCTGGGCACACCCTGGCTCAAGTTCAACTGGTACTGATGAATATTCCCAGGTCTTTTTTTCTGCTGAACTGATTTCCAGCCACTCCACCCCAAGCCTGAAGCATTATACAGGATTGTTGTGACCCAGGGACAGGACCTGGCACTTATTGAGCTGCAAATGATTAATGAAAAATACAAAAAGAGCTTTCTTTAGAAATACTGGTTTGGTTGGCTATATCATGAAAAATTTTGTCTTGTTACTAGGCTACTACAGATGATAATGCAGTGAGGAGACATAAAGGAAAATATCAGAAGCCCCACACAGTTTATTTAAACAGTTTATATTTCCAGGCATAGACTGCAATGGAAGATTTCAGATCTTAAGACAACAAATAAAAGTGACTAAAGATCTTCTTTTGTGTAGTACTGGAGCTACTGATACAGTTCTAGCAGATGAGAAAAAAAAAATCTTTATGCTGTATCTGGTATACTATGAATAAAACATTCATGGAAACCCCGGGGCTATTTTAGTTCAGATGATATTATAATATATGACAAACTGAGCATAGCAACAAGAATTGTCATAGAACATAAAAGCATGGCTTGATTTTTTAAGTCCACTCTCTATTGAACATTTCTTACAGTGTGTTTTGTACTCCTGTATTTGCCACTGCATGGAGAAGCAGCTGTTGCTAGCAAAATGGGTCAGAAAAAAATTGGTGAATTCTCCCATGTGACATCCAATGTGATGTTTTGAAGGGATTTTTGAGAAGTTTCTCTACAGGATGAGAGACAACATTAAAGACAACTGAGGCTTACAAAAGAATAAGTCGGTCAAGACTAAACCAGACCACACTTCTGAGAAATAAGTAGAGATGAAAGATTAAGACAATGGCAACAGATAATTGGACCTATTTCCCCTGGAAGAATATAGCCCTCAGAATATGATGCAGTTATTCATAGGTTCCATCAGACTTAATCTTCCACTTCAGAATCTCATATACTAACTGAGCCAGTGTACTTATGAAACTCCAAAAAGATGAGTTAGAAACTGCAGATGAGGTTCTGAACTCAGCTCAGACTTTGCTGCAACTTGGCAATGGCACAGGCAGGCACACTGACTTCTAGAGCATCAGGCTGCTGATCAATATGTCTTGGAAAGTGGCCAGGAGTATGGTGAAGGAACCAGTGCCATACTGGCAATACAATAAAAAAGGTCAAAAACATTGCCTAACACTGAAGGAACTCTAAATGAAAACATTAACTGAAGGAGAACTTGGAAAACTTAGAAAAAGGGATTAGCTTTGGAGAAATAAAATAACAGGAAGAGGGAAAAGCAGGTGACCGTGGGTAGTTAAAATGGTTTACGTATACTTTGGAAAAAAGTGTCATACTGTAAGCATGCGCAAGTGTGGCCTGGACACCAGGTTTTACTATTTACAAATACTAAGCTGATTATAAGTGTGTTCTTCCTTGTGACTGAATTCTCAGGTCACTCTCAGGCCTTTTGCTAAATTAGGTACATGTCATGGAACAGCAAATTTGCTATAAATTTCTTCCTTAAAGGCCAAGTTAACAAGTATTAATTCTAGTACAACTATTTTGCGTGTAGAACAGGAGAAAAACAGGAGAATTGATATCACTACAACATTAATGCATAAAACACTTGTTTGCATAGATTTGAACTATGATAAAAATACTGTGTTTTGATATCTCACATTCCTTCTAAAGTACAGAAACACTTAAAACAGGATAAAAGCAACTGTGGGGATTTTCAAAGTTATTCCATATAGAACTAACCTTGTTCCTATTGAAAAATTCCCACTGTTTCCTGAGAATGCCAAATTACATCAATCCTCAGTTCATTTTAGAAAGAATTTAAGTCTTCTATGCTGTACTATCTTATTGATATAGTTTTATACTACCATAGCTTAACAAAAGCCAGGCAAGATCTGTATTTCACTCTCCAACACTGAGAAAAATAGAAGCTTATCAGAGTTTCTTGGCTCCTTCTGAACTAGTCATTTATGTTTTGAAACAACACCATTAATCTCTGAGAATTTCTCATGTCTAATTTCAGTAGCAAAATCTCCTTTCATCAAAAGCTCCAAACTGTAGTAGTAATGGTCTTTCTTCAGTGCGTGTAACCCTTTTCCATTACTACCATTGCAACTTTGAATATCATTTATGCCTTCAACATGCACAACAAAAATCAATACAGAACCTTTCCTTTAAAATATAGAGTAAAAAACGGGGCACAGTTGTAAAAATATAAGTGTATTACATATAACTACCAGACTTTGCAATTATTAAAATTGCTCTATTGTTTATAATATTTGCACCAGTCAGAAGAGAGAAGAGAAAGAAATCAAATTACATAACAGCATATGGCTATTTCTCTACTTGCTGGAGAATCTGAGGCTGCTTTAACTATTTACTGCATCAAAATCTCATGGCTGTAAAGATATTTATACAAGAAAACAGAATCTTAGACTAAAAACTCATGGTTTCCCATAAGAAAATTAAGGAGAACAGGATGAAGTACAAACTCTCTTAATAGGCTGCCATAATTCAAATGGCAAAAAATGTTGTCAAGTTCCACAAAATTTCCCCCTTCCTCTCCCAAAACAGACGTGGAACATTCTACTTATTTAAAACTGAGTTGCAGCACATCTGAGAGAAGTAAAATGGAGAAGACATTACTTCCATGAGAAGAATTAGATGATAAAGAACAATAAAGAACAATATTAAAGGTACTATAACAAACTGAAGTCAAACATTGACAAGGATACCCTTCCCCATCTCAAGGGTAGAGAGGACCTTCAGAGGGATCTGAACAGACTAGAGAGATGAGCAATCACCAACCATATAAAATTTAACAAGAACAGGTTCTGTATTCTGCACCTGGGATGGTGCAACTCTGTATGTGGGGGCAGACTGGGAGATGAGGTGCTGGAAAGCAATGCCGTGGAAAGGGAAGAAGGGTTCCTGGTGGATGGCAAGCTGATCATGAGTCAGCAGTGCCCTGGCAGCCAGGAGGGCCAAGCCTGTCCTGGGAGCATCAGGAACAGCATTGCCAGCCAGGAAAGGGAGGTAGTGGGGCAGATGTGGGTTTACCTCAACCCCTGTGTGCAGTTTTGGGTGTCACAATAGAAAAAAGATACAAAGTTGTTAGACAGAATCCAAAGAAGGGTGACCAGAAGGATGGAAAGCCTCAAGGACAAGGCTTGACAGGGCAGCCAATGTCACTTGCTTTGTCCAGCTTCGAAAAGAAGAGGCTGAGGGGCATCCTCATGCAGCCTACAGCTTTCCCAATAATGGCAGCAGAGGGCCAGGCACTAATCTACTCTCTCTGGTGACACAGAATCAGAGAAGAAGAAGCAATAAAACAAGCAAATCAAATGAAACTGCATCAAAGGAAGTTCAGATGGGACATTAGGAAAAGATTCTTCACTGAGATTATCGTTGGTTACAAGAACAGTCTCCCTGGAGAGGTAGTCAGAGTGCCAGTCCTGCCAGAACTCAAGAATCACAGAATGTGTAGGTAGGAAGAGACCTCCAAAATCATCAAGCCCAACCCATGCCCCAACACATCAACTAAACCATGGCACCGAGTGCCACATCCAGTCATTTTGAAACACATCCAGGGATGGTGTCTCCATCACCTACCCTGGCACACCATGCCAGTACTTTATCACCCTTTCTGTAAAAACCCTTTTTTAAAAGTAGCACCTGGACAGTGCTTTTAGCCATATGGTTAATTTTAGACAGTCCTTTAAGAAGCTGGATCTTCATGGATCCCTTCCAACTTAAGATATTCTTGATATTAAGATTCTAATGGAAAGTCATTTTTACCCTTCTCTCAGCTTTGACAGTGTCATGAAAGAGTTTAGATTGTATGATTGTAATTATTTTTCATGACATATAAACTGTTTGGATGACTATGCAACTACATGGAGTCTTACTGAAGCAGTTGGGATATTTTGCTCATATAAACAGAAATGAGAAAAAAAAAGTTCTTTACAACTGGCCCTCATTACAGTTTAAATCAAGCAGAGTAACACTTGTGATGGGGCAATCAAACCCACCATATTTTGAGTATCTAGCAAGAGGATTTCATTTTGGATAATGTAGCTAGGAAAATGAGATTCAAAGTCGGAAATAAAACTTGTTTGAAGTAAGAAAACATGGTTTTAAATTGTGATATTGAAAAAAAAACCCCAACATTTGAAAATGTAATTGGTTTGTTAGGAAATTTGCACTGTCTCTATGAGAGTAAATCAGGCAAAAGATGATTTGGCGAATAACTTCTAAATGAAGACATGAAACAAATCACAAAGTAGTGTCACTCCCTCATCTACAGCAGCAACAAGGTTGCAATGAATTGATGGACCCATTATTGATATTGCTCTGTTCCAAAGGTGTGCTGTAGTTTATCATAAGATACAGTCACATTTCAGGCTGGGTTGCACTGTGACATATCAAATTCCCTGGCAGAAACCCAATGGCAGGAGAGTAGTTTTCTTAATTCTTGCTTACACCATCCACTTCAAGCACCAGTTCAAAAGAATGGAAATATGCTGCTCCATTTCCTGTTAGATATCCAGTTCACAATTCATACTGAGATATTTAACCTGTATGTTTGAAGACACACAGCATCTTAATAAACCAGAAGACACAGGAATGGAAAAACCCTAAAAATATTAAAAGACAGTTGTACTTTTTTCTATTATCAGTTTTGCCTTTGTGGGAATGAAAGTGACTGGTGTTAAGAGTGTCATTAACAACACTAGAAACCAGAGGTTTCAATTATTCCATCTTTGACCTGAGAGTTTGGTGAACTTTAATTTTTAAATCCTATTATGCCATAATGATTTTACTCAGACTCTACAGGGCCATCTAAATCAATGTTTTTGCATAATAAATTACAGAATTTAAAGCAGTACTATACCGCTGTGTTCATTTGAAATTATAAATTATTTGGTTTAGAAAAAGACAGTTATTATCAACAATGTTGTTATATGCAACATACCTAGTGTATAGTTTTCAGTCATCACTAACTTTTCCCCAGTGCATGCTATTTAGGGTATTTCTGTATCATAACTTTTTTATGATTCTGAAGTACATTATTTCTATATATTAGAAAGAATAAAGTGTATTTAAAATATTAGTTCACCTCCATGATTCCTGTCAAAATACTGTTTTTAAAACAGAGAGGGGGAAAGCAGTCAAAACATATTTGCCAAAATGAACATATTTCTAGCTTTATAAAACATTGCAGATTTTGGCCAGCTATTTTGCACTCAGCATGGGAAACTTTGCACCATATGTCCAGCTCTCATTTAGAATGAATATTTATCTTATCTGGAATAACAATCGTGAGAACTATCAAGTCTCCAGTTACATGGTAACAAAATAGCTATCTTCGGAATGTTTGGGGGTTTTCTTCCCACTTTTTCTTCCAAATCAGCACTTTAACTCTGCTTCAGTTAAAAAGATCTTCTTTTATTTTGAGACTTGTTCACCCTGTGAAATTATGAAGGGTTAACTTTACAAACGTCCTAGTAAATTCCAAATATAGTTTTTCCTTATATTAATATGCAACACATTTTAATCAATTCTTGTGTTGATAATGTTGCATAAAGAAGCAACAAACTCTAACACTGAAGAAAATCAAGTGCCTTTTTTGAAACTTGAAAATTAGATGCTCTACACAGACCCAATATAGATAAACTTCCAAAATTCAGATTGAATCCAAATCCTATTACACAATGGCAGAAGCCAGAATATCAATCAGAGCAACTGCTGGAAAACGAATATTTGTAGTGTCCACATCTTTGCATATTATCTAAAGCAAATTCCTTCATGCTGTTGTCACTGAGCTGTTACAGTGAGAATCAGCAGATGGTTAATCAATCCCAAAATGCCCTTCAGGAGCTACAACAGCTGTGAATGGTCAGCACGAGTAAACTCATCCAGAGTAAATGGGAACTGGGATCTGTGTAGAATGGAAACACAATTGTTTCTTTTCCACGGCACAATAAAATGAGTCTGCAAACATTTCTTACAGTTTGAACTTTCCAGAATAAATTCAGTAAGATTTCTATGGAAGTCTTGTATAAACAGTCTACATATAGCAAATCCAAAATCAATTTATTAGCAGACACAGTGTTAATTAAATTGAATTACTCCAGGCTGAGCAAAAGGTACCACCTGCAAATCACAGATAACAACCCTGCCCTGTTGATAATCTCAGGAAATATGTGCAAGTTTCAAATAATTTGTTCACCAGCATTTCTATGTACCCCCAAATACTGATATACATATTTGGATTTAAAGGGTGGGAAAAAAAGCCATTATTAGACAAGCCACATCCCATTTTACAAATCTCCCCTTTCCCTCACCACTGATACATAGCCATTTCTGATACATAAAGCACAGAGTTCACAATATTTCATACTCTTACATCACAGACTAGGACAACAGAATACATCAGAAGCAATAATATGTGTTTGGAAAACAAAATAATATATACAGTAAAATATTCAAAAACGTGTTAAAGTTGTTGTTCCAGTAGATAAAATCAATTCACTTTTATTTTGACTTTTAGGTGCTCTTTCATGCATAGGTGTAAGACTGTGCTTTCATATATAAGTATTTTAAATGGACATGGTATGCTGGTTTTGGCTGGGGCAGAGTTAATGTTTTTCACAGTGACCGGTATGGGGTTTTATTTTGTATTTGTGCTGAATACAAGGTTGACAGAGTCGAGGCCTTTTCTGCTTTTCATATGGCCATACTGGTGAGAGGGCTGGAGGTTGTGAAGACACACCGCAGCTGGGACAGGTGCCCCAAACTGACCAAAGAGGCATCTACAGATTCACAGAATAGTTAGGATTGGAAAGACCCTCTGGAGAGCATCCAGTCGAACTCCCCTGCCCACAGAGACTCAGCTGGAGAGATTACACAGAAATTTATCCAGCTGTGTTTGGAATGTCTCCAGGGAGGGACATTCCATGAGCTCTCTGGGCAGCCTGTTCCAGTGTTCTGCCATCCTCAATGTAGAAATGTATTCCTCATGTTGAGATGGAACTTGCTGTATTTTAGTTTACGGTCTTGGACTTATTCTGCTTTTGAACCTCTATTGAATATAGGATTATTTCCCCACAACACTACTCTAATTTTCTTTTTTAATTCTGCTATTTGTATACTGTAAACAATCAACTTCCTTTTTCTGAGAGAGAGAGATTATTTTGCAGTGTCTCTTTGCTTATTGTAGATGCCTTCTATGATACTCTCCCTATGGTTATCACATTGCTCTCAGTTATGCTTTTGGGAAAGAAAAAAGTTCACAGTTCGCACTATGGAACTCTTCTCCACGCATAGTGCTTATGTCCCTCAGATGTTTCTGGTCCTGACCTCCATTGGTAGCAATTCCTCAGCCAAGCCCTCATTCATATTTAGCTACTTCAGTGCCTTCTATTAAGACAATTTTCCTAGTCCCTTGATTGTTTTTATGCTATATGAGAATAGTTATATTTGGCTTTTCTGGGGCTCCTCTACCCAGAGAGAATGGCTCATTCTTTTTATGTCCTTACAAGTGTATGTCAACTGTATAAAAATCCATGGATATATTTTTCAAGCAGAAGAAAACGTATTCTTTTACTCTTATAAAACAAGGTATAAAGTTGCAATATTGAGCTTTATTTTATTCCTGGACAGTTTATTTAAGAAATAATTTTAAAAACTTAGTACCCTATATAAAAGTATTTCTGTGTCTCAGGGGTTTAACCCACAGCCTGATTTATATACATGGAGACCAAAACAATTACAGTACTCTCTTTATATTTCTGTTCTCAATTAGTGTCAATTTTCAGAAAGTGGCAAATTTCTTAATGGATTCTCTTTAAACTAGTCTCTAAAAAGAGAAACTGTCTCATTTGGAAATACTGACACATAAACCAAAGCAAAAAAAGTAAAAAGTCATGTAAAAGCAAAAAAAAAGAAACCAACCAGACAGCAACAACAACAACAAACAAAACAACAACAACAAAACAAACAAACAAACAAACAAACAAAAACACATCCACAAAGAAAATTTGAATATAAAGATAATAAAATTTATACTGCAACTTCCTGTTGCTGATACAATTTGTAAAAAATATTGGTTTGATTTTGGTAGAACAGAAGGCTGGTCTTTGTCCTGGTATTTAAAAAATTAATTGAAGAGAAGGAAGAAATAATACTTTAAAAAAGCAAACTGGATGCACATACTAAAGCAGTATTGAGAACACTAGATGTACTTATGTTCTTACAGTGATTTCTTAACAAAGAACATATGGAAATATTCAAAGATCATCAAACATCATTTTCTCCTCCTTTCTAGTAAACACTATGAGTCAATATTTTATTGTTGAGAAAGCCTGCAGAAGAGAGAGTACTCACAAAACAGAGAAGTAAAGAATATTCTGTCATCACTACAGCTGGTCAGAAGTAGATAACTTTAAAAGGAGAAGGTACGATGGAACACACTCAGGTTTTCTGATGATTGAATATTTGCCTTTGGCTTAACAGCTCTGAAGTATGTTGCCTTATAGAAACAATAAGTGCTCTATTCTATATATATGTTTTATTAATCCATTTAAGGAAAAAAAATCTCTGACCAAAGCTTATTTCCTATCATAGAGAGTTTCATCTTATAGGGTTTATAATACAGGGATCTAAGTCCTGAGCTTTACAGAAAAAGAGGAAAAATTAAATACCTGTGCTCTATCTTAAAATAAAAACTTAATAATAATGCTGTTCTATGCTTTCATGCTTTTCACTCAGGTCCTTTGGTAGGGAAAGAGGAAAACAAAAAAACTCCTTCCTCAGAATTCTTGTATTTCAGCCTGACATTTGTTCAAGAAAAAACTTTTCCAAAGGGAAGAAAAAATTTTTACATACAAAAACAAACTGACACATGCCAACTACAAACATTTGGTGTGAAACACAAAACTATTCTCAATTTTAACTCAAAGAAAATATGCATAAACATGCAATATGGATGGGCTGTAAATGCTTATTTAAAGTAGCTCAGTGGAAAACAAGAACCCATAGATGATGCATGAAGTACTAGAGTCTGAGGTTTGCTAGCAAAAAGAAGTAATCAAAACCACAGCCCTTCAATTTTTTTCTTCTAGATTTCTCATCTTCCCATTTGCCAAGATTTCAAAAAGCCAGTTATAGCTGTCAAAACATAAACCAGCATTTTCTACTTGGGAAGCACTGCTTTACATAAACACAAAGTTCTTTTCTTGAAGGAACTCATATTCAACTGTTAATTTAAGCACAAGTATATCATGCTAGACAGAAAAACAATGCTAAAACCTCATTGTACAGTCTGTTAGATTTCTTTTTGTTGTTTGAATTCTCTTTCACTTGGGAAGATAGAACATATGGAAATGCAATTGTACCAAAAACATTGGAAAAGCAATTGGATCAAAAATATTGGAAAAGCAATGCTTTCAAGTTTTGAGGTAGAACAGAGCCAGAAAGCAATTTTGTGACTTAGTTCTGTCTTGAAACTAAACAATTATTCTTGTCTTCATCTATGTTGGAAATAAAAAGACAATCTTTGGAGTTCTGTATACCCAAAAACTGCTCCAGACACACATATAGAAAAGAACCAACAATCTTCATTGTGATGAACATCTAACAGGCTCATGAAAATGTGTGGTTTTCATATAGAATATAATTCTTCCAGCCACCAGTAGGAAGTATGTCTGTTTAATCAAAACCATATATTTCAGCAGAATGACTAAGGTTTTAAAGGAATGTGGGGCAACACTACCCAATGAAGTCTTCACAAAGAAGATTGACACTGCTGCAGTAGATGAAACTCCACAAGCTTCAGTGTTCAACATCATTGCCTTTTTCACATATATTTCTCACTGCACAACTCTGTTAAAAATATATCTTTGCTAACAACTAATCTTCCCCTTTTACTTTAGAACAAATCATAAAGTTGATATCTTCCCTAACAAAATACTATAATTAAATTTCATCCTCCACTCTGAATTTTTGACATGCTCTTGAGAGTTATCATTACAGATACTTTAGTGGTTCCTTCCAGTTTTACCATTAAAACTCACCTTTGTGTAAAGTCTACATGAAAACAGAACACCCTTGCCTACTTCCACAGACAGCCAAGATAAACAGCCCAGCCACCTGACTACTATTTACCTCTTTTACCACCTTATCATTCCATCAGAACTCATCTGTTTGTTTTCCTTTATAGTTCTGTTGTAAATTGTCAGATTTTAATAATTTTTTCTTGTTTTCTTGAACTGAATTAACAATAGAGATTCTCATAGGTAAACAATATTTCTGATGAAAGAAGCATTCACTGACACTCCTATGGTAAATCAGAGGTCTCTGTTTTCCTTTCTCTTTAACATCAGAATAAACACACACCCAAGAAAAGTAAAAGGTTGGTAATTCAAGTTCTGAATTAATTAAAGGTCTTTCTTGTTGATTATTTTTTTTTAAATACAATGTAGAGAAGAAGTAGGTATTTGAATACTTCCTGCTTTATCACATTAGTCTCAGACTGTTTCAGGGCAGAATTGATGAATTATTTTTGAGATATTTGCTAAGCATAAATTTGGGGACAGACTAATTCAGTTTACATTTGTGAGGACTTCATCAAATTTTGTAAAGTTTACTTCAGATAATTGATTTTCATTGAAAAAATTAAGTATTTTATTTCAAGAGCCAAAATACATCATCTTGATAAAACACTTTTTCCTTGATTCTTTTTATCTAACTTAGCTACTAGAGAAGAATTATTTTGTAATAGTTCACACACCAACTCTTCACTGAAGGTGCTGTATTCACATCAGCCTGGGTTTTTGTTCTCAAGGATGGGAGCCCAGCAGTATTGGTAAAGACAGAGACGAAGAATGTGTTGAAAAACTTCATTTTCAGTGTTGTTGGGAACAAATCCTCCCCCTTTGTCAGCAAGCTAATATTTTCCTTCTGCTTCTAATTGTGGTTTACATCCTTAAAGAACCCTCTTGTAGTTTTTGACATCTCTAGCTAATTTTAATTCAAGATGAATTCTGAATTTGTGACTGGAAGTTCAGTGGCAACTCATTCCTCCTTGACATATCTAACATGCGTGTGAGGAAGCAACATTCTACTCATTCCAGGAACTTGGTAGGTGACCCGGCATTTTTCTGCATAGTTGAAGTCACCAAAAGAGACAGGTTCTTTTGACATGAAACTTGCTTGAGTGACCCAATTATTACTTTCTTGGGCTTACCATCTTGGTTTGGAAGTAGATGTCCACTGTAAGATCCCCCTCTGATCTTGACCCAGAGACATCCAATAGGGCTTTTACAATTGCCACAGTTTACTTCTAGACACTTAAGGTTCTCCTTAACAAAAAGCATGACTTCAGCTCCTCCTCTTCTTCTTCCCTGTCTCTTTCTGAAGCAGCCTAGAGCCATTCACCATGATCTACCAGTCATGTGAGTTGTGCCACCATGCTTCAGTTATTCCTATGATATCATAACTTTTTGACTGGACATGGAGCTCCAGTTCTTCCTGTTTGCTCCCCAGGTTGCATGAAAGGCCATCACTTGAGGCAGATGGTCTTCTGATTCTCATCTCGAGAGTCAGCTAGGGGCAGCTATTGCTACTATGATTGGCCTGGCTTATTTCCCAGGTGGAGATTTTCTACTTTGGATTTGTCCCGTCCCACACAGTGGACTCAGGGGAAGCTAGTTTTATATAGTGTGGGGCGTGTGTAGGAGAAAAAAAACAGTTCTCAGGAGGTTCAATGAAAGGCAACTTTTACTTGCAAACTCTAAAACATCCAGCTAGAATAAAGTATTTGGCAGCTTTGGAATATCCAAGTAGAATAAGGCACTTGGCAAGGTTTCACTGGATTTTTACATCAGGCTTACAATATATTTCCAGAGGATGTAGTGGGGGAGAAAGAGAGATTATTGAGAATAATTATGCATGATATCGAGTGATTTATACACGGTTGATATATAAGAAATACTGAACATGAATTATCATGTAAATTTTAAAAATATAAATCTTTATTCTAGACATTGTAATGGTTGACTAGTGCAGTAAAGTTATATTCTGCACTACACCTAATGTGATCTTTTTGTACTTCCTAGGTGACAGCAGATATAGTTGTTTCTTGTTTTGAAGTCAAAGATTAATAGCAGTCAGCTTCTTAGCTGTGAAGCACATCAGAAGAACTTATTTTAGTGTCACTCCAACACTTTTCCCCACAGAAAACATGGCCTTGAAGATGGAAGAATGAACAAGAAAAGGAGCAAAAAGAAAAAAATTCTGGTTCTTAAGAACACTTCTCAGATCTCTCACACATCTAAGGATGACTTTCTAGCTTCTGATGAAGAAAAAAGGATTGGTTCTTCTCTTAAAATAAATGTACAAATGTTATTAAAATTGCTCATGTCTGTTCTTTTTCCAGATAAGACTTTTCCGTTTTGCTGTAAACAGGATGCATCATCAAATATCACTTAGAAGTTTGTACATTGAACTTAAAAACCCATGCTTCCTTTTCCCTGTTACCATACACTATTATCACTAACATTTAGTCTTCTTTTATTGTATTATATATAGAAATAAAGGGCAAGTAAAAATTTAAATTAAATTTCTGTATTCATATAATCAATATCATACCATAACTTTGTTTACAAGATATAAACATCAAACACTAGCTACCTATTTTTCTGGAGTACATGTATTTTCTCCCAACAGATTTCCCTGAGAAAATTTAGCTCATACAAAGTTCACAGAGTCTTGTAAGATGGAAGTCCATTCTTTGTAATATCCACTGATTCTGAACCTGGGTTACAAGCATCTGAATAATACAGGAGTAAAGGTTTGCGATAAAGCCACAACACATTAAAAAATACTCATTGTACCAGGGCTATTAATCAGTAAGTGGTAACAGCCCAGAAAAGTAAGAGAGAAAATTAAACTGACATAAGTGAGAGATAATAAATGTCTGACAATGTCATGGTCCATTAAGTGATTTACCCAGCATACTCTCACTAGCCCTGCAACCTCTGGCACTGATTTCCATAGCAACAAATGGCAATGTTACCATTAGGAGCACATCCAGCAACAGGAAGAACAAGCTCTAACAGTGGAGTTCAAGAAAAAAATCCATTATAGAAGTTTAAGCGTATACTTTACAATAAATAATCACATGCTGGACCAGTCTGTTTTGTGAAAAAGTTGTTTTCCTCATGCTTAATAGTTCGTGTTTGTCCAGTTCCTATTTATGACTTGGAAAGAGAATATATTGAGAAAAGACCTATTAGCCCAGACAGAGGCAAGCTGCAAAGTTAATTGTGGAGAAAGATGTATTATTATGCCACATCACTATTTCTGAACCTGGTACCAATAGCAATTCCTCTTTTACATCAAGGACCACCCTCCATGGCAAAATTATTGGACAACCCATATCTCCTGGGAACTTCATATGTAGCACTTCTTACCATCTGCCCGACTTGCACAATCAGGTAACAGGCAGTCTGGTATTAACTCTGCTCCAGGTAAGGAATGTAATATTTTTTATTTCTGAGTCATACAAGATATTTCTCTACAGATCTCAAGTATAGGAGTTTGTCTCATTGAATGAAGACTTCTATTTTTATTAGTCATGGTGGTCCCAAGCTCAATCCCAATTACAATAAATTATTAACTTTCTGCACATAACAAGTATGTAAGCAATTACATTGGGTACTTTTAGGGCATCTAAAGACACAAAGAATGTCTTTATGTCTTTGGATGCCCTATATCATCCAGGGGAACCTACAAAATAAACAACAGAAAATACTTCCATTCTTTGTGAAGTCTCAGTCTGTTTTGAGATTTCTGAAGAATATTTGTTGATTCATTATTATGAGATAGTATGTTTGTTTGTAATTTATCAGATACTGCTACAAGCTTTACCTTGGATCTTTCTGCTTCTCTGCACAACCTTTATAAACTACTGGTGTTCTGTTATCTGCACTCCGATGTGGTAAGAAGTGATGAAAACTGGTGCATCCAAATAGAATATTTTTCAAACACACACCAAAAATTCTTTCAACAATAACGATGAACTTCTTTGCAGATGCTGCTACACAGATTAAAGCCTCTGACATTTGCTTCCTGACCTTACTTCAGTGATCATGACTGTGGCATCCAGAGATTAACAGTTTTCAATAAAAAATGGGCAAAGCTTCTGTGGCTAATGCACACCAAACAGACATCAGGCTGACAACAGATTCCCCAGGCTAACACTGAGCTCTCTTCACAAACAGAAAAGAATTGTAAATATTGCAGGAGAAATGTTTTAGCAGGGTTCTGCCCCGTTGATTTAACTTGACTTTTTGGGGGAGTTTAAAACAGAAAAGGAGAACAAAGTTCTGAGTCAGATAGTTAGAGCATTAGGATAGGGATTATGGTAATCACTGAGGAAGATAAAGTTTTCAAGATGCACATGAGGTAAAAGATATGTATTTCTGGACAATTAACTGTTTCCTGCTGCTCTTTTGTTTCACAGAGGTGGAAGAATTTCTTCATTTTCTGAGTTACGCTCAGATGATGTAATGTTACGCATGGCTAGGGACCATATAGGAAACTGGGTATCTCTTAGTGTATGAGACTTCCATTCAACATTTAATTTAGATTCTAAGGCATCTTACTCTCCATTATTTTACTAATGATTTGTAGCCAGTTTGGTAGAACCATGTGGTCTTTCATTCAAAAAAATTGTATTGGATGTTTCCTTTACAGACTGCAAACAATTATTTTCATTTAAAAAAAAAATTCAACATTTTCCAGTTCACCATTTTACATTGATAGGCTAATTTGCCTTTTTTCTTTAAATATAAAACCTTTATGTTATATAAAATGCTATCACTTGCTAAACAAAAATGTCATTTAATACCGAAACTTTTATTATCTTCTCCTAACTTGCTTAGCATCCCATTGTGCCCTGCATCCAAGTAATTTAGGAAGGTTTTGAAGAGGAAAGGTAGAGGATGGAGTCATGTGGAACCCTATAAGTGACAGGTTGCCAATCTGGTGTCTCCCCACTTACAACCTTTTTTGTCTGACCTGTCACCTGTCCATTATGTGTTTATCCAGCTGTGTGCCAGATATTCTGTCCAGAAGGATCCTGTGAGATACACTACTGAAATATTTATTGAAATCCAAAACGTTTACATCAACTGCCTTCCCTTGATCAACCAAGTGGTTCACCCTTTTGTGAAAGGAAATTGGGTTGAATAAGCAGGACTTTTGTCTCATGAAGTCATGCCAGCTATGAACAATGAGTGTGTTACCTTTCAGACGTTTTTTAATAGTCCCCAGAATGATCTTCTACATAACCTTCCCAGGCAGGAAGTGAGACTTACAGGCCTGTAGTTTATGAGGTCGTCCTTCTTACCCTTTTTGAAAACTGGGGTACTGTTACCCAGTTCCCAGTAACTGGGACCTTCCCAGATTCCACAGACTATTCAAATATTGCTAAGAAGGGCCTTGCAGTCATGCCAGCCAGGTCTTTAGGTATTCTTGGATGAATCATATCAGGCCCTGTATATAGAATTCTAAGGATCCAGGTGGAGCAGCAGATCTCTCACAACTCCAGGGTCAGCTGGTATTCTCTCATTCTCACAGCCACAGTACTCTAACTCAGGGCACTGAGTACCCCTTAGTGCTGAAGACAAAGAAAGCACTGAACATCTCTGCCTTCTCTATATCCTTGTTTGTGAGGTGACCATCCTCATCCTAGGAGATGTAATTTCTATACTGCCTTTTGCCATTAATGTGTTTAAAACCCCCTCTTTTTGTTCTGCCCCACAGTTCTGGTCAGCTTCAACTCTAGTGGAGATTTGGCCATGTGAATTTTCTCCCTGTGGCAAGCAGCACCTCTGTATTCCTCCCACGTCACCTGTCCTTCCTTCTACTGGGCATACACCTTCCTTTTTTGCCTTATTTCCAAGAGAAGATCCTTGTTCAGTCAAGCCAGCCTTCTGCCTTGTCTGTTTGACTTCTGACATTTTGGGATTGCCTGTTCCTGTGCCTGTAGGAGGTGGTGATTAAAACGTGACCAGCACTGATGGATTTCAGCACCTTCAAAAACATTTTTCCAGGGAGCCTTAGTCACTACTTCCCTGACCAGTCTGGAGTCTGCTCTCCTTATGTCCAGAGTAGAAATTTTGCTGGCACTTTTCCTTCTGTCAACAGAGATTTTAAATTCAATCACTTTGCGGTTGCTGTGGCCAAGATGGCCACCAATCTCCACTCGCAAGACCTCCTCTGCTGACAAGCAGCAAATCAAACAGCATATCTTTCCTAGGCAGGTCTCTGAGTACCTGTACCTTGAAGTTGTCATCCAGCTGTTTTAGGAATTTTTTGTATCTGTTCATGTCACCTCAAAGTCAATTTCCAGCAAGCTGAAATCGCTCATAAGGACAAGGGCAGTTGATTTAGAGGTGTCTCCTAATTTCTCAAGTAATAATTCCTTGGCCTCATTGTCCTGGCTAGGCAGTCTATATTCAACTCACACAATGACATCCATAATGTTTGTTTGTCCCTTAATTATTACCCAGAGGCTCTCAGCCATGTCATTAACTGTAAGCTCCATATATGCTCCAGCCCTTCCATTAGAGTGCAACACATCCTGGCCTTGTCTACTCTGCTTATCGGTCCTGAAGAGCCTATAACCATCCAACATGGCCCTCCAGCCACAAGACACATCCCACCAAATCTCATTTATCCCAAAGATGTCAAAACTCTAAGACTGATACAAAGTTTTAAGTTCCTCTTGTCAGCTTCTTTGAGTTGTCATGGCTGGGAGAGCTATCTAGCATTTCAAATATTTCTAGTATTGATATATTTAGTCATTTATAGTCACAATTTTTTTCCATGGGCTTCCCCTCCATTTTAGTCTTTCCATTTAATCATCAGATAAATCTGATCTGTAGTGTTGTTGTACTTTGACATAAATAAGCCTGAGAATTATTAATAAATTGGTCATGAGGTTTGACATATTAGCTCTATTGCCATATTCCACATTCTGTTACTTTTGGCCTTGTAGGTGCTGTGATGTGCAAATCACATTCACTCAAGCCTGCAGCAAAAGTTGCCTAAAAATTGCGAATACTAGTAGTGAAAGTAGAAACTCATTATTCTCTTTTCTTATATCTAGGACAGAAAACTATTTTTCCAGACAGATCTGAAAAGAAGATGGGACTTTACTTCTGAAGTAGAACTATCACAGTTTACCATGGTGGGAAGGGTGGGGGAAATGGAAATTAAAAGACTATGGACAATGCAGTATCTTGAATACATCACAAGAATAAATGTACTCCAAATCATGTGTATTTCATCTCACAGCATTTTTAAGCCTTCCAGCTATGAAGTTGTTGTAAAAGCAAAAGAAGAAATACACCTTTGAATGTTTTTTGCTACCCAAAGAGTTCAGTAATATAATCTAAGCCACAACTGGTCAGCTTTGAAGTGGCTCTTGAAGAACAGTTACAAATCCAATGACTCACCAGGAGAAAGGACACTTAAATTCATAAAGAATTCTTACCTGCTGCTGAGACCAGTTGCAAGCTGAATACCACTCCGCAGAAGAAAAATTATCATTTTTTTCCCCTTTAGCAAACAGAATATACTTAAAAAAACATAGCTGCATCAAGGGGATTTGGGTAGAGATGTGAATTGACTGTTCAAAAGAAATTAAAAAACAGCTTGTTATATGTTTTAACATTTAGGGAATCGGTGACTTTTTAAACTTCTCATTGTGATGATATTAACATGCTGTCTTTAATGCTGCCAAAGCTTATTGAAACCCCTGGTAGGTAACTTCACAATACTCCACGCACCATGAAATTCAATTACATTTAAGAAAATTAGGGTTGAGTTTAATTACTTGTGTGCACTTTAGATGAGCACATGTTCTGTTTAAGGATGTCACTTACAGATGTCCTGACATTCAGACCAAAATAATTTGCTCACATGTTGCTCACATTTGCTTTTGAAATTAATTTAAATTATGAGATTACTTACCCTTCTGGGGGAAAAAAATCACAATGATTCAGTGAAGGTAAAGAAAAAAAGAAAGAAAAAATTCTCGTATGCAGAAAGTATGCAAGAAAATTCCATAGCAATGGTATATTTCTGTTTATGCACAATCCTGGACAAGAAAAAAAACAACAAACACACACAACAAAATAAACCCCCCAACAGTAGCACAATTTTCTTCCTTTTTCCTATTTCATATAAAATACCCAGATCAGTTTTGCAAAATAACCTGGAAAAACATGATAATAATTGCTACTCAGTTTATACATAATCATATTATTTTCTTTAAATAGATGCATTCCACTCTCTTGTCCCAAAAGAAGTACCACACCCCTAAACAGGTAAGTTCTCCTGTCCTATTGCAGTTCAGACAGCATGTCCCCATTTAAATGTCTCATCATGCTTGTTGCTAGCATGAGCCTTCATGTTGAATGCGTGCTATAAAATTCTGCTATCAATTCAAATGCAATATTGAGATGACTATTCATTGTCTATTACAGCTGAAATTCAATAATGAGGAGCTGCACCTTTCTTATTAATATTCATTCCCTAGCTTCCTCAGGATGTTTTCCATAAGGACCAATATTGCTTGTGCTTATTTCCTCTGAAACATTAATGTAAGTTAAGAATCAATGCTCTATTCAGAGACTTCCTAACAAGAAGGATGTTTCACTGATCACTGGCATGCAGAAGTGGTTCACAAAACAAGCAGAGTTTTGTCAGATCTGCTAGGTGCTCCTTAAAGGCTCTGAACAATGAAAATATAAGTTGCACCAACAGCTCAGAATAATGTGTCCTCTTCCCTTTAAAGGAAGCTGCAACTATGCAAACATAGTGTACATAGTTTTTGCAGGGCCATCTTTAAAATTGCTGCCATTTTAATTCAAAGTTAGGCTGAAAAAATGCACAAGGATGAAGAATTCTTCTTGACCAATGGTTTTCTTACCAAATTAAAGAGAACAAATAAATTAACAGAATGGTGAAGAAGCAATGATTAAAGTTAGAAGAAAAATATTCTTTCTGAAAGAGGCCAAAGCACTCTCTAAGTACTACTTTATTAAGACATAGAAGAGGAGGGGAGGTGGGGAGGGAGGAGAGTGGAGGTAAGAGGAAAAACAAAGTAATAACACATTTTAATTGTAGTGTGGACCCTTTCCACCTCTTGGGAAGTGAGACATTACAGAATATGTTCTTAAATCAAGTTTACCAAGTAGAACATAGTCTCTGCCTGGCTGTCATTGTTTTAATTTCAAAAGCAAACAATAAAATACAAACAAAAAAAAGTAAAAAAGTCAACTTTACTAGTGATTTTTCATCTCCCACTTGATATTGTCATGATTTAAACTGATCAGAGTAATGAAAATTTACACAGGAGGCAATGTTTATCTTAAACTTACTGTTATCTCAATAGTCTGGTTCAGTGGGCAGAAGAACAAATGAGGAAAATGGGGAAAAAGATTTTACGGAAAAAAAAGATGGCTGGGAAAAACTGTGGGACATCCTTATTATCAAAGGAGTACTGATACTATTTTCTACCTATACACTGGTGATAAGTGATTGCATTCCAAGTCTTCACTGTACCAAAAATGTTATTACAGTAGAGACAGTTTGGCAATTCTAATAAACCACCTTTCAGGCATTTCTTTTCCACTTAAGTGACCCCAAAATAATGTAACTCTGTAGAACAGCATTTTATACATCACTTCATTAGGAGACTAATAAAACAAAGTGAGATATCAGGCTGGTTATTTGAGGAAAGATATTACACCTGCAACCATAACCCAGCAGTTGTTTCACTCTCTCTCTTGCAAATCCCTCTCTGTTTCTGTACATCTGACAACTAGGGAGAGAAGAAAAATTCACATTGTTTTTTTCACACAGGTGCAATTTATGCAGCCTTAACTCTTTTGAAAAGTCATTCCCCATCTCACACTTCCCCAAATCATCATGTTTCTTGTAAAGCTATTGCTCTTCTCACCAGAGGTTTCAAAAAAATCTTCTACCCCCTCACCGCTTTTCTTGCCGAGTTCTCTTGTGATGTTTTGTGTAGATTGAATACACAGTAATACCAGGCCTTTAAAATTTTCATAATTAGTGTTTTGGGAAAGCTTACCCCACCCAGAAAAGGCAATGCATAAGTTTGTTGACTATTTTCTCAAAATTTCATTGTCTTAAAGAGCAGCATTAGGACTGCATTACGAAAGATGCTTTAAAACATACTAATATAAAAGAGGACTGCTTACTTTCCTTCTCATCAAATCAATTTTCCTTCCTTCCTTCCTTCCTTCCTTCCTTCCTTCCTTCCTTCCTTCCTTCCTTCCTTCCTTCCTTCCTTCCTTCCTTTTTCAGCAGTAATGTAAATACATTTTTTAAAATTTCTTGGTAAAGTAATGAGTAAAGAAAACATGGAGACTTAAAAATAAACACATTAGTACATAAAAGATCTCCGATTTACAATTTTTTTTTATTTTATTTTGCCAACAATGTTGGAGAAGTTGAAGCTGTTAATATGTGGGTTCTCTGTTCGATCATTTATAATTTCAAGCAGGGAAAGTGAAATGTATGTCCCCACACACATAGCACACCTGATGGAATTCTTCAGTGTATTTACACTAGACTAAACCACCACATTAATTTCAAACTGCAACATATGATTAAGAAGTAACTCTGTTTGGACAAGCTGAGGTCAAACTGACCAGGTTTCCCAGCACTCATTTCCATAGAGTGTGTCTACACCTATGGTAAACATGATATGCATCAGGAGGTTGAAGGGACACTACCAATCATGTCCCTTTGTGGTCAATTTTTTTAATGATGTTTTCTTACCTGATCTGTCTTGTATTGCCTCTTTCTTCTTGTAAAGGAGGTGTTAGTATTTTGTTGCACTTCACCTCACTGAGTGTGAATCATTACAGATAGTAAAACTATATGGCAAAGTCCCATAATGGTGACACAAAACTACCTCTTCCTTTCCCTCTAATATCCTCTCAGCTGGACTTTTTATCTAAGACTATGTTGTTAACTCAAATGAAAAATACATCAAAACAATATATTCAGCATGTAGATAGCATTTCATTATATTGAGCAATACTAAAAGGTTTTAAAAGCTATTTCACAGCAGTGAAACCATCTTAATATGAGCAAATGGAAAGCTTTTTTCAGAAGACAGATTTTGTTAGATCTTTGGGCCAAATGCTCTAAGGTGTTTGTGGCATATACTTCTATTTTTTTCTAAATAAAATACTTATAATATATAAATCTAATTTAGAGTTTATCAATTCAATTCTTCCATAAAGTTATTTTATATTTAATATCCTTACAGAAATTTTACCTTTAGGAAATATTTAAGACACATTTATTGAGAAATTTTGCATTTGTCACTGTAACTAAAGTGTTTACACGCTCCTGGAGTCGGAGTGAAATATTTTTTTTACCTTGAATCACAGAAAAAGAAACCCCAAACCAAACCCAAACTTATGTTAGATTTTGAAGAGGTTTTTTTTAATTAATTCGATTGGTGCAAGTAAATTGGCAATAATAGATTATATTGGAAATTATTTGGAATGGAGCAGAACAGAACCAAAATATAATTCTGGTAGATAAATACCTGATAAGGCTACATAACTTGTTCACTATGTGGTTCTCATCCTTTCTACTAACTAGAAAAGAACAAATTAACCAAGTCAAGAAAAAGACAGGCTATTATATGAAAAGAATGTTTATTAATATGCATTAGACTAAGATTTTAACTTAAAAAAAAAAAGAAGACAAATATGATAGAAGTCTGCAAAATCATAATTTGTTTGCAGGAGGTAAAGAGGGAACAACTATC
The DNA here is from genome assembly GCA_037834095.1 of Argya squamiceps. Lineage (NCBI taxonomy): Eukaryota > Metazoa > Chordata > Aves > Passeriformes > Leiothrichidae > Argya > Argya squamiceps. The sequence continues at coordinate 84,142,545 of JBBMKD010000102.1, forward strand.
ATACAGAGATTTAATATTTGCCCTTTGTCCCAACATAAGTACTCATGAGAAATCATTAAAATTATCAGGCAAAATATTTAAACTGAAGCAAAAGAGAAGTACTTTTAATTATGCACTAATGGTAGAACTCTCTGCATGAGCAAAGTTTGGAAATGGAAAGTGTAAATGTGGATTAGACACCTGGATGAAGAACAGGTCTAATAAACTTTCTGATCTGCCTGTGATCTTTGCCTCCACAACTCCCTGAACTACTGCCAAAAACTGGGAATATATAACCAGATTATAGGTTAGGATTACTCTACACATGCCTGATGTCTTCTATTCTTTCCCTGAGCAGCTTCTGCTGGCTTCTACCAGGAATTAGTTGCTGAGCTAACTGAACTTTTGGTCTTATCCACTATGGCATTGTGTCAGTCTCATAGCTCTAGATGGTGATATTTGAATTAATTCAATTCATTTAGCATGCTCTTGAATTTAAATGAGCACATTAAAACAACTCATGTTCTCCCACACTAAAAATTCTAGTTCTTGCAGAATTTAAGACTAGTGTTCAAACTATGTCCTTCCAGGAATACCAGGCCAACACTCAGACTATCCATACAGATGCACAAGTTATCAAAATTTTAATGCTGAACAATGAAAAACATTAAAACCTCCAAAGCAAACAAACAAAAAGCTAGAGTCACTTGGTTTTCCAAAGGAAATTTCTTGGTGTAAACGGCCCTTCAGCATCCCACTTGAGAGCCAGGTCCAGCTTTGAAAGAAGATGCCTGCAGTTAGCACAAATCTGCCTCAGTTGAATACAAGTTTACAAACTTTCTTGCTTTTATTTTTCCTTATGACAAGGACATGCAATTTTAAAATATCTGCTATTATACTTCATAGCACCTACTTTTAAGAGATAAATCTGCAATGTGCTATTAAAACAACACAAAAAAACAAAAAAAACCCAAAAAAAAAACCACGAAAGGGAAACAGAATGTTCTTATTAAAATGCTGTTAGTCCATCTGGCCAAACTTTATGTGTATTCAGTGTTTATGTGTATCCTAAGATGAGATTTGAGGTGTTTGATCTCAATTTGAAGAGATGGCTTTGTAACCTTGGATAGCACAACTTATTTCTTTCTATATCACATTAAATTGAGTTTAATCTTTTGAGGTAAGTCCATTTTGTATAAGACAAATTTAAAGTCTTCTGATTTGACACTGGCTTATGTAAACCTTAGATTTGGCCAGTAACATTCAGACAAAAAATTCCTCTACCATTTTATATACAGAAAATCTAGATTAAAATTACTTTCTAATTTATTATGGTTGGGTATTATAAATTCAGATAGAGTGTGTGGGTGTCAACATTATCGTTGCTCTCTTGGCGTTAATTGCCAACAGGCAGGTGGGCTGAGAGGCATTCAGAACCTGTGGCTGGTAGTCTTCAATGCTGAAGCTTTGCAGCTTGCCAGAGGATTCCTTTTATCTAACCAGCAGGGCTGGGTTGGGCTGGGCTGAGCTGGAGGGAATTTCCATGAGTGTGGAGAGTTCTTTACAGGTCAAGTGATATGCTGCATCAAAGGGAAGGATCTTTTCTGCATCACTGTTTTCCAGTTTTCCCCCTATGTTTGAAGCTTTTTTCTCAAAAGTGTTTGTGACTCTTCAGTTTTAACTTCAGGTATCATTGCTTCACTTGTCTTGAGTATATTACCAAACAGACTGAACTTCATTCATTTGTCTTACACTTTCCACGTAATGTTTAAGTTTCTGCAAGAGTTTTCGCCCAAAGCACTGCTGAAGCTTGCTGACTTTATCCAAAGCACCGTGCAGCTGCACTCTAAGCATGGAAGTGCTGTTGTTTAATGATGGAAGTTAGGGTGCTGGAACTCCTGCAGGTAGTCAGCAAACACCAGAATTTATGAAGGATACTGTTTAGTGGGGGTAAAGATGTGATCTTTACACTGAGCTTCAAAGACTTTTCTGATGCATTTGTGAACAGCAAGCTCTCTAAACAAAAGACACATTCAGCATCAACTTAAAGCTCCTGCAGTTAAGCACTCAAGTGGTCAAAAATTAATTAAAAATAAGCAAAATACACATATGGAGACTGAAAAGTGCTAAGATATATCATAATAACAGCCTCTCATGAATATACCAATTATTACATTTTGTTTTCAAGAACATTTGTGTTGATGAATATCTTTCTATATATTAGATAACTAAATTTGTTGTCTTGTTTAACCATGTATTTATGGAACTTCTTTTGTTACTTGGCCATTTATTTTTTTACTTAGAGGGAAGTACAAGGAGCTGACTACATTCAAATCACTGAAATTCAGAGTTAAGTTGCTAAAAATGAATGCTTGATGTGGTTGCATAAAAAAAAAAAAAATCAGGACAAGCTGTCTTTGTCACACAGCAGAGCCAATCCATTCCCAAGCTGAAAGAAATGAAAATTTCAGCCAGCTGTCAGGCTGAAACTGATTCTAACAGAATCAGGGATCAGGACAGCCACATAAGCAGGTGAAGGCCAAGTGTTTGCCTGGTCCCAGATGTCTGTAAACTTTATCCACAGTTAGAATCAGGCTAAGAGTCGGAAAGTATTTGTCTGGCCTCTGTAGACTTGCAGCAGGAAGACAAAAAATCTCCTTGTTGAGGTCCAAACACTCAGTGTTGCTAAAGATAACATAAAAATTAGATGTTTCTGCGCTTTCTAAAGTGAGAGATTTAAGAAGATACTTCAGGAGATCACAGTCTGATGGTGTGATGGGAAATAAAAAAAGAGGACTTTGTAAAATCCTAAGAAAATGCCATTCTTTTATTCAGCCTCGTTGCAAAATATCATTCCTTGTCAAGTTTAAAAGCATCATCTTTCACACTCTGGTCATGTTAAGGTGACATTTGAGCTGGAAATGTTCAAGTCATCAACACATCTGTTTGGATGATATCAAGTTAGTTCTTTTTTGGTTGAAGTTCTTTGATATTTAGATATAAAAAGGGCCAATGAAAGACCATAGAAAAGAAATTACAGAATCCTTTACATTTATTCCCCTTAGAAAGTTTAGCTACCAAAACTCTTGGTGTCCTGATATGTACAGAATGGTATGATTTTTAAAGAATCTTGAGACTTGAAAAAACACACAATCCCTTTTGTTATTTTTTGCCCAATTTCAAGGAAAATACATCCAGCATTCAAATTCCCATTTGATTATCATGAAGCTTTAAAAATCCTCTTCTTCCCAATGTTTTCGATTTTTTTCCATAGCCTGCAGTCTGAGAGCACTGCTTTACACATATCAGAATTTTATCATCCACCACTTCAAACCCCAATATTATTTCCCTTCACTTTTCTGTGTCAGAGAACTTTTGAAAAAACATTGTGAATTGATGGTGCTATAATTGTAGGAAGGAGAATGACAGTGGATATTTTTATCAGTGAATCTGAAGAAGCAAGCAGCAAATGTCCTTTACATGAGTAAAAATGTCTATACATGAGTTAATATAGTTGTTTGCAGTGAAAATTACACGTGTTCAACTTAGATTCCTTAAAGATCTCTTATCTACTCTTCAGACAAAAAATTTTAGGTACATTCATATGACAGAATTATTTCAGAACACACATAACACCAATAGGAGTAGGAAGAAATTAATCTAACACATAGTTCCATCATGAATGTAGAGTGCACAAGATGCATATGTACTCTCCCCACTAGCAGAAAACTCCACACAACAGTGTTCAATTGCTCCGGCATGCCTGGGAACTGCAAGTGGGTGAATGTGTAGCTTACAGAGGTTTATTTCCTCTTTAGTGGTATGCATCCCTTCAGTACCTCTGGACTTGGTTTCTGAGACTCATCGTAACCAAAAAGCTCAATGAAACACAAACATTTTGTTAAATTCTTCATTTCTTTACTCTCTTACCTTCTTAAGCTTTCTTTGACCAGGATATTTGGAAGCCTGGATTTTTTTTTTTTTTAATATTGTTTTGTTTTGTTTTGTTTTGTTTTGTTTTCACTGAATGTTACTAGATTAAACTAATTTGAGGATTTCACTGAATGTTACTAGATTAAACTAATTCAAGGATTTTTTTTCTGTCTCCTTTTATTCCCTCACTGAATGTATTGTGTTGGGACTATAGTACCCCAAAACAAATACAGGAATATCTCAATATCCCAAAATAGACACAAAACTGGGAAGCATTTCAGATCGTTGTATATCCTTCTAGCATAATAGGGGAATATTTGATGATGTATTCTGTCCTCTGCACAACGTGCTCATTTTCTATGAACTCAGAGAAGAACACCGTGGGATCAGTACCTGGAAATCAGATCATGCTAACTTGAACAAGGTCTGAAGTAAATGCCTAGCTTCGGGCAAGCACTTATAATCTCTGAGGACTCAATTATGTGCTCAAATGTTTGGCAGAATTAGGTTCACAATAAAATGAAGAGAGTTTAGTTTCCTTTTTCCTGTTCCTTCAGAGAAGTTTGAAAAGACATTCTAGGAGAAAAGCTGTTCAATGAAAAAATAATTAATGTATATAATTGCTAATATTTCTTTCAGGTTTCTGATAAACAAAATCCTGTAATTTGTGAATATTAATAAAAAAATCAAGGTATTTCCTCTCTGCAACACAGAGTGTAAAACAAGTTTTAATTTTGAATATTTTGAGACACGATTTAAAAATTATTTAAACTTTAGTATCATTAATTTTCACCAGAGTATAGAGGGAGTGATGTTCAATTGCCAGTCAGATTGACCATTAAACTGCTGTTGAGCAGGAAACAGGTTTCCTGTGTTACTTTGTCTTCTTTTTGAATGAAAACCAGTCAGTTATATAGGTGGGAATGAATACATTTTACTGTGTGGTTTAGTTTTCCTCGAGTTTCAAAGACAGTCAATTTGGTGCAGTTCCAACACAAATGCTCAAATTCAAAGGGATTTTATTGACTTTCCCTTCTTTCTTATTCTAGCAAGAGGAACAAAATACCGAAATCTGCAAATCTTAACAACTGTCACTGAAACTCAGATTTTTGACATGAAAAAAAATGAGGTTTGAGGTTTTTAGTAAGAGCTCTTTAAGCATATACTGCAATATTCATTCAGGGAGATATTGCAACGGCTGGGCAGTCAAAACCTCTCTCTGACCCATGTTCCTGGCCTGACCCTGATCAGGCCTGCCACCTCATCCCATGCACATCCTGTGGTCTGAGCACCAGACTGAGCCTGCTGGCCTCCATCTGTGTCCATTGCTGCTGTTTGAAAGCAGCCATCCATCTCAGTAACATCAGGCCATCTCTTTCTGACAGCCCTCACTGCAAAGGAGGTTCTGGCCTTTTTAGCATATGTAAAACACTGTGTAAAATATGCCATTAAGACCAAGGAGGCACCTTTTTTTTTTTTTTTTTCGCTGTCCACACCCTCTTTTTGATTTCTCCTTGTCTACTTTACTGAGTCATTTGTCTCAGTTCCAGCCTCTTTCCTCTGCTTCCACTGGCTACCAATACACACTGAAGAAACCGTATCAGTAGTGTCAACACCTCCAGTTTTGCTGAGGGTAGACCCTGCACTCCCCTCACCTGTTTTTTATACCTGCTTGTGGCCATGCTTCTCAGCGCCGTGGGTAATCTGACAGAAGCAATTTGAGATAACGAGCCTATTTAAGTTCCTTTTGGAAACTTGAGAAAGCAAAGTGTTTATAACTTTCTTTGCTCTACTGAGTTTAGACACTTGCTGTAAAATTAATAGCTGGTGTCAGAGCTAAAAATAACTGCACTTTTTAAAATAGGCACGTCCCATCTTGACATTCTTCATTTTTAAAGTGTGTTACATTTTGCCTGAGAGATAACAACCTTTATTAGGATCCAATGGCACTAAGGTGGTGTTATTTTTTACTCTTTTTTTTTCTTGGATCTCTCTGCCATCGTACAGAGATTTCATTACTTTTTCACACAACAGCTATATGTAAATATATATATATTATTGTGAATAGCTATGTATAAACATATATATATGCATTTACAATAAGAAATGAAACTTTTTTATTTTCAAAAAGTATTCCTAGTTAAAAAATAATTTTGTAAAATTCTCTAGCTTCACCCCGGTAAGGACTTAAAATGAATGTGGTTTCACAGCCCTCAGGGAGACTTGAAAAGTGAGATGTTCAACCCTCTCCTTGCATGAGCTCAGCCATGGGGATGGGTGGGAACAATCAACTGAACAAAGAGTGCTCCCAGCTGAGAGAAAATGTATGGAGATAGAGGGTAGGAAAATACAAAATTAAAAGTGTTCTGTGTCTCTATCAAGACAAGGAAAATGGGAAGAAGAAGATCAAAACAAATGCATTAGCCCTGAAAGACACTCAGCATGTTAATTTTCACTGAGACCAGTATGAACTTTGCATCATTTTACTTCAACAGAACTGGGGCTTATTCACTCTCGTGTCTGAGTGGAGGGAAAGCGTCTCTCACTACAGTTCGTTTTTGGGTCTGTTCTTGGGGTATTGGGAGTCCAGTCTGGCCACTATGACCTATTCCAGCATAAACCATGTGGAGCAGGAGAGGGAGTATGGCGGGATCAATACCAGAAGTTTCAGTTGAGTCATATTCTTTCTTTATTAATATTTGGTTTTCACAAATGTTGCAGCATATAGTTGCCCTCTAATTCACACATGCTTCTTTTTCTTCCTAGACCAATAATTGCATATGTGCATGATTGTCTTTGTATTAGTTTTCTTTCTATAAGGAAACAGTGCCTTACATAAAAAAAAGTGGAGAAATAAGAGAACTACAAAAAAGATTAAGATGTTTTGTTTGTTTGTATTTCTCCAGAGAAGATTAGAAAATATTAATAATAAACTTTCTCATCTCCAGCACAATAATAACATTCTGGAAGACCTTTTTTTATTTTCAGATTCAATTAGCTGGTTCACTGACTCATGAATTTTGCGTGTCTAAATGACACATCTTGATTTTGACCAATCCTCATTTGTACCAGCATGTACCAGAGTGTAACAAAAAGTTTCAAATTTAAAAACAAAACCCAAAACTCAAACCCAACAAAACATCTAGATAATGATAAAACTATTTAAAGAAATGAGACATGAAATTAGTGAATTTTTTCCTATCGTATTTGGAGAATTTTCTTTTTTGCCCGATTTGCTATAAATGCTCTTAACCATAGAATTATCCAGCCTTTCAAGAAAAAACATAACCTGTCAGCATACTTCTGTTCTATTGACTTTTCCTATAGTATGTTAGCACTACTAAGTTATTCACTAAGAGATTTAGCAAATATTAGTCATGATTCCCTCTCATTCTAAAAGAAAAATTATAAGGGTCTGTAGAAAAATAAACAACGGTGTGCTTTGGATAACACCTCAAAATTTTTGACTGTTGTATGTTCGTGTATTTTCTCTACTGTCATTTAAATTAGCCCCTAAAGGGGCTATCTTCTTTAAAAAGTTCCTCTTCATGGTCATGAATTTCATCTTCTTGGATTCAATATTGACCTAGTATTCGGCTTCATGCTCTTCATCATCCAACTTCATTCATTTTGCTGGAGTAATCAATCATTTTGGAAGTACACAGAAGAGTTCATCCCTGCACTGCTCACCAGAAGCCACACAATATCACCAGTTTCTTCTATCCCCAAACAAGGTTTTTGGCAGGGCTACTGTGACAACAGATGTTTTTGAGGGTTCTGAAACAAAGGTCTTAATCACAGTTACAACTTCACAACATTGCTTTTGAGTGTATTTCTGGTGGATAACTTAAAGAGTCTAGTGCCCATGTCTGGCAATTTGTCACCGATCCCAAATGGGCCCACAATATCACTGAGATGATAATGCTGACCACTTGAGGGGGTGGTCCCCCGCCCCCCCGCCAAAAAAAACACCAAGTCTATAAGACCAATTTAACTGAACTGAATACTCATATGTCAACAACATTCTGGTGGGCAATCCAGTAATTGTGGTAGAATTTTAAAAAATTTGGCGACTAACTTCCTGTTATGTGGAGCCATATTATTTTGTGAAAGTATTGCTATTGAAAAGACTCATCACAATTGTCCTCTTTTGCTTATTTCTCTAACAGAAAATTTCAAAATAAAAGAAGTAGAAGGAGGAAAGAAGAAAGAGAAAAGGTGAAGGGGGAAATGAGAAGGAAGAAAGGAATAAGGAAAAGAAAAAAAAAATAATACACAAAAGGTATTATGTGATGCAGCTCCAAAATTTTTAAGGGCATCTTTGGCTGCATTTAGACCTACCCAAAGATAACACTTCTGGCCATAAAAGTCTACAAACTACAGATCAGAATCTGAAAAGACCAAAAGCTCTTATACAAGAAGTTTAGTATGTCCCAGTATTGTACAGCCAGGCTTATACTCATGAAAATATGTGTAAATTAAGATTTTCCCTTTAATATACATCTGTCAAAATGTAATAGATATAACTGTGGTCTACATCAATTGTGTAGTCCATCAATGAGTAAATGTGTTAGAATTCACACGATAATATAGCATTTAATAGGAAGAAAAAATTCACTATTTGACTTTAAAGACACATCAAGATCCTATAGCATGATTCCATTCTGTCCATTATATAAAATATTTTGCTGGAGTTTCCAGACAATAGCAGTTACAGTGACATGAAAGATATTAGGTAGCTGCTTTATGCAAGAGTGATATAAATATTTCATTCAACTTTGCCCATCCACCTTTGCACCAACTCAACTGTTAGAAAATGCTACTATTTTATTCCTTAAACTCTAAAGTGAGCAACTCCAAAGGGGGCCGAGATTGTTTTACTTACATTCACATTCTGCCTACACAAATTTTTTGTCAGATGTAAAGCCGTGCTGAAAATTTCTTGCCAGTTTTGGTGTTCTCTATTTTGCCTTGACTTGCAAGATGTCTTTTCAGATCATCCAAGCCTACTGAAGACTGCTTCCACCTAAAATAGAGAACATTGCCTTATTTAGCTGGTCAATGGAAATGACTGGTAGATGATGGCAGAGATTGTCAACTAAATCTGAAACAGTGTTTAGACTTTTTTATTTAAAATATGCATTATTATTATTATTAACCTCATTCTGCTTTGTTTTTCTGCTGAAGATAGAGTGTAAAAGTTAAATATGAGCCAGAAATACTTCCCTGTGGACTGTCGGAGCCTAGAATATAAGTGGAATAATGTGCATATCTCATACACCAATGCCCAGATGGCTGTGGAGCCAATCAAAGATTGTTGGTAACGACACAGTGTGAGACAGAACAGGATGTGGCTGGAAAGTGGGATCATATGGAGGTAGGGCAGCCCTTTTCTGGGACATGTATCCTTGTTCTGGCTCCTGGAGATAAACACAGCACAGTACAGTGCAAGTGCACAAATGAGGTTAAGATGTAGATATGAACTGTATGAGAGGACCAAGACCACCAAAGACCCTTAAAACCCTCAGCCATTTCCAGAAAGGTCTAGAAGAATGGACTGAAAAAGATAACTCATTGCAGAGAAAGTGAGAAACTTATCTCCAGGGTGAGGAAAACTTCTCTATGAAAAGGTACCACCTTGGGGTCCAGGCATTCACATGTCCCACGGCCCTGGACATCCCATAAGCTGGATCAATTCTGGAGCCAGGACTGGTGATCTCTCTCTTTCTCCCTTTCTCTTTCTTTCTCCCTTTCTTCCTTTCTTTCCCTTTCACACTCTTTTATTAATCTCTCTAGTTCTCTTTTTCTTTTTATCTTACATCTTTATCCAAACTCCACTTCAATGTGCTTATGCTGATGCCTAAAAATATTTAACTTTTTACTTATGTATTATTTATGTATTTGCAGCTTTGGAGAGTTTAAAAGGCCTAGGTATAATTTCTGGTACTTTTCCAGCTTTCTTTCCCATAGTGAACAAACACTTATTGATGCATTCTTAAAATTTTGCTTAGTCTTGCTTTTTTGTTCACCAATGTACATTTTGTGCACCAGGTAATCATAGAGATAATGAAGGTAGGGTAAGAGACTGGGGGGAGAGCTCCAATGGGGAAGAATCCAGGGTTCTTAACCAACTGTTCCTTTAATTGGACAATATTGGCTAGATATTCTGATTGTTTGGTCTTATAAAATTGTACTGATCTTATTCCTAGCCAGTTTTTCACCATACTGTGTACCTGAGGGTTTTCTAGTAAAGGTTTTCTTTTATATTATCAGTCTAATGTTGTCTGGAAAAATTTGTATTGTATTTCTAGGCATCAGTGCTAGGAGATCAAGCACTAACTTATACCAATTTCTATGCCAAGTGTAATTTACTAATAAACCTTTGTAAACTTATGCACACTTTCTGGCTTCTGAAGGTCTTTTCAACCAAGAGCATCTGTAAATCTTGTGTGCTCCCTTCCCATTAAGGGTGGGATGCTGCATGGACCCACACATACTGAAAATAAGCTTGAAAACTACCAGAAACAAATGGAAGGGAAATAAATGTTAGCTTCTTCTTTGGTGTTCAATATAACATCTTTGTTTGTTGCAACAAGGCATAAGAGCATACTTGGTTTAATTAATGTAAAGAGTCTGCACAGGGAGTTGAAGTTGGGCTGGTCTGGCAGAAAAAAGACACCTTGATTTTATAAAGGTATATAAACATGGTTTGGTGAACTGAACACACTGACCAGATAAAATATATTCTTATTGAAAATTTTTTCTTTATTTTTTGCACAGAGAAACTGCCTTGACCAGGAACTTTTGATAGAAATGTTATATACCATGGATCTTTCTTTCTGTTTTATTAATCCCAACTGCTTTTAGCATGTAAAGTCTATTATATTTTCAGCTGTTGGACAAAATTGCATTATATTCAGTAAAAGAAATTTGAAATTCATTAATTTGAATTCAGATTTTTCAACCACTATTTTGGCTGAAATCTTCTCCCTCTCTGTTTCTCCAGGGAAACTCTTCTGATTTTTACATGCTCAGCTTATATGCTAGTCCATTCTCAGCAGAGCTTTTTTATTTTCAAATTAACATAACGTAGAAACCCACAAATTACGTCCTAAGGTCCCAGAGCTGTGCAATGATGACATTGCACCTCAGTAAACAAAAAGACCATGTTAGGTGAACCATAAAGGTCTGTTTCTAGTGTAATACTGATTTTGGAGCCTGGAAGTTAGGCAATGGTACTGCAAGAACAGGTAAGTCCTGGTGAGCCCTTTGGATCAAGTCCCTATCTGCCTGTTTGACTATTAGACACTTATATAGTAGAGCTAAGGTGTTTAACATCATATCACATTGGGTTTTATATGGAAAATCTGGAAACTAAAAGCAGGAGATCTCTAGAGATCTTTACAAAATAGGATGACCTATTCAATGAGCAATGATTTTCAGTGAGGTCCAAGCTGTTCTTTTGCCAAAATAAGATGTGAATAAAGAGGATTTTGGAAAGTATGTTTAATTCTTGGACGAGGCATTGCTACACTTATCAATAAATAAGAGATATGACAACTTTACTACCTAGGTGTCCTTAGGAAGTCTCATGGAGAAATTTACTCTACTCTCTTGCAAGTAATTTGACACAGTTCTAGTTTGCACACATCATAAAAGAAAAGCAAAGATACTTCAAGCTATGACGCCTGATATGCTATATTATATAATACTTCCTTAGTAAATTATTCAAGGGATATTAACTTTAAACATCTTCTCTACTGAAAGTTCAAATAAATTTAATATTACCAAGGTAATTAATTCACTTCCAACAATAACCATAAATGAATTCAAAGGCATATAAAAATGAATGGAAAGCCAGAAGAAATGCTACCAATACTGAATTTCAATCCTGGAATCAGCAACAAAATGTGCTGTCTCATGTTGTCAATTTATAGCTTATGAAAGGGCTTGGATTTAAAGAGCTTTTCAAGTCAGTAGTTCTGGAATCCGCCTTTTAAAAATAAAATTAAAATTATAAACTTATATTGCTTCAGTTTTTAAATAATTTCAACTATGTTTTAATAGGCCACATGGCAGTATCACTTGATAAGATGATTAATTATAAAGTGTTCTGAGTTACTATTGACTACAGTTTTTCACTTTGTTTGATGCTTTGGATTTTTTGAAGGTTATTTTTGGTCATAACATATGAGATAATTTTCAGTTACTGTGTTGACACTATTTGATGTTGGTTTCAGTATTATCTGACCTTTTATGTTCCTCTCAGTGTCTAGGGCCTAGACCCATTAAGAATCACTACAAGCAGCCTTTAACCACAAAATGTCAGGGACAGGCTCAAACAACAAAGCACCTAAGAGAGGTACTGCACAAGGCTGAGAGTGTTGGGTAAAGACTTTATGAACAGCCATGGCAATGACAGTCCCTATATCTTACCCAGCACACTGTGGGAAATGGATATGTTGAGAATTTTTACAGAAGGTTTATATAGTATGTATTTGTATACAAACATTGAGATAAAAAATGTTGACTTAGAACTGCTATGGAATAGGACAGACATTGTTGAGAGAAAAATGGAACTAGAAATAAGTTTTAAATGGTCAGTGAGTCATCCATACTGAGCAGGTAATGCTTTGTCAAAAAGGCTTCCCTGCTTCACTCTCACAAGCATGGTAGGCCTTTCTTCAGGAATGCTACTCTTGGCACTCTGCTTTACACTTAAATCCCTGGATATTTAAATGGCTGTGACTCCTTATGGGCTTTTGAAGAGAAAGCTGACTGCATCTTTGGATTTAGAATGTTTGGTTATTATAAGAGATGAACAAATGCATGAGAAAAAAGGTGTAAATATCATCATATTTTTGATATTGTGTGGCAAAATTTGAAACAGGAGGTAATATTTATCCATGCAATAAGAGTCAGCAATACTATCAGAGGGGAGTGGGCTGAGTTAGAAATAGTGGATTTTTTATATTTGTATGCAAGTTGTGTAGAGAGAAATTACCACAAAAAGACTTGTAGTAGTCCATAACTGGGGACAGTAATCCAAGTTAACTAACCTTACTTTAATCTTAGACATCAGGCTAATAAGGACTGGATGATTACAAGTATGGATTCCAAGATAGAGATGAATTGTTCCATCAATAAATAAGTTTCCTCTGTCCACCAAAACTATCAGAGTGATGCGGTAATAAAGCATTTAGTGCTGGAACAAATGTTGCTTTTCCTATTGATAGCAATACAGGCACAGTATCAAGGAACAACTTTTCTTACTCATTTGATGGAATACATGCAATGCTTTTACATTTCTAAGAAAAGAGACAGAAAGAAGCTAAATGTCTTTTTTAAGTCTGCCATTAGCTTTTCACAATCATAGATTTTATCAGGATTTAACTTTATTAATTCACTCTGCTTTTCCAGCTATCTTTGTTTACAACTATTGCAGCTTCTCAATACCTCTGGCAGGAAGACAGCAAGGGGTTTCTACCTCTACCATCTTTCCTACCTTCTACCAGATACCACTGAGGAGATATCAGATATGTAGATATTCAAGAAATCTGTTATTAATGACTAAATAGAACCTTCCTAAGAGACTGCTGCCTATAATAAGTGTTCTATTCCCTTTTGTAAGTGGAGGAGTTTTTAAACCTTTTATAAGGTTTAAGGTCATATCATCAGTCTTCCATACAATGTAATAATCTGGTCAGCTTTTTGGCTGTAACAGCAGTTGTTCATCTAACTCATTATATGTGGTGTAGGATGCTCTCCAAAATCTACTTTTAACATAGTAAAATATGTAAAATAAGAGTCAAGACATTAAAAAAAAAAGTGTTGGGTTACCAATGATGAGTGCCTTGTTATTTTCTATTCTGAAAAACACACAGATGGTAGAATGGGTTATAAACAACCTTACTTCAGACATTGTATACATCTACCCAGTCAAGCCAGATAAATACAGTTTAGGATGGCTTTTTGTGTGTAGATAAGTTATGGCAGAAATAATTACTTTGCATAAAGATAGAGAAACAAACATGAACGTATACTCTTCCATTGTTTAAACTACAATTATTTGTTTTGGTTTTCAATGTTTTATGTAGACTGTTCAAACAGGTTTTAGAAAAGGATTTGTTTACTACAGGAATATAAAAGCAAATTAAGAAACACAACAAGACCAAACACAATTTTTTGGCAGAAAATATTTACTTCAGCATGCAGTGGATCTTTTAAAATATATTGAATTTATGAGTTACATATTTCTAATTTTTTCTTCCAAATACTATTGGTATATCTGTGCTGGGGCTTAATGCCAGGCAGAAACAGCTTCATCCAGCTGTGCATTCTCCTTCCCCCTCGCTGGGATTGGGAAAAGATTAGCAAAAGAATTGTCAGAAAACTCTTTCTGGGTTGAGATAAAAACAGTTTAATAAGGAAAGCAAAGGCCACACACATAATCAAATCAAACAAGGAATTAATTCACCAATTCCCATAGGAGACAGGTGTTCAGTCATTCCCAGGAAAGAAGCCTCCATCATACATGGCCTTGACTTAGGAAAACAAATGCCATCATTCTGAACATCACCTCTTCCTCTTCTTGTCTCCCTAGCTGAGTACAAGTCCATATGGTATGGAATTTCCCTCCGGTCAGTTGGTGTCAGCTGTCCTGGCTGAGTGCCCTCCTAAATACTTGAGTGCCACCAGCCTCTTCACAGGTGGGGTGGGGTGAAGAGCAGAAAAGACCTTGACTCTGTGTAAGTGCTGTTCAGCAGTAATGGAAATGTCTCTGTATTACCACCATTGTTTCCAAAACAAGTCCAAAACCTGGTCCCACAGCAGTTACTAAGAAAATTAATGCTACCCTGGCACAAACCAGAACAACCTTACATCACCTCTCATTTTGAGGATGTTCAAAGTTCCTCTACTGCACCCCAGAGATCATCTGCTGAATAAGTTACTATAATTGAAAAAAGTTTCATGAATTATCACTTATTTGTTAGAATTCACTAATAGTCTTTCCCTTTTGTTGCGTTATAATTCAAGCACATTCAGAATATTTTATCTGCATCTTTTTGATAAATTTTATAATAAAGTAATCTTACCTAAACAAATATGTGAATGAAATCATATATTTCAAGAAGAAAGACAAAAACCAGAAGTGTCTTTGTTTTGGTTGACTTTCTGCCTGTGAACGCCTATACTCATCTACCACAAAGACTGTATTCTCGGACAGCTTCCCCTCCATCATCCCCAAAGTTGTTATGGGCCTGATGCAGAAACACAGCAGCTTCTTTCCTAGTGCAGCCTAGAGGATTATTCCTGCAAGTGTCCTGCTTTTGGCTTAACATTTTTATTCCATGGTAATCAAATAGCGTTTAGAACTGAAATACCTAAGAAATAGCCAAGTGTTGCTTAGTAGGATTGATTGAAATTTTTCATCAGCCTTTTCTGGTTTCCTTGGGTTAGGCCTGGTGTTTTGTTTTACCACACAAAAGCTGGCTTTCTAAAAATTGAATACTGTCTTTTTATGGAAAAGTTGTCATTATCCTGAAATCTTAAACTTCAGATATCCTCTAGTGCTTATTTGTTTATTTTATGGGAGCTACACAGACCATATTGCCATCTTCACTCTGCACAAAATACATATTTTTCATGACATGGCTTTTGAAATTATTTTGTGCCTCCGTTCATGGAGAGAGGTGTTATAACACAGAAAATATGCTAATGGAAAACCAATTCTATAGGGAGAAGAAACACAAACTCTAGCTCCCTGTAGAATATTACAATAACACATAAAAATCTAAGTACCTGAAGAATAGTTTGAAATCTTTACATAAAAAAATCTAATTCTTTTTGTTTGACTATTATGTAAGCAGTATTTTCTTTTTCAAA
This sequence comes from Argya squamiceps, assembly GCA_037834095.1. NCBI lineage: Eukaryota > Metazoa > Chordata > Aves > Passeriformes > Leiothrichidae > Argya > Argya squamiceps. The sequence continues at coordinate 84,158,343 of JBBMKD010000102.1, forward strand.
CTTCACATTTATATGATTTAATGAGCATCTGAACTCCTAGACACATTGGTAAGAGGCTACATTCTGACAGGTGTTTGTTAGTAAGGGGTTTGCAAACATTTTCTTTTTCATGTTGCTTATATTATTAGTATTGGTATCTGACTATAGTATATGGTCAGACAACCTTTCCTTTAGTAAAGGTTATAAAAATAAAAATTTTTAAAAATTGGGAAAAAATTACTTAATTTTTAATACTTATCTGTGTTTTTGAATATACTGCAGGCTAAAATTGTTTGGGTTCTTTAAATACATATTAAAATACATATTAAAGGACTCATATTAAATCACAAAGAGAATAGAAATATATCCATCCTTGCAAATGTTTTTCTCACACAGCAATATAAAAAAAAGTTAAGAAAATGAATCTTTCTCTCTTAAAAGAAAAAAATATTTTGTTGGAACCACATTATTCCAAATCTACCATATTTACACCATTTTTAGAATCATTAAATTTGTATTATATCAGTCCTATAGTTATTAGAGTTTTGGAAGTATAGTACTGAAATACTTTTTAAAACTCGAAAATGTCTATTTTAGAATAAGACAAAAAGTTACTTAGAACTTGAAATGCATTTTCAAGTTTAATCATTAAATACTCTTGCAATAAATACCAGTTAAACCAAAGACTGATCTTATTCACTCATCTGAATTCAAGAATATTTAAATAGTGGGATTCCATCATACACTTCTTATTGTTCTTCATTATTTTATTGACAACACATTGAATGTATCAAAACCCTGTAGGGACAGAATTTTTTAAGGATAAAAACACAACAGGGACCATAAAGTGACAGTTCTCTGGGAAAGTGCCATTTCTGGCTAGATATTTTATTTATAATTTAGTTTAGTGATGCCCTAGTTTAAATTAGGGCCTCGAGAGCTACCTCCCCTTCTAATAGAAATTTGGAAGGACCACTTTGCAATGTAAGTACTTCCTTACTGACATGTAAGAAGAAAGATGTTACTTCAAAACCATGAATATTCCTCTATCAAAGTAGATTAAGGACTTAAAAATGTTTTCATCTGAATTCTGCATTTGAAAGCAGATTGAGATGGTTAGGCTGAGCTACCCTGCTCCACAGATAAGTAAATCAAATTCTGTGGAAGAACACAGGTGTTGTCCTACTTCTAGCAAGTATTAGCTATTTCTAATCCAGTGTGCATATTTAAAAATAGGACTCAGTAACAGCGAATGCATTTGCAGAACCAAAAATAAGAATGCTTTCAAATATTAGGAATAAGAGTAATTTTTATTGTACTATTGTATTGCCTTCATCCTTTTAGAGAGAGTTTAAATGGATCTTATTACTGTGGTGATTTCAAAGGCAATCTAGATTAATGTTTACAATTAGTAGACACCAGTATCTGGGAATTTCTGCTTTGGGAATTCAAACCCTTATTTAGATAACCTAGACATTTACATTTCTTATGAAGTATCTTTCAAAAAATCAGTATAGCAATTAAAACACATGATAGTGTAACCTTTAGTAATTTGCAATTGATCTTCATTTGCAAGAAAAATACTAATGAGCTTTCCTTTTTATTACAGCACTAGCTGGACAAACACTGTGCTAGGAATGTGAAAGCCCCAGGCAACCTTCAAGGATAATTTTTATTACATCCATTTGAAAAGAAAAGAAATGAAGGGTTTGTACATCATAATATATACAAATACTAGCAAAAGACCTTCCTTACTAGCTTGGTAACTCATGCACAACAAATTGTTTTCCTCTGCTCCAATAGACATCATCCATGTACGTTTGTTTAAATTTCAATCTTTTTTAAACAGTTCATTTTCTTTATTTGCTTTGTAACATTGCCTGAATTATCAAGATAAAGGCATATTGAATTCCTGAAAAAAGAAAAAGTCAAAAGAGAACATAATAAACTTTCTTTTTCACATTCCAAAGGAGGAAACTATAAAATTAACTCATTGCAATTTACAAACCTGAAGAGAGCTCAGGCGTCTCTCCTTCTTTATTTTTATAGGACATATAAATCTATATGTATTATTAACTGGCTCTTGCAGGAGGAGACCAGATGGGTTTGAATTGTTTAGATTTGTTGAAGGAAAGCTGAAAGAGGAACTATTCCTAACTCTAAATATGTCCTGAAGTGAATACATGGGAAGGAAAAGAACTCGGATCTAGCTTACCACTCTTTTCATTGCTCCCCATAATGGTCTTATCCTTGGGCAATACAGTTCTGTGACTTGTATATTGATACATTGTTATGTCCTGATCCTTCTTTATCTCTCCTAATAAAGTAGATCACCTCCATTTACATTTCAAATCCCTTCTTCAGACATTGAATAAATAGAATCGACAGAAGCTGTAAAGATGTCTTTCTGTCATCTAATACCATCCTCCAGAATGCTGACAATTAGTACAGATAAACAGCAACATAAATCGAAAATATTTGCAAGTTCTCTAGTTTCCAGAGCTCTAGTCAAGGAGAGAATAATGTTGATGAAATTATACCTGACCACTCAAGAAATTGTACTTTCTATTAAGTAAAAAATTCAACTGTGTTTTGTTCCATTTAAACAACCCCACAAAGTACATCATCCACATCAAAATTAAAAACAAACAAACAAAGAAACAACCCATCATTACTGATAAAAAATATTAATTTTGGCAATTTCAAACATCTGCAGCTCTTCTGCAATCTATCACTGACTTTGCTTTGTCAGCCTGAAAAATGAGACATACACTTTTTATTCTCATCCTGATTAAGACAAAATGAGAAAAACATTACAATAAAAGAAAGTAAAAGTGGATCTTTTTCAACGATTTTTTTTTGCCAGAGTAAAAGGAGATTTCTGAAAGAATAGTCAAAAAAGCAGCTGATATCACTGTATTTGCTCATGTGGGGATGTACCTTATATTGATTTTAATATCCCTGAAACAATTATGCCTCTCATTCAGAATATCTTCCTTAACTTCAACTCCCACCTCCTTTGGCCGTGTTCATGGCTGGAAGGTGAGGACCAGCTACCTCTGTTGGTATGGTGTGTGTCCACAGGAAAAAGGCACCATGCCATCTAGGGAAAATTAGATTAATTGCTGAGTATTTCACTTCAGAGTTCAACTCGATGATCCTTGTAGGTCCCTTCCAACACTGAGGTCTAGGTGATTCTGTGGTAATGAATTCTGTCATGTATCTCCATCTCAATTGAATTTAGAGATATGTGTCAAATGGCAGGAGCATTTTTGCATTGGTTCATGCAGAAAATAAGCAATAACATTATCTCATGGATCCCATTGATAAGATATCATTGACTTATTAACTGATCTTCATGAATGAAAATATTAAGAAAAAAACTCTTAAAACACTGTAATTTTTTTTTCAGTGGTTTAACACTGGTGTGGGTGAGAGCAGAATTAGGTGAACTGCAGTACATCTGTGACTAAACTGCACTCTGAAAATTAGCTTTTAAAAGAATATGCAAATGGATTTGCAGTTAAGAAAAATAGAAGGAACACAAGGTAAGTCTAATGATTTGCTGAGAACTACATTTTAAAAATAAGGGAAACCGTGATCATAAACTCATCTTTGTCAGCTTACAGCAAAGATGTCTTAACAACTCTTGTAGAGGTTACCTACTGTTGCATAAGTACAAAACGACTGGTATCATCTGGCTCTATTTTACCAGAGAAACAGGACACTTTCTAAGCGTATTAGCTGAAATCATATCCTTAACATTTATTCTTTCCACCAAGTCAGTGAGTCAGATTGAGTTTTATTAACAGTGAAAGAGCCTACAGCAGGTACGGAAAATCCTCCTTGATCTTACACAGATCAAAAAGAAAATGTTTATGCATTTATATATTTATTTATGTATTCACCGTTGATGACTACATCTCTAAATGAACACTTTCCTGGCTGTGAGAACAGGAAAGACAAGCCCTCATTATTGTGATTTATTTGTGGAAAATGTAATGTGACAAGGCTTGTTTATTTCACCATATCTGTTTTCCTTACTGTACAGTCAAATATATCCTTCCAGTTAGACTTGTCTTTGAAGTTGTGTGATAGACCTGAATGTCACTTCAATGACAATGTCTTTTTGCAATGCAATTTTTTAACTTCACAAAAAAAGTATATTGTTTTGTTACAGACCATCAGAAAAATTGTATGTGAAGTGCATATTTGTCATATGGTAACATAGCACATAGTCTTATTCAAGCATCTTCCACTGATGGACTTCAAATACTGCATCTATCTTTTAAGGGAACAAATATGTACACAAGCTTTCTATCTAAAATAAATTCAGATGTGATTTGGATCATCCCTAAATGAGTGATGAAGTTGTATGTTGAGTAGTTTGTTCATCAAAGGTTTAAATTGCTGTCTCATGCTTGAGGAGACACAGTCTCACTTCTCTGGGTAAAGTAGTGAACCCCAACAGAAAGTAATATTCAGATCAGTCAATACGAATGGGATTTGAATAAAGAAAATAAAATTTGGCAGCTGGTTAGATAGGATATTCCTTTCTTTCAGCAAATCATCCTCTCAAAGGTAAGAAACAGATATCTATTGATATATAAATCACTGGCCATTAATAAGTAACTGCAAAATACATTTGCAAAAATTGGCAAAAACAGTGGATGAGTAAACAAATAAGTGGAAATAAAGAAAATATAGATATAGTAAGACTTTTGAGTGTAAAATGATATTCACAGAAATTTCAGCAAATGTCTAAACTATGCTGAAAGGGTGAGCTTTTACCATTCAACTCCAAAAAGTTTCACATTTCAAACTCATTAGTTAGGAGGAACATTATGTAACAGTTCAGCAATAAGACAATTCCCTGTAGTGAAATTATTTAACTAGTTTAGTTCAGCTAAGAAAATCTAAAGAAAATAAAAAGCTACTTAATACCGTAAGTTTAACTGCTTGCTTTTGTCTCTTTTTATTTGTTTGTTTGTTTGTTTGTTTGTTTGCAACCACACTTTGGTTTTACTTCAGAGATGCACCTTAGGAAAATTTCTATTTTTATCTTTCTGGTTGGATTACAAGTTAGTTGGCTCTTCATTTTTTCCATATGTGGAAGGCATGGAGGTCAGACTTTTTCAGAGTCTCAGGAAAAACTAGGATTTTCTCAAGAAAATCTTCAGCTGTGCCATATATTTTCTGGTAAACATAACTTTCTATTAATTGTCAAGAGAACCTGTACCAGTTGGAGAAAATGTTCCCAATATTTTAGGAGACTAATCTAGTTATAAATAATTGTTTGACTTAATCAGTCCAATACAACTTTAAAGAGTACATTTCACCTTTATTTGCCTAATTTACTTAAATTAGGAGCTAGGTCCTCTTTCTTTAGTCATCTCATCATAATCTGTGCTGGTTAAGATATTTCTCCCACAGATTCAGATCTTTACCCTCTGAAATTTCACCAAAACTGTGTTTAAATGCTGTATCAAGAACCAGTTCCTTGACCAAATAAATCTGGCAGCCAAACCTATTCCCACTCAGTAAAACCAAGCCTGAGACTCACAGATAGAGTAGCACTTAAACTGTCTATATAAAATCTTTCAGTCCTTTGTCACTTGCCTTTGTCCTTGTGAGAGTTGATCCTTGAGAGAGTTGAAAGAGTTTGTTTTTCAATAGCTGTTAAGAGCATAACAGGTGTTAAGATGAAGCTTGCTGATCAGCATGGGGGCCAGGCACATTTCTCCTGCAACTACAGAAATGCAGGAGAAAGCTGGATCCTACATAAGTGTCACAGATGGCCATGAAATTCATGGGATAGACCTTCTGTCACATGACAATGAACAGTCCCATTAGATATTCACAGCCTTCTAGAAATTCTCTCTTTTCAGATGAATTCATATTTGGTCCAGCTCTCAACTTGCTGCTCTTTGGGGAAAATGATGACCATGGCTGTTCAATTGCAGATGATCTTCCTGAACTTGCACAGGGTTTGGTTTGTGGACTGACTGCCCGTGTATGGAGAGCAGCTGGTGAGTCTTCTAGAGATATGTTTACATTTTTCATGGTTTCCACACCAGCAAAGGCATGCAAAAGTAATCATAATATAAA
>JBBMKD010000102.1:84164463-84194102 GCA_037834095.1 Argya squamiceps
CCAAAGAGCAGCAAGTTGAGAGCTGGACCAAATATGAATTCATCTGAAAAGAGAGAATTTCTAGAAGGCTGTGAATAGCTAATGGGACTGTTCATTGTCATGTGACAGAAGGTCTATCCCATGAATTTCATGGCGATCTGTGACACTTATGTAGGATCCACCAATATCCTTAACAAGTTTCCAGGACCTGTTCCAGGCACCAAAATCATGTGCCAAACTTATACCAGCTTAGCCTCAGCTCATACCTCAGACTAAAAAATCCAACAGCTAACTACTCTGTTCTTGCAACTGCTGTTGGAAGTGGCATGGATGCAGAAGACAATTTGTTCCACCTGCTCTCCTCCATACACACACTCCCCTATGTGCATCCTCTGCATTCCTGGATATTAACTTTAAATCATTTCCTCTTTTCTCTTCAGAAAACATTGCAATAATTTCCTTTCCCTTTCAGTCCTCATTCCTGATAAGTCCTTCCAAACACTTGAAAATGAGCCCTTCAGTCAAAATTGTCTAAGACATCAGGTCTCTGGAAATCTCAAAGGTTTGTAGCACAATCCTGCAGTCTAGGAACCCTCTGGGATATCCTCTGGAAAGCCTGTTATAGTTTTGCAGTCTCCAAAATATATGCCTCTCTTAAAATTTACTATTCTCAAAGGTCCAGGGGGAAGTAGCAGACATTAGTGAAAGTGAAGAGCCCCTCTGGGACTGGGACTGTCCCACAATTGTGACATGGATGGTCAATAAGGGTAACTAACTTCCAGCAATCCTTTCCTAAGAGTATAAGATGCAGATATGTAAGAAAAATCAGTCCATTGACCCATTAGGATCACCAGAGATAGGAGATGTTGAGCAGCTGCTCATATACCAAAGGAAGAGGTGGCCTATGCATAGATTTCTGAAACAGAAGACTGGTGGGCAATATTAAGAGGAAACAAGGGATTTATTGCAACAATAAAAACAGCAGGAAGAAGAAATGGTGTAAAATTGAATTTTTTAAAGTTTCTTTGCGCCCCGCAAAAATCTCTGAGAAGGATGTGTCAAGAGTTATGGTTCTGAACTAGTGGAACAGCACCATTTCAAAGGAAACAGCCAAAAATCAACCAGGTTCGTTCACAGTAGTCTTGCACTGGGATTAGAGGTCCTTTTTGGCTTTGATAACTTGGACCGCATTTAAAATCAGTAAAGCATTGAAGAGATGTTTCTAGCACTTCTCATGCAAGAAAACCCCCAAAAGAGTAAGAGGCCTTTAACTTAAAAAAGACCAGACTGATTCAAATATAAATAGAATATTTAACTTTTTAAAAAGAGAAATTAAAATTGTTACATGTAATAGATATAAGAATAATATATAATCAATTCACTGTGTCAGTGAAGGCATTCATTTACTTCCAGGAGCAATTTCAGTATACTTAATGGCTTTCTGACAAACCTACAGAATCCCTCTGGTCCCACGATACAAGGAATGTATGTCCTCAAGGTCATCCCTGGAATGCATGCTTGGTGGTTCCTATGGGAGAAACAATATCTCTCTCTGTTTACAGCAGTGCACTTGACCTGTTTTTTTTTTTTAAGAAACAGCACACAATGGAGGAAACAGAAAGTAAAATAGATTCTGATCACTACTCTGACCATGACATCTCTGTAGTGAGGGGAAACATGATGACTGCTGCACAGGACTTGCCATTAACAATGCAGAAGAGGCAATCTCTTCTGAGAGGCCAGTGCTTCCCCTATGAGATTTTTTCCTGTCTTTCTGGACTTGTGCCAGTTGTGGAGCTATCTATCTCTCTTGGTTTTGCTCTTGTAAATCAAATCAGACTGTTTGAAGAGTTATTTTTTGCACTTCTGAATTGGGCAGAGTCAAAATCTCAGTGGCTATAGAATTGGTGAGAAACAGCATGATCTTGTACCCTGAGCAACCTCATATGAGCTCATCAGATATTTGTAGACATTGCTCTGTTCTCTGGCTCTCTGCAGGACCACTAAAATGCTGAGTGTGTTTGTAAAGCACTCATTGTGATGATGGGGTTGAACCATCTGCTCATGAAGCCTCCTCTTTCCATTTCCCACTTTTCCTCAATGCCCACTGCTGCTGAGAGATGTAGAGTCCTTAGAAGAAGCAAATTAATTTACAGCAGACAGGGTGGTGGAAAAAAATTCAGCACAGGCCCCCTTTGAACCCTGCCTGAGGTTTGATGCCTGAAGGACACAAGATATGGCAGGGAGATTGACTGAGTCTGCACAGTCAGATGTGTCTCACCTTAATCAGATGTACACCTTTTTTTAGTTTGGTGTGAACACCACAGCGTTTGATTTGCAGGAAGGAAATGCTATTTGGGGAACCTGTGGCTATGAGCCTAAATGCATTTAAGAGGATAAGAAAACATGGTTACAGTCATGGACCTCAAAAAAAAAAAAAGTTGTGTCTCTATTGTTTTTGATTGCTTGGGCTCTAAGAATATTATACCTTTTTTTTCTATGGATTTAATGGCAGTGTTATGTACTCAAGACCTGTTTCTCTCACTCCAAGAAAAAAATGGCTAAAACTGAAGGTAAAAAGTGATAACAAAATATAAATTTCTTTAATCTGTTTAATCTTTCTTTTTTCTGTTAATCTTAACATTGTTTAGACTGATATAGAACATAACACTTGAAACAGAAATATAGGAGACTGAATCTTCAGGTTAATATAAAATCTGATGCAAACTTCTGAATCCAAAAATTTAAGGTGAAATTTTGAACGCCATAACAAGGAAAAGTCAAATTTTTCATGGTATTGTCCTGTGTTATACTTGGAGCATTGAAATTTTATTTAAAGATAATAATGAAGACATGAAAACATTACCATTTAAAAAAATACTCTGGGACTGCCTTAAGCTTCATTAGATAAATGCCAATACTATCAGTCAGAGCTTTACAAAGTATGTTCAAGTAACTGAGGAAAAAGCATAAATGAACTGGAGAAATAAAGAAGAGCTGATTCAGAAAGCAATCTTTGGAGACAGTACATAGTAAATCAGCAAAGTGTTGTGTTAACATGTGTAAAAAATGTGCTGTATAACAGAACAGCTCATTTCCTCAGAGAAGATCTCTACAGAGATCTCCATCTGTGCTGCACAATATCCTCTTCCATCTGAAAACTCAACTTTTAATATTCATATTTCCAAGATGTCTTTGTACGTCTGGTAACAATGGAAGAATTAAAAATATTTTCTTCTCTCCCCTTGAAGATTTTGCCTCTTTTTTTTCATTCTTCTCTTAAAACCTTTTCAGCTGCTCATCTAAAAATTTGACTGAGTGAAAAATTTTAAAGCCAATGAAAATACGTGGTCAGGGTGGCACAAGGGCCAGGTACCAACACACCAGCCTAGACAGGAGCAGGGCAGTAAGGGGGCACTGGGTCAGCCCCAGCCCCAGGCACTTGAGCATGTCACTGGGATGGGAACCAGTCAAGGTAAGTTGGGATTGACCTCACAAGGGGCCCTGGTTCAGTGGGGCCCACAGGCAGGAAGGGAGCTGGAAACTGGCCCTGCTGTGGTGTCACTGGGGCAAGAGCTCATGTCCTGAGAGGGGTGAAATGGGATCCTGGGCCGTGGGCAGGGTTAGGGAGCCCTAAGGGACAAAGACCTACAGTGTCCTTATGGCCTGTAAGTACACATTCATTATACAGAAACATTGTAAAAAAACAGTGCAATGTTAGAAATAAATCTTTTCATAACATTTCAAGTGCATCTGAACGCAAGCACCAGTTTCCCAGACAATCAGGTCTTCTGTAGGAACATTATTCTTAATAAGAAGTTTCCCAATTGTTTTCAAAAAGCTTCAACTTCCTGTGGAGTATTGTGTTATCCTTCCTAATACCTGTACTAAAATCTCAGAACTATGAAAAGCGATTTGCAATTCATTAGTTTTATCACCTCTTCAAAAAAAAAAGGTTGTTTTAGAGATCAAAGAGAGATCTGAAATCCCCAACATCTGATAAAATTAAAACTAATACTATGTTAGAAGATAAGCACTGGCTCCAGTGTAGGACAACCTATGCACATCATAAGCAGCTGACAGAATCTAAAAGAGGTTGTGATGATAATGAGGTGGCAAGGGAAAACTCACTTAATCCTCTCACTTTAAGGTGTCAAGAACTAAAAGCTGTTCTATACTTTTTCCTATTCCTGCTTCTTTGGACTAGTGTTTTGATGTTGAAATGGGGGATGCAAAGAAAGGGAAATAAGGACATCATCCTTTTCTCTTTCATGGCATGATGTAAAGCAGAAAAAATGTTTGCATGTCAGTATTTCTTTCTGATAGACCAGTATGAAATATAATTTTATATAATATTTTTAGTAAGCAATTTACATGATGAGACATGATACAGATCTCAAAAAACAAGGGCATGGAAGGATGCATTCTCACCCAGAAAACTCAAGATATACTGGATGTTAACTGCATACAGGTGGAGGGCTTGACAAAATGATTTTCTGTAAATCAGTGAAATGGTAAGATGTCATAAGAAACTTGAAGAGCATGAACAGCATTTGGTGCATGAAAGACTTCATTGACTAAACATCAACATCAGAATCAAGGCTTCAGCAAACTCCACATCAGCAGTATTGCAGGTCTCCAGAATTCTTTAGCAACTGAAAATGGTCTCTTAATTAGCGAATAAATAACAACTATGAATATGCAACAGAAAGTATACCAACAAAATTAAGGGTTATCTCTTATTGATTTTTTGATCCCTAGTGTAAACTTTCCCAATACATTTTTCTAAAGAAATAATCCCTCCAGGAGGACAAAGAGACGTATATATACACATACATAAATATAAATATGCACTGAGGTACATGGGCAGGATGAGATACACATGGTTCTTATACTCAGATAGTGACACATGCCCAGAGGTATATGCAGATAGATTATCCATAGCAACATAGCCTTTGTTCCAGTAGGCAGAGTTTACTCTTGATGTTCTAATCATTTGAAGTTCTGATAGGAAAACAAATGAATGTCAGAGAAGGCCCTAGAAGATGTTCTGAAATCACATAATTAATGCTGTCTAACCTACAGGGAATTCCTTATTGGCATGGTTATGATGGTCTTCTGAAATCTGTAATGGTCAGAAAATACACCCTGACACCTTCCTACTGACAAGAAAGTCTATGAAAAAGGGAATGTATTCCTTTGGGTTTCTTAGCTGATTGACACTTTCACACATTTAGACAACACATTCAGGAGATATAGAAACTATACTTTGTGGAGGGATGAAAAAGTTCTTTTTACCAAAAGAAGTCCCACGGCTATATGACTGACATCTCTGAAGAAGCATCATATACATTTTATGGCTCACAATAAAGTCAGAAATGAGGAACAGTAAAGGCACTCGCAGAGGAAGTCCAGTATTGGAACCTTCATGTGGTATAGGTTGAGAAATTTATTACTAAAGGTTAAAGTTACCACACAGCATGCACAGACCACAGTAAAATGCTACATGTGAAGGAAGATTAAGCACTGAAGTATTCAGGGTTTTTTTTAGTTATTGCAAGCTGTTCTGGTATTTGCTATTTGCCTAAACATATGTGTAAGGATACATTGTGCCTACTCACAGCATGTTCTGCTATTTTCTCTTTATCTTAGGCATCAATCAACTTTGAAGCTTTTTTTTTTGTCATAATACAAGCACACATTCCAAGTTTATATGAAATCTGTGTTCCAGTAAAAAACTACGAGTTTTTATTTGGACATATATATCTGTGTCTATACACATACATACATAGGGACCATATTGATGATCAGAGAGGGCTGGAGCACCTCTCCTGTGAAAGCAGGCTGAGAGAACTTGGGATTATTCAACCTGGAGAAGAGAAGGATCAAAGAAGGCATTGTTTTTGGATACTGGAAGAAGCTTTCCAGTAACTGAAGAGGGGCCTACAAGAGAGCTGGAGAAGGATTTTTACCAGGGCATGTAGTGATAAAGCAAGGGGGAATTGTTTGAAAATTATCATGGGTAGGCTTAGATTAGACATTAGAAATAAATGCTTTATTGTGAGGGTGGTTGGGCACTGAAACATTGCCCAGAGGAGTGGTGAATATCCTATCCCTGGAAGTGTTCAAGGCCAAGTTAGAAGGAACTTTGAGCAACCTGGTCTAGTAAAAGGTGTCCCAGCCCATTCTGGGGGGTAGAATTAGGTAGTCTGTAAATTAGGTCGCTTCAAACTCAAACCATTCTATAATTCTATGATTTCGTGATCTTCATAGAGTGAAGTTAACAGAACTGTTGAGAAGTACTTTGGACAGCTCAAACAGGTCTTACAATTACTACATCAAGGAAAAAAACCCTGCTGCCATAAAAGAATTATACATTTAAAGTCAAGGCCAAAAAATCCCAAAAGTCAAAATTCTTCTACCTCAAAATGAAAGAAAGCCAGAATATTTCAGCACTGAAAATTACAGACATTTCCTGCAAGCTATTTAAGGTGTTCATATAGCCATGCCACACTATTTCCTTACTCACTTACCTTTTTAGGCTTCATAAACCTTTATCTTGAATGCCCAAATTGGGATCTCTCATGCTTATAAAGTTAAAGATATTTTCTTCTGTTTCTATTCTTTCATACATTTACATAATTACATCCAGTGAGGATGCATTTACTTCACAAAATGGACAGAGTAGCTCAGGGTACAAGGTCTACTGCTCTCCTCTCAGAGAAATGAAATGGTTATCAAAACCAAAAATTTTTGTTTCCTTGAGTGAAAAAATTCCCTTTCCCATAAAGGAGTGATCAACTATTGATAAGTATGAGCTTCATTTCCTACAGAAAGAGGAACATTTCCCTGCTCCTTCATTGCCATTTCAAAGTCAAAGTAAACTTTACATCACTCAGACTTATTTTTGAACTATAATGACATACTTCTGAATTAGAGTCACTATTGGTTTTCCAAGGACCTCTTGAGAACATCAGACTCTCCCAAAATTTGGCAAAGTTGGATTTATTAGTGCTACCTGGGCTGAAATGCAAACATGTTAGTCCTGTCCTACAATGTATTTTTGGACGAATTGCTGATGTGGAAAGAATCTGTCTTGGAAAATGAATACGTCCCTTCAGTACACCATGTGTGCCTCCTCACTGCATTGGAATGGAAAAGAAAAGCAAAGCAGCCTGATGATCCAATCCTGTTAGTAGATCTAAACCTCCTGCTTGAACTTAAGTCATGCTGCTGCAGTTGTTTCATGCTGCCTCTCCCACTTTTCACTGCTCTGAGTTACTGTCTAGCCTGAACATTTGACAATACTTTTAACCTGTTCAAGTTAATATAATTAGATGCATACTTTTCACAGCCTCTTCAGAATGATTCCTTGATAACTTTCTAATTATGTTTTTATTAAACTGCATTAATGTTGTCTTTTTTAAGATGCCTTTTATTGATAGCTCTGTACTCACCCCTTACATTGAAAAATGTGGGCAAAAAAAAGCTCTGAATAATCTTAAAAATATATTGTCACATCAAATAATTTTCTGTGGTGGATACATGGTAGCACATTACTTAGACTAGGTTTTGTCCTCAAACAGTAGAGCCTTTTGATAACTGCCCAGAAATTGTCTTAGCCATGAAAGGAGGTAAACTGTCATCTTTGGAAGGAATCTAAGGGAAACAAGAGAGAGGGGGGTTTTTTTTCCAAAGTGGACATACCTTGACAAGTTCTTTATTTGTCTTGTCTGACGAGTTATATATATTTTTTTCCCGACTTAAACAATTCTCATATATATCATATTCCTCACTGCATTCTTAAAATTACTCTGGTCTTATTGTCTCAGCATTCACTGCAGAGAATTCCTCACAGAATAGATAAATGTTCATGAAATTGAGGTGATAAGAATGGAGCAATTTGTAGAAAACTAACAATTCTCAGTGTTTTATGTTTTTCGTGCTTGTAATTGTTTTATAGATCTAATTTTCATTTTTTATTACACATTCTGCTCTATATTTGAGTCTTGGCAAGTTGAGAGACTTAAGGAAATATTTCTCAAAACTGTAAAATTTTTCATTTCAGAAATAATATTGTAAGTACTACCACTGTATTATGTGGTTCCTAGCAGATGATTTTACAGGATGAGTCTCTTTTGTAGAAGCAACTCAAAATATCAATTGGTAGTTTACTCCTATTCTTACCTCGTACAAGGTGACTTCCATTAAGAAAATAGAAAAGTACATTTTTATTACTGTGGCATTGTAATTCTGGTACAGTTTTTCACTTAACTTCAAGAAAATATAATTATATTTGCTGATATAATAATCAGCACCAGATGTGCCAAATGTCTTTGATTAGAGAATGAAAGCTATAATCCCTGTTGTTTTCTGAGAGTTTATATGAGACTGCAATAACAACAATTTAAGATGTAACATCAACCATTGCACCAGCTTTTCTGAAGCTAAATTATGCCTTGACTCTAATGATACTGTGAATACAAATACAGGTACCTACTGGTGCAAAGCAAACCTTGGGGGCCTTAACTTTGTTAAGCTAATAAATAACAAGAATATTCAGTATGGGTCAAATGCACATGTTATTTTCTGAAGCTTTCTTAGCACAGCAGAATTTATTAGGCAAAATCTGGCCAAGAGATTTATCTATGTCTAGAGCTGCACTGTTAATGACAGACATTGAATACACATATTTATTTTCTACAGTTCACATAGTGCAGGACTTTTTCCTTTATCCCAGCAGCTTTCTCTTCTCTCAAAATTCAAGTGTTTCACCATGTTACAAGTTTCTCTAAAAGGAAAAAATTGTTCTTCCAGATGGCCTTTCTTTCATTCTCCCTTCTTTTCAAAAGACATAAGGGAAAAATATATTTTAAGTTATTTTAAAGATTTCCCTTATTTATCAAAAACATAATTTGCACTTATTTGGGTATTTGGGTATTAAGTATAGAATGAAATCCAAAAACCTAATGAAGTTGAAAGAATCACACTGATTGTTGGAGCTGAGCATTTTTGTCACACATTTATTATCCTCCCTTCTTTTGTCAGCTTTTTGTTTACATGATAAATGCATTAATCAGACTTTGCATGGATTTCATAAGCATTGCTGCGTTTCATGTTCTATTAATAGATGACATATTTCCCATGCAAAATATTGATTATGGAAAAATCTTAGAGCTGAAAATATTGTTTCACCCGAGGTTAAATTAAGTTTGGATTGTGTATCGGGTTTGCATGGCCTGGGGTTTTGTAGCAGAGGCTACAGGGGTGGCTTCTGTGGGAAGTTGCTAGAACTTCTGCCCCCGTGTTTGACAGGGCCTGTCTGTAAAAAGATGGATGGTCAAGGCAGGACCAGTTAGAAATGGTGGCAATGCCTCTGTGACAAGAGATTTAAGAAGAAAGAAATAACAAATTTTTTGTGGGGTTGTAATTGCGGCCAGAGAAGAGTGGGGTGAGAACATCTGAGAGGAACAACTCTGCAGACACCAAGGTCAGTGGAGAAGGGTGGGAGGAGGTGCTGCAGGCAGCCGAGCTGGGATTCCACTCTAGCTCATGATGAAGACCATGATGAGGCAGCTGTGCCCCTGGAGCCCTTGGAGATCAACAGGGATGCAGAAATCTACCCACAGCCCATAGAGGACATCCATGCTGGAACCTGAGATGAGGATGTGACCCTGTGGGCGATCCACAGAGAGAGAGGCATCCGCTGTAAAAGCCTGGCCTTGAAGGACTGCACCCCATGGAAGAGATACCCACACTTCAGCAGATTGTGAGGGACTGCTGCCCACGGGATGGACTCATGTAGGAGAAGTTAATGGAGAGCTGCTGCCCATGGAAGACCCTGTGGTGGAGCAGGGGGATGACTCTTCTCCCTAAACAGTGGGGGAAACAACCTGTGGTGAACTGACCATAACACCCATTCCTTGTCTCCCTGCACTGCTGGGGGAGGAAGTAGAACTGGGAAGAAGGGAAGGTCTTTTCAAAGCTTGAAAATGCAATGTCTAAATTACAGTTTCTGTCCAAACACCTCTCTGTTTCATTATGACCTGATCTTATTCATGGACGCCATGTTCTTATCAGGAAGCACAAACAACACAAAAGATATGCACTTATTTAATATAGTGAAATAGCTGTAATGTTTCTAATATTTTATCAATAAACACTGTAATTACTTTGACTAAATATAAATGTTTCTAAATGCTTTCTGTTGAAAGCATTTATATCACTGTCACTGTCAGGGAAAAAAAGAAAAAGAGTCTTGACTCACATATTTTATTCTGTACTGACAGTGAAGTTTATGGATTAAATGTATGATATTGACCTGAACTCAGACAATCCTAGAAGCTTAATATACCACTAATTAAACTACTGTAAATGAATAATTCTGAAAGTAGCCATGGGAAACTGTCTGAGATCAATTGCCTCTATATTTAATAACTTAATAGAAATTGATGATGCATGTCTTAGGTATCTCCCAGATAGCCATGTAGTCAAGACACCCTTGTAAAAGACCATGTCTAATCCATACCTTTCTGATTTGAACACTTTGTCGTGGTAGAGTTCCCATTGCTCTTCAGTACCTTTTTTACTGCTTTGTTGAGACAAGAAAGCATTCATTAAAATGAATTTGCAGGCTACAGCATCTGCAAATCAGGCCTTATAATGTATTGAAACACATGAAGACCATCCAAAAAAACAACTCATGAGAGTATTTAAAATGGTTTGGGTTTTGGGGGTTTTTTGTTTGTTTGTTTTTGTTTGTTTGTTTGTCAGAAAAATATTGATAAACCCCATGTTTTGGTAAGGTGAAGTTTGCAATAATACTTTCAAAGAGAAATATTATTAAAATATTTATTTCAATAAATTCAAACATTTTCTTAACTTTTTATGCAACACAGCACAAAATTAATATGTCAAAAATTGCAGATTTTTCTGGTAATTGTACAACATGTTGTTATTACTGTAGCAAAATTATGACCTTATTAAATGTTTCAATTACGTATTTTGAATACAACTGTAATATGTCAATGTTCCTAAAAATTTCTGTATAATTACTACATAGTCTAAAGAAGGCCAAGTGAAAGTGACATTTGAGTCAACAGAGCAGAACAGTGAACTAACCCATCTGGGAAAATTTGCAGGGGAATAAAATTATACTATGCTGCAAAAATATTAGATTTCTGGAGATTTTTTTTTTCTCACATTTTTTCAATTTTGGTAAACCAGCATTAAGAAATTCCCCTTTCAGTTCTATGCATTGTAGTTTTTCTCTTCTCCTGTTACCTGGCTAATGGTTCACTTATTTTCTCAAGAAGTCCTTTTTCATTGTGATAGTAGAGAAGTAAACAATTAGCAGCAGTGCTCCCCAGTGTGTTTCATGATATTCTCATTTTCAGTGTCCTGAATTGATTCAGGAGTTAAATTATTGCTTTGAATAAACACTTTCAGAGGTCTTATTATCTCAATTTTATTTATTCATTTATTTTAAGTTTAAAAGGTTCTTTTAAAAGGTGTCCAAGCAATATCTATGAAACCAGCTTAAAAAGAAACTATTCCAAGGACTTCTTTCTAATTGGGAATTCTTGAAGTAATCCAACTAATTCATTTATGTGCAAACATGTAAATTTCAAAATGAAGCTAAATAAGTTTTAAGAGCTGATGGTCCCTTGGTAATGCAAAAAAAGAGTCAGCACAATTTCGTGGGAACTACCCAATTATGTGATTGGGAACAAACTTTGAGTGATATTTACAGAGAAAGTAAAGAATTTTTATTGCTCTCTGCTGCAAAACTGTAACTGTCTTTTTCAAATGTGGAGGGCTTTTTTGAAAGCAATCTGATAGTCTGGACAATCTTTTAAATTTTATTTAAAAATTAAGTTTAGTAATATCTTTTTTTTTAGAATTATCAAATTTTATTTATGTTATTAACATTTTCTTTATTTTTATATACTTTGTACTATATATATATATACTAGTATTCTAGTATTTTATACTAATATTTAAGTTTTAGAATATATTGTTGTCTTATAATACATTATAAATATAATAATAATATATGATGAAAGAATAATTTTTATTATTAAAAACATAAAATTTGAGGAACCACTTTTTATGGTTTTATTCATTTTTTTTTCTCCTCCTCTTCTTTCACTCCACATTACAATTTTTCATATCAAAATAAGACCACTCTCAAATACAGCTGCAGTTATTGATGTCTCTTGTCTTAGTCCTTTTGAGTTCACACGTTTTCAAGTCACTTCAAGAAATGTGACAATTAAGAACTGAATTAGATTCTAATTTCATTAAGGTGTGTCTCTTTTTTCACATATATTAAGAATCATGCATTGTTAGGTCTTAACTACTTATATTCTAGTTTAAGATACTTGAGGTAGCTCTTGACACAGTTAATATGCATCTGAAAAACAGTCTAATAGTAGCTGCCATAGATTTTATTGCTCTGTCTCCCTTCTCAATATCATCCTCTACCTCCTTTTCCAAAACAGGGGAGTAAAAGGGACAATTTACATGACCATAATATCATGGCTTCATTTTGCCTTAGGTTGTAGCACTAGAATACAGAAAAGACTAAGTGATTTCAACTAAATTAGAAAGAAATCTGAAGCTTTGTCAAATTTCTAATTCTACAGTTGAACTGAAGCTGAAAGTGCTGAAATTAGATAATAATTTAAAAAAAACAGTTTACTTCTGGCCAGTACCACAGAAAATAGTTAACAGTTCTTTGAGAAACTATCAAAAATGGAGTAAGCCCTCCAAAAATAAGATAGCTGTTCTTTGACATCTTGAAGACAAAGGGAGAAATTACTTGGTAGAGTGGAAGAGACTGGTAGTAGAAGAAGATTACAAATCCTCCCCTCAAGGAAATGCAAACATTGGAATTAAAATTTTGGATCTGCAATGTTTGAGAAACACCAAATGAGAAAATATGGCCATGTGAAGATCTTAATCCAAAGTCATACATAACACAGTTTTAAATGTATTAAACCATTCCATGAAAGTCAAAAAAGCATCTTCATCATCTAGAATTTAATTTCTGATACGAACTAACTCATGGGCAAATATAGATTATCATTGTGAAATCTGAGAGGGTCTCTTATTTTGCTCTATTTAAAGGTACAGAAAACCTACTGTGACCCCATCTTAAAAAATCTCTGGATAGGATGTAGAGTCAGCTCTAGACTAAGAATCATTAAACATATAGAAATTTTTGGTACATTGAAGTTTAAATTGTTTTCATCTAACCATAGGCATTTGATTGAGATGCCTGACTTCCACAGGGTCTCTCTAGAGTCAGTGGAGAGAAGAAAGCATGTCCTCCAGCTAATTCAGGCCATCACTCTCATAACGTGGAAGTGCACTGATTAAAAGGATAGCTTAGAGTGATGAGAATCCTCTATGAAGTACTTCATACTTGAAGTTAGATTGACTATATCTGTGGGTTATGTTTTGGAGAGAATTTTTATAAAGCCTGAAGCAGCTTGGTCAGATTTAATTCACTGAGCAACTCATATAATATACACTGTGTATTTAAGAAGCGTGCAACTGTTATGCTGTCCTTTTGACTAGCATTACAGTATTCTGATGAATCATAGATTAAAAAATAACTTATTTTCACAGATCTCCTCTCCCTGCACTGGCAAGTCATAATGCTCAAGGGGTTCATGGCAATACACCAAGAATTCTTACCTTTCTGCAGCAAAACCTCCCTAGTTGCATAATGGATTCTGTCCCTTGCAACACCTGTGTCTAGTCATCCATCTTTTTAGTCCTAGGCGTCCCCTGCCTGAGCACCAGAAGGCAGAAATAATTCAACTTCTCTTTGAAGAAAACCACTGGCTTATACCCTCATGCCCTCATGTACAACTTCTTTTTTTGACTTGACTTGCAGTGTCTCACAGATAAAGATGCTTATGATTCTCTTAAACCACAAAAATTAAGACAGAGGTAATGACGAAAACCTGTCAGAAGAATTATACTTAGATATGTTTTCCATCTGTTGATAGCTACTCCAGATGCTTTTGATCAAGTACCAAGACACATACGAGCTTGCTTTTACAAGAAAGTAAAGAGTAGACATCAGAATTAGTGCGCAAATTCTACTAAAAAGAAAGATACTTGTTCAATTTTTTTTTCTCTTTCTCTAAGAGCAGGCACACATTTTAGAGGCTACAAAGTGGTATAAAATGAGGAGCTTGGGAAGGTAGCATACACGTCCACCTGACTGTATACCTGTATTAAGCAAAGGGTGCTGCAACTTGGCCAATTCTGCCAGACAATAAGTGCAGGTGATTGGAAGACAGACATCTCCATTTCAGAGCATAATTTCTTTGTTCTACAGCCATTAAAAAATTCTTTTTTCTGCTTTCATCACCATCCATTTCTGAAAGGCCATAATTTCCTGATGCACAAGACGATTCTTCCTAATGACCTGTGTCCTTTTTAAAGTCTTTCTGTGTTTACATATTTGTTACTTTTGATGTTCCCTTTTTCAGAACAATGGCAAAAATTAATAGAAAAACCCCACATGTTTAGATTTCAAAGATGATGTAAGTTGGAGCTTGATTTCAGTCAATAGGAGAATGCTGGGCCATGAACTTTTGCAAAGTTTATAATATAAATAGAAACTACATAATTCCTCCTATCAAAATAATTATCATGTCCTCTATAATAACAGTTTGCCAAGCATCAGATGTCATAATAAAAGCTAAAGAAAATCATAATGTCCATCCATCCATCCATCCATCCATCCATCCATCCATCCATCCATCCATCCATCCATCCATCCATCCACATCCTTCTGTTTTCTATTTATTGTGCATTTCTCGTAGATAGTGAAAAAACAATTATTCTCACTTAGCTTCTTCCTTGATTCAAATACTTTTGAAACAACAAAAAAAGGATATTTTTATGCATTACAATGAATATCTCAAAGAAAGAAAAATTACGTATAGAAGGAAGACAACAAAAGGATCCAAAAAGTAATTTTTAGCTTTGGTTTGTTTGTTTGTGGGTTTTGGGGTAGTGTGGTTTTGTTTTGGGGTTTGTTTGTACCAGTATATTTAGGACTTGGTCACTGGAGCTTTTTACAAGGTTGCCCATGGTGATGTGTAAATCAGGGAGAGGTGTACATGTAGTAATAAACCACAAGATATTTTGTAGTTTTGTTGCATTTCACTGGAGCGTGGGGAGAGTTTCATAAGCAGTCTGGATGTTCTCAAAGCAAGAGGTCTAAGAGGGGTAGCACAGTTCCCAGAATTCCCTCTTCTCTTCAGTCCAAGGAACGATTGTCCCCAGTGCAGGAGACTACTACACATGAGTAGTTTTTGTCAAATCCTCACATTTCCAGTTGCGTACGCACCACAGGAGAGAACCCATCACCCTCTATCAACCTGCTCAACAGGTGCACAGCCAGACTGTTTCCATGGCTGTTGTTCAGTGTCACAGACAGGGAATTCAAATTTCCATCAGTAAATGCAACCTCCAGTTGATCCACTACCTGTGGTGTAAAAAAACCCTGAAGTCATAGATCCCAGGATGCAGTCTACCAACCACCTGTAGTTTACAAATACACATTAAAGAATGTAGACAAAAATCCCCACAGTCTGTCAAGCCTGTACTCACATGAGACATAAATTGCTCCCCTCAAATACCAGAGGAAATATATCTAGGTGTGCTTGTGTTGCTTGCAAGAAAATAGCTGTGTAACTCATTGTTTTATCCCAGAGAAGTTATTTAATACTACTGTACATCTACTTTCCAGTCTACGAAATGCTTTGAAATGATAAGAATTATCTATATCATTGAGATATAAATATAAAAAATCCCAGCTGATTTTTTTATAGTAGATTTAAGAACTTATACTGTATGTTAGAATGTATTCCAAGTAGTACTTTAGCATATATGAGATTGCATTTTAGAAGACATTTAGTGAATACTGAATGCTGTGGCTGTTACCCTTTTGTATATTTTTAAGCACTGCAAGTACTGGGAGCCTTGGCAATAGTCAGAAGAAGAACTACCCTAAACAGCAAAATAACATGGCTAAGGGTGAAGATAAAGAAAAGAATACATGCTCTAAAATGGTATGTTTCCTTGAAAAAGTGTCAAGAAGGTCAAAGCACACACGGGAGAGATAAAGGTGAAGAGGTGAACATCAGGAGGCCACCACCACGGCCCAGAGACCGCCACCACCAGCAAGGACTGAGCATGCCCAGAAGGGCCTGGAGTTAATTACCACACCAAGCGAGAATGGGCGGGGTCAGGGAATGAATATGTATGAAGGGGGACCATAGAATGTCATGTATATGTAAGACCTCAGGGAATATTAAAGGAGGCAAGTTCCTTAGTGGGTGTGTGTGTCTTTGGTGAAATTATTCCCCACGCATGTCGACGTTGATAAATACATACTGCTCTAACAACTATTATTAGTTGTGAAGTTCTTTCTGTGGCGTTTCAATCATTAAAAAAAAAAAAAAGCTGTAAACTAGCATTCATTAATGTTACAAAATAGTTTGAGATTATTACCTAAAAAGTGCTAATATTTTGCTATTTTTCTGTCTCAGACTATATCAAAATTGTAATAATTTATAGTTGAAATTAAATAAATTATGGGCAAAATTTAAATGCATGAAAATATAAACATGGAATATAAATAAACAGTTATAAAAATGTCATTTAGAAGAACTGATTGAGTCATGAAAAGGTGTAATATGCCTGTAAAAATATTTTTATAACAGCAGGGAGCTCATTTGGCTGCATTTCCACAGCAAGACCTGTTGGTGGCTTGCTAGGAAAAAACATTTTCCTTTAAAAAAACCCTGTTAAAATAAAAAGCCCTCAAATGTGCATTTGAGAGGAAAACAAAAGAGCAACATCTGTATAATGTGGAACTGCATCTAAAATTAGATAAGAAAAACAATCTCTTGCAAAAGTATTAACAAAACAACATGCTGTTAAAGCAGGTGTATGATGCAACCTGAATGTTTTTTAAAATATTTTAAATAATTTTGTTTTTCAAGGTTCTCAGGTGGCAGAAAACTGTAAAAAGCTTTTAGCCACTTGACCTGAGCAGAAAGTTGATTCCAATTTTTGTTCTGGGATTTAGAAATAAGTTGGTTCATGATATTTGAATATAAAGAGCAGAGATGGAAAATTTATCAAAATTTTAAGGTAAATACTTGAACTTTTTTAAAAAATAAGTTTTGAACAGCAAATACTTTAGACTTAGTAATTATAATTGCGTGACTCACAGGACTAAAAGTCTCCATTGCTTTTAAAACTTATCGATAAATCTTACAGGCTTTTTAAAGATTTCTACCAATACAGACATAAAAATATACAGAACAACAAATTTTTTTGAGAGATCAGCAGCTGCTAATATTCAATAAAACCCCTCAAGAGACACTTTTTCAGGATTAATACATGAAGCATATTTCAATCCTGAAATATACTATCAGTCTGTATATGTATTCCAGATTGGAAAAAATATTTGCAATTATGATAATGAACAAAACAATACTACAGTTGACATCCAGTTTCTGACTATCTGTGGAAAAGAGACTGTATTATGGGAACTGGATGATTTAAACTCAATATTAAGTGGCACCATGTGAGTAGAGTTCATCTATCAATAATAAATCTCTGGTAATGCAGCAAAGGAACAGATTCTCCCTCACCTTCCTTCCATTGAACTGCTTTATAAGTTCTGAAAACTAATTATCAATCATTGCATATTAACACAGGAAAAAGAGAGATGTCAATAATTTACCTAGAATATTCACTGAAAAAATTTAAATACTCACTATTTTGAAAATTAAAGAAAATCTAGTTTTTCTTGGTACCTGAGAAGGAAAACCAGCAGCAACTATATCCAAATTAACACTGTGAATTACTGCTTTTTACATGAGTTCCTCTACATTTACAGATTTAAATTTACACCTGTAGGCAGTTTCAGTCAATGTAAAATCTGATGAGAAAGCCACTGGTAGTGTGTCACCTTTAAGCCAGCTTGTATGAATAACCACTAAAGAGGTGGTGTGTTTGTTCAACTAAAATCTACCCAAATCTACTGCAAACTAAATCACTAATCAGGAAATTAATAAAATGACTGGTTTTTAGAAGGGATGAACATTAACAAATCTCTCAGTGAATATTGAGCTTAAGATAACCAAGCATGAATATCTTAAATATTGCATTGCATCTGACCTCTACTTCAGGCTTCTACTGTGAGAGCTGAATATATGATTTACTTATCTACAAAGAAATGATGATTCCTATGATTGAGACTGACTATTCAGAGGTGCTTAATTTACTAAGAGATCTGTATTTACTAAATCACAGAAGCTGAGAAAGCCATAGTGAAGATATGAAAAGGCTCACACATTTAATGATGAATGGCTTGGATAAGATTGCTGATCACTACTCAAAAAATGGGAGGCTTTACTGCAGTGATGAGACTAAAAATAAGGTTCTTTAGCAGGAAAAGACTTTTGGGAAATACCTTAACAGTCCTATAGCCAGATTCGATCCAAACTGGCAACCTAAGATGCAAGCAAATAATTTGGATTTCTATCGAACCTCTACCTCAAGTATTGCTGAATTAAATAATTATCTCTCTACAGAATTACTAGCTTTTATGGCCTTCAACACATTTTGTAACAACATAGATGTAGTTATACATCTGTATTAATATATTCTACAATATTCCTCATATTGGCTATTGTTTCATGTGCTAGCATTGGACAAAAGTTCCCTTATCCTTTTCAAGTGATAGATTTTTGAGATTAAGTAAGTTTAAACATTTAAATCTCATTTTATTGATCCTGAGTTTGTGTCATCAGACACTGATAAAAACTGTACATAAAAGTACAACTGCATAAATTGCACAGAGTGGTCTGAGAAGTTTGGGCATATTTCCTCTTTACCATTGCTACTGCCTTTGTAATACAGCAGGATAGGGGGAAAGATGTAGGAAACTTACACAATATTACAAGTCAGTTCACATACTGTGATCATTATTTTTTCATTACTTTTGAATCTCTGCTCACTTATCTGAAATAAAAGTCTAGCTGCAATGAAGTTCACTAAACAATGTCTCCTTATTTTTGTCATCCTTTTTCATTCAAGTGCAAAAATGTGAGAATGGGCTAGGGTCTCCCACCACACTGGTCAGCTCAAGATCTTGCCAAATCCAAAATTAAATGCAGTTCACTTCTCTGCAGGAGACTGATTGACCTATTGTGACATTTAATTTTATCACACATATACATTGTGGAATGTACTAATCCAAGTTCAAGATTCTTTATCACCTTCACAACTTTCCATCTGACAGGAAGATGTATAGAAGCAAGCACTGGGTAGCTAAGGTAAAATATGAAGATATTGATTTTTCAGGTTGTAGCAGATTAAGTAACCTGTAAAAACCAAAAGTCATCAAGAGCAAAAAAGGTTCAGGTCAAGTGTCCTCTTCTCTTCAATCTGAGTTGTTATTTCTGGGTGATAAAGAGGAAAACATTTTTATTTCTTCAAAAGGCTGTATATTTATTGCCTTTCTTTAAAAGCTGGAGTGCTAGTGGTTGATAATATATCTTTTTCTGGACTGTAGCAAACATGTACGAAAAGATCCACTGAATCTAAAACTGAAGTCAAGTGTTTCTATATAAGAAAAGGAAACTTCCTGCCACTTTTGTGTTTTTGAGGAAAATGATACACACATGTTCAACACAAAATCCAACTTGTTATTAAAAAAGGAGTCCTAGAGAAAAATTTTTCTGTTTTGTGTTTCTGATATTCCATAGAAATGGTCATTCTTCCCTTATTCTTCCCAAAGGAGAGGGAAAAATGAATTCTCGGTAAACACAAGGACAATGATAATTTGAAATCATTCTTGCACTTTCATAAATAATGTTGTCTGTTGACTTGCAGGGAAATGGGGCTCAGGATGATCCTATTGTGACATGTGGCTTTTAAAGGCCAACTTTTAGCAGAGATGATTTAGAACTATGCAGAAAGTGACTACCATCAGAATGAAGGAAAAACATTTTTCTCCAGTCTTATGAGAAACTTCAAAAACAAGTCTTTGATTAACCCTCCAAACTGACATATCACTGCTTGATAATTTTGAAAGTAATAACATACATGAAATTTTGATGCATATAATACCTGGTAATATTTTTATGCTCTCATTGTTTTTTATAGTTATGGCACTCCAAAATAATTTGCAAGGAAAACAAAGGATATTTATTTTACAAAATTTAGGTTGTTTTCAAGATTTTGTTGAAACCTTGTTGCAATTTTCAAACCTTGGAATCAATAACACATTATAAAGCTCTCTTAAGTCAGCAGATCAGTCTTTCACAGATGTATTTTATATTATATGACTGTAGGGAGTAATTCAGAGGAAGAAATAGGGAGGGCAAAATAGTTTACAGTTACTCTCAGACTGAAATGAAAAAAAAAAAGGTAGTGGCTGTTCTAGCTGCAAAATGAAAACAAAAAAGAAGTTGGAGTTGGACTGATGGTCAAGAATTCTTCTGTATCATGCAGAAGAATCTAAGACCAGGAGGAAGCAAAGTTAAGCAAATGATGCGTAAGGGTTGCAGAAGTGAGGATGAGGCAAGTGGAT
The DNA here is from genome assembly GCA_037834095.1 of Argya squamiceps. NCBI lineage: Eukaryota > Metazoa > Chordata > Aves > Passeriformes > Leiothrichidae > Argya > Argya squamiceps. The sequence goes on from JBBMKD010000102.1 coordinate 84,185,084, forward strand.
TCATTAAACCAACACACAATCTAAAAATGTGCTAAGAAGCAAAAATAATCAGTAAAATGGTCTCATGTAATAAAACCCCAGACTCACTAGGATCAAATATCCATCCTTATCTAGATATTGTTACTGATCATCTCTAAGAGATTATTGGCACTCTTACTGGGCTGGCAGCTGAAATGAACTGACTATTCCAAGGAAAGAGGTATCAGACTGTCAAGCTACAAACTTGGATGTGATCTTTCTCAGAAAGCAGCATTCTGGTAAGCACAGCAGCAGGCTGAACATGTGAAAAAGCTGTTCAGCTCTAGATCTCATTTAAAATATCAAATCAGTCTTAATTTCAATATACAGCCTTTATTCCATATTTCCTCTCCCTCCAGCTCTGCTCATCAGAGATTCCTTCCTCTGTTGCTGGGATTTCTGTAGTGTCCCCTTTCATGCGAGTCTTGTAATTTTGGAGGAAAAAAATGGTTCTCATAGTAAAAGTGAGGCATTATTTGGGACTCTTTTATCATTTTATGAGGAAAATCTGAAGACCCCTAAAGGGGTAGAATGCAATTTCTGACATTTGTACACATTTTTGAATGGCTTCTCTTTCCTGTCCAAACCAGTATTTTTGATAGACCTGTAATACATCATAGAATGAAGAGGGAGAAGAAAATGCTTCATGCATTCAGAAAATCTGATTGAAATATTTTGGAGTTTCTTGTTGTATTTTACTTTGCAATTACCTAGTACCATGTAGCTTTTCTCTTTTTACTGTTGACTGGCTACATTGGGTTTGTGAGTGTGAACTGTATGTGAACTCTACTGTGAACTGTAAAAAAGAACCCTCCAGATGATTGCACATATTTAAAAACAAACACAACATGCATTAAGCAAAGCATAAAACGTGCTGTGGCAATCCAGTAGCATCTAGGGAATGAGGCAATATGGGCATCCATTCCTGAATGTGAGAATTAGAGTTGCTGTGTATTTTTCAGACATAGCTGAATGTGCAGAAGTACAACAGTCAGCTGGAGTTTAACGGAAAGGAAGAGTGCAAACTACGTGATGAGGAATAAGACAGCTGGTCTTAGGTCGACATACAAGTGATAGAAATCTTCCAGTCAGGAAATTTTCTGACATGAAATTGTTAAATAGGGGATTGCCATCCCCTATGAGCCCTATGATGAGACAATCCAAGCCATATTTAAAGAGAAGTCAAGAATATCTCCATGAAGAATTCATTAAGATATTTTATATATGAAAATGAGAGACACCTTATTGTGGACTTAAGCTGGAAGAGCATAGCTGATAAGCAAAGTCTGCAAAGTGTTCTTTTTCTGTTCCTTTTCTCTTTTCTCATGTGGAGCCAATTCTGCAATTAAGTAGTATAAAGTACATTTCCCCTAGACTGCTGCACAAAAATCAGTCAGCACAAAAATCAGAGAACCATTTGGGATTAATGGCAGGGGACTTTAGCTGATGTTGCTCTTGCTTGTATTTTCATCAGCTGCTCAGAATAAGGAGAAAAGATTAAGCCTTTGCCTGAATTCTGTTTACCTCAATATGGACTTAATAATTTATGTAACAATTTTGGCCTAAATTTTTTTGGTCTTTAAAAGATATTAGGATGCATAAAAATATTTTTTCAGCGAAATTTTTTCAGCTCATAACAATGGCAAGCCATGCTTTCATATATGTATGATTTCTTTGAAAAAGCTTTTATCTCTTGTGGGTTGAGGCAAGAAAGCATTTGGAAAAACAGTATCTGAGGGAAAGAGTGGGCCAAAAAGCACCAAAGAAATCAAATATTCACTAATAATAAAAGAATCTCAACACACTCAGTGGAGATAAAGAGTTCTCTACAGTGCCCCACAAAATGTTTACTTATGCAAGGTAAGAAACTTCACCTCGAAATAAACTTTACCATCAGTTACCAAAAACAGTTGTCAATTTCAGTGCACCAAATGTGATCATCTGTTTAGGAACAATATGTATGGAGTATAACTGGTAATTTGAGTGGAAGATAGGTGTTCAGACTGGCTTTGTTTTACAATCATCTCACCCTCCCCTTTCTCACCCTCCTACCCTAAATCTTAATCCTTCCTTTCTAGTAAATATTGACAAGTCAGTGTTTCCTTATTGCTGACATGAAAAGTTATATAATCCATAAACTAAAATACAATTAAAACATCACAATAAAAGAAGCAGTATGTTAAAAATAAAATTTCAGTTATTTTAATTCTTACAGTAGAATTCTCTTTGTACTGCAGAGATCTTAGTTTAAAACCTGTGCAGTTGCATTAAATTCTGGTTTTATGGAGGAACGTTAATTTGAAATGCATTTCTCCTTTGATGTTCGTGATACCAAGAGCTAATTTGCTTGGAAGGATTCTTAGGCACATATTTCTTAGTTCAAATAAAACATATTGTGTCTTTTGTAGGTTCCTAAAAATACTAAGCAGAAATATAAGCAGAACTTGCTTGATTCTTTTCCCCCTACACTGTAAGTAGACACCTGAAATGTCTCCCCACAAGCTTAATATGAATAAATGGCTACTGATGGACTGAAGGGGGTAAAGAAAGACAGATGCACTTACAAAGACATTAGATATTCATTGTGGCATTGCCACAAACCTTACGTCGTGCCTAACTGAACTTGTAGCATTCATCAGGACTATCTCATTGCTGTCATTTGGATGTTTCATGTTCAAATGCACCATGCTACAGGCAGTCCTGTAAATCTTCAGCACTTTGCTATACCTAAAGGAAAACTCTCATATTCTGTACAAAATGCCACCAAAGTTGTCACTCTCTAGGTTAACAATGACAGTGGGTATTTAGCTACATGAATTTTTCTGGCTTACCATCTGTCATCATGTTCTGTGCTTTCACTGGCACATAAAAGCTGATTAGTTCACATCAGCAAGTGCTCCTTTGAAGAACAAATTAAAATACACCAAAAGTTATGCAGTACTTTAATTGCCTCCCTGGAATGCATCCAAATTAAAATATGTTTGCATGAATAAAAATGGTAAGAGAAACCTCCAACAGACAACAGAACAATCCCATGGTATTTGGTTAAGGTCAGAGGACTTCATCCAATTGGGACACAAAGCACCTCAACTCCTGTGCTTAGTTTTGGGCCCCTGACTGTAAGGAGGACATTGAGGTGCTGAAGTGAGTCCAGAAAAAGGCAAAGGAGCTGGTGAAAAGTCTGGAACACAAGTCCTGTGACAAGCAGCTGTGGGAACTGGAGTTGTTTATCCTGGAGAAAAAAAAGGCCAGTAAGGATCTTATCACTCTCTACAACCACCTGGAAGGGGTTGTAGCCAGGAGGGGATCTACCTCTTTTCCCAGGCAACCAACGACAAAAGAAGAGGAAATGGCTTCAAGTTGTGCCAGGGAAGGTATTCACCGTATTTGAGCCCTATGTGTAGTTCAGCTACTTACAGGAGCACAAATATTCTTATGGCTTTAACAAGGTTACAATGAATTTTTTCAAGTGTAATATCTTCTACTGGCCAAGTAGACTCAAAGAACCTAAATCTGTAAAAAAAAATAGCAAAAAAAAAAAAAAAAAAAAAAATTGCAAGGCAAATAAGGAATTTGTGCTACCTAAATGTTACACTTCTAAAGTAACTAACTAAACAGTGTATTACATAAATTATTTATGCATATATTTTTAAATGCGAAGAACATAAGATTTCCATGGAGACAAGCATAATATGAAACACACCTAGTTCATACCCTTTCTGTCATCCCTTCATTTTCATCATGTATCACCAGTATTAATCTTATCTTCTGTTTTATCCCAGCAGCATGAAATATCCACAAATAACTGCATTTGGCCTGCATTTTAGAAAGCAAGTTGCTGAAAATGCTTTTTAATTTCTTTTACGATACAAGTACGTAAAATGCAAAATTATTACATTTCAATCTTCTTTTTTTAAGTCTGTCAAAGATGAAAAAAAAAAAAACCTCAATAAACTGGAAATTATTTTCACCAGAAATTCATCTAGAAATAATTTAAGTTCTAGTAGGAAGACAGAGATTTTACAAAGAGTGGAACCTATCTGGAACAAAAATATTATATATTTATAATTTATATGTGTATGTGTATTACTTCCCCTTCCCTAAGGCATTAGGTATTTGCCATGCAAACACCTAAACATCCAGATTGTCACTGTATATTTATGCTAGTTCTGTCACCTCTCTGGTTTGCCTAAGTATGTCTTTATTGGTTCTATGATATTCTCGCAATCTTAGCACAGAAGAAATACTTCTATTCCTCATAATCACGAAGATAAAATATTTTGAGAGCAGGGCTCTCAGCTGCTGTTAGCAGTCGGTGCAGAAAGCAGTACCACACCTGGTCTGCAATTGGAACACAATGATCAAGCATATGTTCCTGTAAATATTTAGTATTTTATACTGGATGTCTGAAAAATACTTAATTTAATGTCAAGATGGCTTTTCTTAATTTCCTAGTACTTTGGGTATAAATTTTGACTATATGCCATGTCCTCCCTTTGAATAATGTTGTGACAAGGATCTGTGCCAACAGAACTTGGGTAAAATATTCTGTCCATGCAATTTAAGTGTCAGGAATTCTTACTTTTCTGAAACAGCTTCAAGGATGTGGAATATGCTCAGCTTTAGTACGTATAGCAATTAATGCCTTTCTTTTCCTTTCCTTCATCGTTTCTTTCTCTCTGTATGTGCAGGGGTTTAAATATTCATCTAAGATCAGGACATTAACTTATTTCATTCTGTTCAGCCTTCATATTTAAATCTCATTGGCAGAATATATGCAAGATGCAAATGTTTTAAAGGCTTTCAGAACATATTAGAAACAGATTTTTGATTAGGCTGCAGTGGTCATGATATGGATGAGTACAAGTGAAGCATGATTTAAAAAAATGCATAATGGTAATTCTTATTATGCCAAAATTTTCTACTGTTTGACCCTCCTGGCTTTTTTTGGTTTTATGACATTCCACTGGTTCCTATCCACTTCTTGAAATGTCAACAATGTACTTTAGATTTTAAAAACACAATTAACTCTACACTGAAAGTATGGAATATTACTCTCCTATTTGGACTGTTGCAGTTTGCTGCTAGCTCATTTTAGATTAGTTCTCATTACTAGTTGGGCTGTGAAAAATACTCATTTAGCACCATATGCTCAAGAGGACATAAGTCTTAAGATTAAATTCTGATGCCTCCTCTTGGCCAGCAGTTCATTATAACAGACCTTTGCATGCATCACCAAGTCCTCTTGCCAGAAAAGGTGCAGTAGCATTTTGTGGTTTATCTGCCAAAATCCAAAATAAGTCATTTCATTTCTCTTGGTTAACTCCAGGTTCTCAGCATTGATGCAATGATAATATAGGAAAAATTCTCTGATAGCTTTGCAGGGATCAATGGCAATAGGGCCTTCAAGCTGCATAGAAACAGAAAAGAAGCTCCCAGAAAAAGTGAAAAGAATCTTGAAGTCATACATTTTCTGCCCCTTTAACCCTATCCAGATCCCTTTGATAAATCAACGTCTTCAAAATGAAATTCTACATGATCCTCAACCAGCTGTGGTTCATATACACATATTTGGGGGTATTTTTCAACGGTGAATTGAATTACATTTAAAATTCCTTTTTTTAATGATAAGGCCAGTTTTCTTAAAGAGCTGGACAGCTGGACATTTATTTGGCACATTTCAGTGAAGGTGAAGAAGATAAATGGAGTCATGGAAGCAGTAACCATACTCTGTCCAGGCAATAAATCCTGCTTCTCAGCAGGACAAAACAGCCTGGGGAGAGTTTTTCTAACGTAGCCACACTGTTTCAAGAACCTGAGCTAGCTTATTAAAGTATAGTAATGGTGCAGCTTCATGGTACAGCAACGTCACTGCTGGACACACAGTCTTTGACTGCAGACTACTCAGTTGAAAAAAGGACAAACTGATTTTCACTGGGAGTTTCTTACACAAGACACTATTATTGTGCTATGTCTTCAAGCTTAGCCATCAAAATAATCATTCCCTTCAGCACTAAGAACCTTATTAGACCTGTCATTTTTAATCATCCTTCTGACCCTGTGCTACTACAACTTATCAGAAGCTTCTCAAAGCACCTTTGAGGTGGGTGGGTGTGTGCATCACAATGAAAGGGCCTTTATGAATGCCTTCAGTGTGTTTTGACAACTTACAGTTATATTAATTTCAATTCAGACAAACAATACCTACTTGTTCCCTACCAAAAAAAAAAAAAAAGCCTACCTAGAAACAGCAGAAAGATACCATCCTCTTCTATTAATGTGCAAGTCTGAGCTGCAAAAAAAAAAGCTGTGTTCTCCCCACAGCACCACTGCATGACTGAAAGCACAGGACCATCCAACACCTTGGCAAGAAAAAAGAGCTATCTGACTTTAGGATGTGGCAAAGCCCCACTGTACCAATGAGGAAGATAAGAGCTAGTTCCAGGAATCCTGAAATAGTTCCCTAAGAAAGAAATCTATTAGTGTTAATGCTGGGATTGTTTCTACTGTTTTCATTACAATTTCTTTACCATAAATATGGATAGAACCCAACATTTTGACATGTAACAGGAACACATGTTAAATGCAGCAAATTATAGTGTAAAAGCATTTACATGACTCCTCTTTCAATAGCCTAATGCAATTAAGGATAGATTTTTAATAACATGAGAAATATAAAGACATGGCAGCCAAATAAGGTTGGCATTTGGAGGGTAATATAACAATAAGCTTGATCCATATTTTCAAAGACAGGGAGCAGTGTTTTGAAGTTATACAGAAAAATGACAAAGCAAAAAGTTTTACATTGTTAAAAAAAAAAAAAGTAAAACATGCTAGCCTTAAAATTTACCAATTTTAAGACTAATAAAAACAAAGAAAGAACAAAACACAAAAAAACAACCAAACAAAAAAAAGGAAAAGAAAATGAGAAAAAGAATAAAAGAGAAAAGGGAAGGAAGCACATATTTTCAAAGACTGTGGGTGACCTTCATTTCATTTCACTAGTATTCAAATGCATCAGAGAAACTTTTACATTTCTTGGATGTTCTTGGTTTCAAACTCATTACCTCCAACAGTTTGACTAAGCAGTATTCTGGTTGGTGAAAATAAATGCATAAACATGTTGGCAAAAGTGTGACTTACAAATATTTCTACTAATTGAGTCAAATGCAAAGTGAAAGCCAGATTCTTCACTGTGAACAGCTGGGGACAGAAAGAATTTTCTTAACTCTGTCATAACAAAAGTGGTGAACTAAGTGAAAATCAGTGATGTTAAGCAATAAGACAGGAGGCAACAGGCAGAAACTCATGCAGGAGAGGTTCCACCTGAATATGAAGAGGAACTTCCTTAGTGTGCAGGTGACTGAGCACGGGCATAAGGATGCTCAGAGAGGTTGTGGAATCTCCTTCACTGGAGATCTTCAAGAACTGTCTGGATATGATTCTGTGAAATGTCCTGTAGGATGACCCTGCCTTAGCAGGGAGACTGATCACTTCCAATCTTACCCGTTCTGTCTTCCATGAAAAAACAAAAACAAGTTACAAAATGTTGCTCAAGACAAAAGAGAGGATTTTAGAAAGAGAACTGCCCCAGAAAAATTACATGATGATTCATAATGACATGAAGGACATCAACATAATTAATGCAAAGACAGTCTGCAAACACCCTTAATCCTTCATTATGTATTAAGCCTGAAGAAAAGGAATCAGTGTTACAGAAAATTGGTAGGCTCTAATCTATATCTATGCTGTCCTTGACACTTGTTCTGAGATTCTTGAATACTACCAGTACACATGGTGTTGCTGAGGATGTGCAGAAGCTTTCTGCTATAGGATAGCAAGCATTTTAACCAATTTATTTTAATCTTATTTCATTTATGCAAATAATCCTGCAACAAATGCTGGCTTCTTTGCAAATACTGAGTATATTTTTTTAAACACATTATGCAAATAAGATTTTAATCTGGCAAACATTACAAACCAACCATTTCAATATTACCTGTAATAATATGCCTGGATGAATAAATGCAGGTCTATACAGATATCTATTTATTATACTTAGGCTAGTTTACATTTTTACCTTGACCTCATGTTGATGACTCTGCTAAAATTAAAATATATTTTTCCTCTCACTTTAAAGGAAACTGAAGAGAAACAGCTGCTGTGGAGATATTGCATGATAAATGGCTAAACTGGAGATTTTCCATAGGTCACCACCTAACTAAATGAGAGTGCTATTTCTGCTACTTGATCAAATGACTGAAATCTCACACAAACTTGAGAAACAAAACTTATATCACAGAGTAAAAATGACTGCTCTCATCTGCAGTTAGCTTAAACTTTATTTAGAAAAATGTTCTGAATAACAATTCATCTTCTTCCATTCAAGCCAATAGCACTTCTGTCAGAAACATTCTAGAAAAAGAAGTAATATGAAAGTGATAAAATGTTACAAAACATTCTTGAATTTTTTTTGGGCAGCTGTAAAAAAACTGCTATAAAGTTCTTTTAAACAGGGCATTAACATCTCAGAGCAAAGTTACTTTTAGTCACTAATGGTATGACTTGGGTTGAAAGTGGAAACAGAAAGATGAAAAAGAATAACGTTTTCCATTACTCATTTTCCAATATGAGGAATTATGTCTCTAATTTAAATGCAAAGTCTTGATAACATAGCCATGGAAGTTAATATTGCAATGTCAAAATTTTCCAATAGTTATCTTTAAACAGGAAACAGTGTTTTCATCTATCATTAGCATAAGATATAATTATGGAAAAACCATTGGTTACACTGTAGGCCATTACTTTATAATAGTAGTTGTCACTGCATGTTTTGGTGTGCGCAGTTTTGTAGTGGTTTGAAAGCAAAACGAGTGAGAGGCTCCAAGTCAGAAATACAATTTAATAAGAAAAAGAATAAAAAGGGTAAAATAAAATAAATGCAATAATACAAAAGACCACTGACAGAGTCAGAATGCAACCTGAGTGGGATGATGGAAGC
>JBBMKD010000102.1:84194202-84208647 GCA_037834095.1 Argya squamiceps
CCCGGTGGGAGTTATCTATGAGTCATGCAGAAGACCCATTAACAAAAGAAGACCCATTAACAAAAGAAGACCCATTACAGAAGAGCCATTACAAAAGACACCTTAACAGAAAAACACCTTAACAGAAAAGGGAGGGGGAACCTGGAAGAACAAAGAACACTGCTTCAACAATTGGTTTCAACAGTTAATGAAGATGGTGATAGAATACTTTGTGCATATCTTATTCTACAACCCAGGACAAATTTTCATTTAAATAAAAGCATTAATGTTGTTTTTCTGTATTTTACATATAAATAAACATGTACTTCACAGTTTACTTATAAGAGCTGTTGACCACTAAACATCTTCAGCAACTGAGAATTGTGGTGGGCAAAAGCAATGGACAGGCATGATCTCTCTGATTCCACATAGGCACCTGTGTTTCTGCCAATAGTCTCAAAAAATAGCAATGGGCTCATTTGGCAAGTGATATTAATTGCATTCTCTTTGAGTTCAGGAACTTGGAGACCATTTCTGTGTTTTAAATTAAGCCTCCTCACCAGGGACCAACTTCAGAAATGGATTGAAGGCATTGGAATTATATAAATGGATACCTTATTCTGACTTATTAATATGCATATTGCACTAATCTGAGCTCCCTTTATATTCTTTTCACATTTCCCCAGGTAATTCTATAATTTTTTCCTCTCATTTCCAGAAATTTATCAATATGTTACATCCCACTCTTTAACTTTGTCCATTGTATTCACATGAAAAAGAGCAAGAATATGTTTAATTTCTAGGCTGAAAAGTAGATGAGCAGGAAAAGGGACCCAAAGGAAAAAAAAGCAATAGGTAAATGATATAATTACATTATGCATCATCTAATTGAATTTGTACTAGTTTCCAAGTGTATAGGCAACTTCCATATGTATTCTTTTAAATGTTAGTAAATGGAACTCTTGAAATTATGCTAAAGACCTCAAAATGAATAGAAATCTAATAATTTGTAAGTCACATAAATACATTAAAACTGTTGAAAAATTTCAAAACCATTACATTTCAGAAAATAACCTTGTAATTGATTACCTCAGAATACCTTAACGTAACCCCTTGCCTTAACTCTGACTTCTTTCTAAAGGACGTGTTGATTATCTACATAATACCTTGTGCTTACAAGAATGCGACATTTTATCTGGTTGCCCTTGAGAAGGAAATAACAGACTGTCTACAGAGAAGGGCTGAACCTACCTGCAAAATATTTATAACTTAATATGAAATGAATCTGGTAGTCTTTTGACACCAATATAATACTTGCTAAATTTGTGCATGGGTAGCAGGCAGATAGGTGGATTCAGAGAAACTAAAACTATGGGGAATTATTAAACATATGACCATATGGAGACATGGACATGGAGGCTGAGAAAGCATTTAGGAAATTTTTGCTATATCCTTGTCCTCTTCTTTTTACTTTTTTTTGGTCATCTATGTATGGCCACTGTCAGAGATGAACTACCAAAGGAATGAATGTGGTTTTAGTCTGACTCATCAGAGCTTCTCTTCCAGGTTTTTCAATTTTGCACCATTCAAGTTGCATATATCATCAGACCCATGTCCTCTTCAACAGAATAGGAAAGAGGGAGGAAAGAGACACGGAAGAAAATCCAGAAAATTCAAACAGGCTTTCCTAAAAGGAATGCTAAATTTCATGGATGCCAGCTAGTATTACAACAAATATTTTAACTGTGAGCTGACCTAAATGAAAGTGAAAACCAACCAGAATCACAGAGTCATAGAATGCTGTGAGTTTGAATGGAATTTAAAGATCATCTATTTCCAAATCACTAGCCATAGGCAGGGATGCCTTCCTCTAAAGTAGGTTGCTCAAAGCCCCATCCTACCTGGCCTTGAATACTTCCAGGCATGGGACATCCACAACTTCTCTGGGCAGCCTGTTACAGTGCCTCACCCTCAGAGTAAAGAATTTCTTCCTAATATCCAATCTTAACCCACTCTCAGTTTAAAGCCATGCCCCCTTTCCCTATCACTACGTGTCCTTGCTAATTTTCCCTCTCCAGCTTTCTTTTCAGCTCCCGTGAGGTACTGGAAGTCTGCTCTAAGTTCTTCCCAGAACCTTCTCTTTCCCAGGCTGAACATTCCCAACTTTCTCAGCCTTTCTTCATAGGAGAGGTACTTCAGCCCCCTGACCACCTTTTTGGCCCTGCTCTGCACCTGCTCCAACAGGTCCATGTCCTTCCTGCACTGGGGACCCATGTGGAAAACTAAGTATAATGTTGTGTTTTTTTTAACTCATTAAAAACCAGAACATTAAATTATTGAGTATAACCCTAGCTCTAAACCCTGAAGAGGATCCACATGTGGTACACATATTTGGACAGAGATATATCATATACATGTGTGTTAGCATATATGCTAACATATACCAGTAAATATGTGCATGTGCATGTGCAATGTATTGAGGTCAATTGCTAGAAAAAAAGCAGTAAATATTTTTGAGATCTGGCTTTGAAATTTCATGTTTACAAAAAATTAACTGCATATTGTCTTATCATTAAGAAGAAAATGCTTTGAAAATGTTTTCAATGAATGCCATTGTATCAGAATAGTGCACCCATAATTGAGTTCTAATGAACTGTTAGAAAGGGAGTAACTATCCTGACAAACAGTGTGTCCTGATTATTTTTGTTCTGTTTTTAAAGATACTTCTGAAATTTTACCCCTAAATGTCTCATTGCTAAGACAAGAGACACACGGTCTATTTGGTTATGAATTACTTATTTGAAACAGCTTAGTTTCAAATTGTATGGGTCTCTAATGAAACTTAACATTCTGTTTCTGTCTGGAAACATCTGTTTTCTCGATGAGAAAAAACCTGAAAACCTTTTATATATCTCTTGAAGAAAGGATTTTGTCCAGCTAAACTACCATTCAATGCATTGTAGCTAAAAGAAGCTGTTGAACTTGTACATTAATGGATTTATAGACCTTGTCAGGATCATAAAGGTGAAGAGAAATCCCTTGATTGCTTTACATTTATTTCTCATTGCCCTTCATGAGCAAAGTTATTGTGAAATAAGTTAAATACTCTTGACCATATTTGTGGTTTTGATCTTTTTACAGGGTATTGATATCTCCCAAAAGTTTCAAAAGCATTTAGAAATCACAATGAAGTTCCACAACAAGTTAACTTCAATCTTAAAATTTATCAGTAATGAAGAACAACACTTAAAAAAAAAAAAGTTTTTGGAAAGGGAACTAGCAATAATATGCATGTGTCTTCAAAATAAATAATGGAAAGAGCTTAAAATCACAGAATCACAAATGGTTACATAAGGGATAAGCAGAAAAGAAAGTATGTTTTCTATGACAAAAAATAGAAAAGGTTGCTGTTATTTTGATGAATAAAACATTAATTTTATTCAGTGCTTTACAACAAGAAGCAGAGTTTATTACTCTTTATTATTTTATACTTTAGAGTATTATTCTCTAAAGTAAATTTTCATTAAACTCATTGTTTTGAACATGTAAAAGCCAAAAGTTCAGCAGGAAGTTGAATCAGTCACTCTCTCCTACCTTTCTCTGTAGTCATCCAGGAGAGGAATTGCAGGTCCAGCATCACCCCATGTCACACTTCAAACTTAGTTATTCCCATGGCCATTGCCACAATAGTGAAATGCCACTCCGTCGATGAACTAGAGTGATAGACAAGCACAAAAGGTGTTGTAACTCACCCATAGGCTGCAGTGCCCATTGAGGAGCCTCTCTCTCTCTCCAGTGCTCATAGACAGCAGGAGAGAGGGCAACCAGGGCGACCATAGGGCAACCGGGCTTCCAGCTTGGACCTGTCATGAAGTGCCTGAAGACAAATGTGAGGAATACAGGGCAAGGACAACAGAGCCTCAGGATAGAAAAGACTGCTTGTAAACCCAAAGAATCATGTTTTTATCTCTCCCCACAAAAGTACCAGCTTTTGTTTTGCACAAAGACCTGACTGAGAAGCTAAAACTCTGGGAAATGCAGGAGTAATTAACCATGCTACATGTGTTCTCAGGACAGAAATGGAGAAATCTTAAACTACTCTGTTGACACCCAATGGGGCATTTTATATATAGAAGAAGAAAATTATTCATCTAAGTCAAAATTTGTCTATGAAGAGTACAGGATACTATTTTCTCCTCTGAAATGCCTTTATCTGTGCACTTAACTTTATGACACAACCTGTGTGCACTCCCATTACTTGATAAATGGAGAGGTTTTTAGAGGTCCGAAGAGGACTCCTGTTGACTTTCAATGGTAAATCGGGTACTTTTTATTATCTCCCACCAGATCTATAAATGTCCTTACTTGTTCTGTACTTTAAAGAGTATATAGTTCCCCAGGCGTTGGGTCATTAACTTAAGTGCTTTCTTTTCTTGCCCTAGATAAGGGGTCATGGTTAGTTAATGTGGATATTTTTAAGAAACATCATTAAACCTTCATCATGACTTATTAAAAGAAGCCAGAAGCAAAATAATATTCTGATGCAAAAGATGTCCAACTTTCAACATGTGCAAGAATAGCTAAATTAAGCTTTTTAAAGCTTCTAAAAAATGGTGAAATTTACTTTTTTAAAAGTCTGTGATGCTTATTTTCATTATTACTCTACATTTCAGGACTCCCTCCTCTACAGCCTGGTAGTCACAATGCATCTGCAGTCTCAGGCCCTCCCCACCCAAGTCAGCAGAGGACAACAAAATTCTGCAGTGATTCGGCCTTTTCCAAGTAAATTATTGAACTTTGAATTGATTTCATGGCAAAAGCAATTTACAGCTGCAAGATCTGTTAGAATACTGTAGAGCTGATACTTCACAAGCATTAAAGTTTCTACTTCCAACAAATTAAAAGTTGTAGTTGATTTGCATATGTTTTTTCTGCATAGCCTTTCTTGAAATTCAGCTGTTCCCCACAGCAAGGCAGAGGACAAGTGCCTTTACATTGTTAGATTACTGCATATGTTGCTCTCTCACTTTCCAATTCATGCTGCAGCTCTAGAAAAGAAATCATTAGGAATGAGCAATCTAACAGAATTCAAGAGTTTAGCAAGTGCTTCCTTCTAGTTAAAATTTATTGCTGTAATTGCTCAATTAATAATGCCTCTACAATTTGTAAAACTCAAGGTTTTGCATACAAAACTAACACTCAAGAGAATCTACACTGAAATATTGCTGAATATTGTTTTAAAGATACTGTTCAGGTGTAAGTCTGAATCTTATCTATTCTAATAAAAAGGGAGCCTATTTCTGCTTAAGAAAAAGAATATTATGAATCAGACAGCCATTTTCCATACCACGCACAAGTATATCAGAATAGGGAATCCACTGATATGAGCAACATGGTTCAATGTGTTCTCAGATGTCATATGAGATTATAATACTGACTAGAGTAATAACAATCTGTTTTTTTCTGCGACAAAGAAGCACCCTAGAAGGTGGTATAATTTTTCAGCAATTCTGTTGCATTATTCCCAAATGATATATAAACTGCTAAACAGTAGTTTATTAAATATTTTAAACAGCTGTTGCCAAGGTAAAGCTATAAATTGAAAACTGAATTGTAAATATTTAGTATGCATGAGACTAGTGCAAAAGACATGGTATAAATAAAGACTATTTTATTACCGAAATTATGGCATCAGGGCCAGACTGGGCATTAGTAAAATGTTTAACCTGGAGTTCTACTCCTCTTTTGCCTACAATAAATTCAGTTGCTCTAAGAGATTTTTATCCCTTGTTTTTTCTCTCTTTTTTATTTTTTCATAATTAATCTCTTCCAAAACCCCCTAGATATCAGGTTTTATTTTAGAGCTAGTCAAACTATATTACAGTGTAAATGTAGCACTTATCTTCTGTTTGCATATGATTAATTAATAAGTTCTGATTTCTGTGGATATTTTTTGAAAAGTAAACATCTTCCAAGTAGTTTATTAATATAAATACCATCTTATGATAGTCCATGAAATGTCAGCTTTGACAGTTCACTATTGACTTCTATTGGTCATATGAATTCCTTTTTTTTTTGTATTTTTATAAAAATACCTTGTAATTTTTACATATTTGAAAGTAGGATGATGTGGACTGACAATTAAACCACAAACATTCAAGCACATCTTGTACTGAGCTTCTTATTAGGTTAATGTTTGCTTCAGACTACTTTACACTTTAGAATCCTCAACATTTTGACAATTCTGGATAATGCACAAAAAATACCCACAACATTTGCATTATTCTTTGAGAAAATGTGTGTGAAGCTTTTATCCTAATTTGATTAGTCTTCTTCTACACAAAATGCCCTCTTTTGGTGTCTGAATATTTCTGTCAATATTGTGTAGGCAGAGGATCTGCCTACATAATAGATAAAACCACCATCTCCAAAAAATCCCCCAAAAAACCACAAAAGAACTAAACCAAACCAAACAACATCAAAAAACCCCACCAGCAAAAAAAATCCAACTGTTTTGCTGAGATATTTAGCATTAGATGTACTCAAGTGGGGAATTTTATCTCCAAGTTGTTGATCAGTGTCTGTCCAGGTGGTGATGGGAGTCCATTTTAAGGGTCGTTAGCCATACCAGAAGAGATTTCTCAAACTGCTAGTTCTACTGAATTTTTATAAGCAA
Source organism: Argya squamiceps (assembly GCA_037834095.1). Classification (NCBI taxonomy): domain Eukaryota; kingdom Metazoa; phylum Chordata; class Aves; order Passeriformes; family Leiothrichidae; genus Argya; species Argya squamiceps. The sequence continues at coordinate 84,200,858 of JBBMKD010000102.1, forward strand.
GTTGAATTGTGATCCTATGTGACCACTCCAGGGAATGCATGACTCATTTCTATTGATTAACTTAAACTATAACCAAAATATTTTAATTTTCTGTGTGCAAAACATTTTTCTACATGATCGTGTCTGCAAGTACAAAAACAGTTTCTGCACAGTATTGACAAGCAGCTTTCCTGTATCTTATCTGGGTAATTCTACAGCAGGAACTGCCTGGGGAAGTCTCTGCAACAGCCAGGTCCTCCACCCAGGATGTTAATCAGCATGTTTAAGAATATAAATCATGCCTGTCAATTGGTTTGTGGACAGCAGGAGATGCCTAGGGAAATCTACAGGACTGTTGAAAATTCCCACTTCAAGTGTCCCCTGTAACCACAGTTCCTCAGGAAGCCAGTCAGAAATTCAATCAATGACCCTGTCTCAAGTCAGCCCGTTGTTTCATTGGTGTGGAGAACAGCTGGCAAACACCCGGCCCACCCAAGGAAGTGATGAAAAAGTGCAGGCACCTGAGCACAGTCCTGACAGCCAACTGCAGATGTATCTTCATCTCCGCTATGTTATCATTAAAACAAGCTCCATTGGCTTCTCCACAAATATTTCTAGGGATTTGGGGCACAGTTTCAATTTCACTTCCTAGAGTGACTGTTGTACTTCATTTAGAAATTTTAGTATTTTGAGAATTAATGTCTACACTTAGATGGGATGAACCACTTTCTATGTGACCTTTTATTCAGCATCTTTAAGTTATGAACAGAAGAATATTAGAAATGAAGTAAACAATTTTTTTCCCTGAAAGTTTCCAGAAATTGTTCTGCCCTTTTTCTCCATTTTTAAACATTTTGTCATTTGCTGTTTTTGAGGGCATCAGGGTAGAAAAATTCTGTATGAAACACAAGTGTAAAGTCAACTGTTGCCTGTAATTTGCAAAAGAGGGAAGGAAGTGAATAATTCGAGATGCACCATTCTTATATGACTTTGAACAGTTCTATACTGAGTATTTCCTGCTGAAGTGCTCTGGCTCTTTAGAAATTCAGGCTATCTATAGAGGTGTCAGTGCAGAAAATGCAAATAAAAGCCACAAATTAAAAAAAAAGCATTACCTACTTCTCTGAAGTTCCTTCACACTAGTTTTTGCTTGCCAGCATTTTTTCAGTATGCTCTCATTTAGATTTCTCTTTTTCCTAATCTCCATAAAACTTTTCTGACATAAGAAGGCATTTCTCAGCTAATTTCTATCTATATCAAGCATTTTTTTGTTGTTATTTTGCGTTTTGACACATAGCTCCAGATAAAAAATCATGATCAAAATCCAGGTATCTTGCATACCAACTCCTTGTAGTTGATACAGAGATGATTTCAATCAATTATAAATAATACCAAATTGGAAATGGAATTTTGAAAGTTTCTAACAGAAATCTTCTCATTTCATATGAAAATATGTTTTAACACTTGGGACACTTTTCTACTTAATTAAAGCTAATCCAAATACAGTAAATCAACTAACTGGTTTTTTTTTTTTTTTTCTTTCCAAGATAAAGAGAAATGTCTTACAATGACATGTGTTTATTGCACACTTGGATGACCATAAGCCATCTGCAGGCCAACCTGTAGACTTGTAAAAATATGTCCCTATAATATGAAAAGCATATTTAAAATTGATATTTGAAATTTTTGCAGTGATATCATGAACTATAAGTAGTAAGGTGTTTTGCAACAGAGACTAAATGAGTCACAAACCACTATCTTGTCATGAGCAAGTTTTAGGAAAAAAGTAGAGGATGCAGTACAAGCTGGAGTTTAGTGCTCTTCAGAAAAAATTCTCCAGGTTTTTGAAGGGACGCACCAATGGTAGTGTATTTCTAAGGCAGAAGATGAGAAGTGACAAATTCAACACTCGACTTGCTTGGTAACCTTTAAAAGAGTAATGTGAAGTGGCTGTATCACTTCCACCCTTTGATGTTAGTATTTTCAGTTTAGATGTGAAACATTTAAATATTTACTGGGCCTGGAAATGTCTTCCAGTTGAGAAATATCTAACAAACTCCATTGTGAAATGTGTGATAGATTATAATTAGAGACTTTCATTCAAGAGAAGGAAGTCATACATTTGAAAGCCTGGTGCAGGGCTAGGGAGAAGAAAAATGGGCACAACACATCACTTGTGCATGAGAAAGGCAATATTGCCCCCCTCACGGACTTTCTAATGTAAGAGTGAACCCACTTAGACATCCACCAGTAAGTAATAAAATATTGTCTGTGCCCAGGCTCTAGAGTGCTTGTGCCCTGCAGCACAGCCTTGCATTTTGTACCTGGAGCCCCTGCCATGGCTACAGGAGGGTGTTAACACATCTGGATGTGATCCAGGATGCCTACTGAAAAGCAAAACGTGTGCTTTAAATCCAGCCTCTCTACAGAGTTCAGGTACTTCATGAAGGTTACTGAAAGGTGAGCCCCTCCCTACGGGATTCAATGTCCAGATCCTTTCCTTGGCAAGTATATCCAGCCAACACCTTTGCTCTGTTAAAGGGCACAGGTATAATTGTGTACAGGAGGAGTGGAAGTGAAATAACAGACATTATCAAACATTTTGTGTTGTGTCTATTAGGTCAAAATTCTATTGACTGAGTGGGATAGATAGAAGGAAGAGACAAAATATTCCTAGCTAGTGTTTAAATAAATTATCTAGTAGTGATAAGAGTTAAAGATGTGAATTACCAACCCTATTAGAAGAATTGTTTCTGTGTTTTCCAGGGTGTAGTTAATGAAGGACAAAATACCAGTTTCCTCATCTTGAAGGAGGAGAACATATTGCCCACTGGAGTGATCTGGGCAGACATTTGTACAAATTGCACTCTACCTCTGTCTTCGTGAAACACTGTAACTCTTAACATTAACCCCCCCACCTCACACTGGGGGGGGGGGGGGTTAATTAATCACATACTGGTTAATTAATTCTTTTTAATATATTATTAATTAAAGGATTATTAAAAATAAATATTCCTGAAAATATTGGGAGTAACAGTGACAAGATTTTTAAATGAATTTTTACAGAATTAGCTAGGCCTTAGATATTTTCAAGGTAGTGTCAATGTAGTCTCACTTTACAGTTCTGTCCTTCAAACAGTGCCCCAAATGTCTTTGTATAACCACACAAAAACATCAAAATTATTATAGAACTTATTACAATAAACAGCTACATAAAAATCACCACTTGGCTGCATTTTGAGTCTGGAACAATCATCAAATGTAACAGCTGCACGGTGTACAGAATAAAGCACATATAGTATACACTGATACAAATCACTTTCAGCTAACTTTTTATGATATGCCTCTAAACAGTGTTTGTGTCTGAATTTGTAATTCGTGTACTGAACAGATGGAATAAACTGAAATACTGAAGTGCCCATAAATTGATTCATGCCACTTTGTGAATGCACACTGGAATATAATTTGTTCACCAGAGCTTTGTCTTGGCGGATAATGTCCCGCATGATCAGATGAGATAGGTAAAGGAAGAATTTTTTATAGCCCTGGTCTCTATTAAGGGGCAAGTTCAAAGAGACAGCTGCTTCATTGATCAACTTCAAATGACAGTGTTTGATAATCATAATGCCAAGCACTCAGAAAAAAAACCCTATTCTAAATGTTTCCCAGAAAGCCTCAAAAAGTTTTGACAGCTGTGAACATTCTCACAAGAATGAATATATCTGTCTTTTGTTCAGTTTCTCAGCAACAACTACAGACACCTTCAATGCCTCCAGATGATATTTCAAAGAAGGACCTATTTAGTTAGTACAGAGAGGCTGAGGTCCACTGTGACCAATATTTAAAAGCATACTGATGCTTAAATCAGTGACAAGAACTTGACATTCTCATCTCTCATCCAGGTGATCTGACTGAGAAGGTCTGGGCTCTGCTCTTGGCTACAGCACTGAAAGAGACATTTGCTGTTGGCACTCCACATTTCAGTCTTCCCATTTGTAAAATGTGGATAATAAATTATACTTTTCCCAGTAGCCATGGGGCCTCGCTCACTACCACCTGAGTGGATGCCATGATCTGCTGGAATATCCAGTAAAAACTACCAAAAATTAGCTACCCACAGAAATTAGATTATCAACAACAAAAATGTCCAAATTCCTCATTCTGCATTGCTTAAAACCTTCTAGTGAGCAAAAAAAATAGCTGTAAATCCATCCTGTAAGCTGCTTTTTATAGTTGCATGCTGTGTCCGAACATTTGTGGAAGTCATCTGGCTACAGCTGCTATGTTACTTAGAAAGACAACTGTCCTGAATAAAGGCAATGCAATATTTTCTTACTTGAGACACCACTAAAATTCATATATTCTAAGGCCTGTGACTCCCTAATTGCAAGAGAAGAGGGGTTATAGTCCTCCTTGAGAGTAGCATTACAGGCACTGATCATTGGCTTCGAGTCAGGCTTCATTTGCATACAGAACTCAGTCCTGTATTCTTCAGTATACACGAATTTGGACTAAAAACATTCCAAAGCATATATATTTAATATAATAAAAAATGGACAATTAGGTGTGACATTTCAAGACTTTCCCTGAATTAGTGAAAGTGGAGACCCTGGAAAAAGATCTGTAGTAAGAGAAAAAAATTACATCTGCCACTGAAGTTTTTTATCTTGGAAATGTTTTGGGCTTAAGTTTTGTTTTTTCTTTTTACTTAATAAAGACCACTGCCAGTCAGCTTCTTATTCCATTCAAAGAATGAAAAATACTGGATGGACTATAAGAATTTGAAGATTTTTCTCACTAGCCTTGTTCTGCCTCATATTCCAAGGTTCTCTAGAGGGTTAAAAACATGGCAGACATCACAGTTTGGCTGAATAGCTGAAAAGGGAGCACAATTTCTACATGCCACTGTGCAACCCCAGCCAACAATTAAGCACTGCATAGCCTTTCCTTCACTCCCCCCCTCAGCTGGATGAGGATGAGAATCAGAAGCATAAAAATAAAAAAAACATGGGTTTGAACTATGAACCGATTAATAATTGAAATATAAACCATAATAAGATACAAAATAAAATTAAATAAAACAGAAGGCAGAGAGGATACAAAAGAGGAAAGAGAGAGGAGGGAGGAGGGCAATGGAGAGATAGAGTATGAAGCAGCCCTTTTTCTCAGGCTTGAAGCAGATACATAAAAAATGGAAGATTCACAGCAGAAAGCAAGTTTTTCTTTACATTGTAAAGAAAAAATGTTTTTCAAAGAAAAATATCATAACAGATGGCAAACTGTGTGTTCTATAGTTTGTTCAAAAGTAATAAAAAATAAGTAGTATGAAATAGCATAAAACAAGAGAAGAAACAACTTCTATTAGCAGAAAATGATAATTAGGATGCTCAAGGATCAGAAAACGTTAAAATTAGTTGAAGGATCAACTTTACTGACAACAAATACAATTAGAATGGAGTCCTTCACAACAATTATAGAAGAACTAGCCTCTCATCAAGGAAACTGGAATTTGCTCTAAGTACTTTATATACATCCCTATTATTCATTTTTTTCCACATGAAACACAGGATACATAGGAAGATATGTTTAAAATACATTACAGCAATTTAGATGGTAAAGATTTTTTTTAAGACACATGAAGCAATGCAAATTGAAAGCCTATTTAAAACTGCTGGCCATTATTACTTCAATAAATAATAAATCAACAATTTTCCAATGACTTCAGCATGCACAAAACTAATGCACAATTCATGGACCAGCTGACGCATGACTCTCTGTGCTTGAATTTTGAGTGATATATTTACATGCCAAAGAATATACTCTGCAGCTGAAAAGAAGGAAATGCAGAAGTTATGTAAAGCCTTAGAAGGATTTAGGAAAGCGTTGAACCAGAGAGAGATTAGAACACTTAGAAAAAAATAAGTTCAAAGGACCATATCTCACTTTTCAGCCTTTTACCAAAAGAGATGAGGAACTCTGTCCTTGTGAGTAGACTGCTGCACATTTTTGCACTCAGAATTTGTGACAGATTTTCCCTCTGGATCGTGACAATGGTCACTGACAGCATCAGCTCAATGCCTTGCCTGCATTGATTTGGTGGGGCTGTGACTGTGATATTCACATCCCTCCACAGGGACCAAGGACAGCTGGAACACAAAGCCCCAGCCTGCTCTAGTCCCATCTCTGATGGACTTTTGAAGAAGAGTGGGTACTGCATAAAGATAGAGGCAGGAATCTTCATCACTTCTGTAATGACTCAAGAGATTGATTTAGAGAGAGCACAGCTGGCAGAATACAGCCAGCCTCCCTTCCCACTGATAGCCTGCTAAAACTTTATTTTAAGAAGTGATTTATAATTATTTATTATTTTTGTTTTTACTTGAAATACAATATGAATTTCATGGGACAATGAAAAAAGGAATCTAGCTTTGGCCTATTTGGCCACCAATAAATATGTTGGCATTTTTTTGGGTGTTTTATTCCCCTAGTAATGTGACTAAAAGAGTATTTTTTTAAGAAGTAATATGTAAAAGAGGAAAGGACATGCAAAATTAATTAGGGATATTTATTGTATTTTTAGATGGTACAATGAAAGTATCTGCACTTATAAAGGACATAAAAAAGAAATATTGAGAATTCCCTCTTAAGAAATATTTTTATTGCAAGCAATTTTTGCCTAGGTGTCACTAGATTGGCATAAGGAGATTTTAATCTGAATCTCTTTACACATTTTTTAACAGTGTGTCATAATACAATCATTAAGAAAAGGAAAAGTTTTTCTTCTTGCTTGAAACTCATGGGCCTTTGCTTCCCCCAAGCCTATATTTAAAAACCTAACACATTAGTTATGAAAAGAATCATAGAATCATTTAGCTAGGAAAAGACCATTAAAGACATTGTGTCCAACTGTTAACCCAGTACTTCTAAGTCTATGTCTAAACCATGTCACTTAAATAACTCTGGGGATGGTTTCTTCACCACTTCCCTGCACAGTCTGCACTTATGCCTGACAACATTTTGCACTAATGTATTTTACCTACTCTGCATTCTAAACCTCACATTGTTCAACATGTGGCCATTTTCCCTGGTCCCATCACTTGTTACCTGGAGAATAGGTTGACCCCCACCTGGCTACAGCCTCCTTTCAGGCAGTTGTAGAGATTGATAATGTTCTCTCTGAGCCTGCTTTTCTCCAGGCTAAACAACCCTAGCTCCTTCAGCCCCTCCTCATAAGACTTGTGCTCCAGCCCTTCACCAGCTCTGCTGTCCTTCTCAGGACACACTCCAGAATCCCAATGCCTTTCTCACAGTGAAGGGCTCAAAACTGATCATAGGTTTTGAGTTGCAGCCTCACCAGTGCTGAGCATAGGGGAACTATCCTCATCCCGATGGACACATTATTTTTGTACAAACTGGGATACAATTGGCCTTATTGGTCACCTGAGCACCCTCTGGTTTATGTTCAGACAGTTTTCAACAATCGCTCGAAGGTCCTTTTCCGATGGGCTGATTTCCAGCCACTCTGCTCCCAGCCTGTAGCATTGCATGGAGTTGCTGTGACCAAAGAGCAGGATCTGACACTTGCCTTTGTTGAATCTCAATCAATTGGCCTCTGCCTTTGAGTCATACTGTCCAGATCCCTCTGTAGAGCCTTCCTACCCTCCAGCAGATCAACACTCATATAGAATTTGGTGTTGTCTGCAAACATATTGAAGATGCATTTGATCCATTCATACAGGCCTGTAGTTCCCTTCTGACCCTTCTTGTAGATAGGTACCACATTTGCTAGCCAGGACTTCTGGTAAATGATT
>JBBMKD010000102.1:84209537-84270162 GCA_037834095.1 Argya squamiceps
CCTTCTTGTAGATAGGTACCACATTGGCTAGCCAGGACTTCTGGTAAATGATTGAAAGTGAATCAGTGACCAGTTCCATCAGTTCCCTTTGGTGGATCCCATCCAGTCCCATAGGCTTTTGTGTAGTAGGTCCCAAAACCCTTTCCCTTGGGTTATGGCAGCTTCATTTGCTCCCTGTCCTTGCCTTCCAGCTCAGGATGCTGAATACTCTGAGAATTGGTCATATTATTAAAGACTAAGATAAAGAAGGCATTAGGTACCTCAGCCTGCTCCTCAGCCATGGTCACTACACGTCCCCTTGCATCCAGTAGAAGATGTAGATTCTCTTTATCACTCATTTTGTTCCTGATGAATTTAAAAAACTTTATAGTGTCTTTTACAGCAGTATCAGATTAAGTTCTAGTTGGGCTTTGACCGTTCTAACTTTCTTCCTGCATAACCTCATGATAACCTTACAACCCTCCTGAGCTGCCAGCCCCTTCCTCAATTCTTTCTTCTTTTAACCTCAAGTCCCAGCCACAGTTCTCTGTTCAGCCAGGCCAGTCTTCTTCCTGTACAGTTCATCTTTCTATACGTAGGAACAACCTGTTCCTGTACATTTAAGGTATGTCCTGTACCTTGTTGAGGCATATCTAGTGTTCTGGGACTCTTGCCCTTCAAGACTGCCTCCCAAGGGACTCTCAACCAGCCTTCTAAAAAGGCCAAATTCTGCATTCTGGAAATCCAGTGTGGTAGTTCTGCTGAACTCGCTCCTTACTTCCCTAAGAACCAAAATCTCTACCACTTAGTGATTTCATACGTCTTAGTTTATTTCTCTTTAGGGTAAGGGGAAAAAGGTCATATGCTGACACATCAGAAAACAGGGAAAACAAGACATTCTAAGGACTAAGATGGTAGTGTCCTCAGTGATATGCTGGATAAGTGCACACAGAACAGAGGAAAAAGACAGCTGTCCTTGAGGTACACAATTTAATGTGATCAGGTCTAAATGTTACTCACTGAACTACAACCTCTGTACGGACATGATTGATGAAAATGACTGTTTTTCAACAAGGTCAGTGAAAAAGTAATAGATTGAACCTGGGCTAACAAGTGGTTAATTGGCTATCAGTTGGTTTAGATGCAAGTTACTGCTCCTGTTCAGGAAGAAGATGCAGTCAGGATCATCCCGAAGTGGTAATTCCTTCCCTTCCATGTCTTCTCTTCCACTCTTCCCTCTATCAAAACACCTTTAGCTTAAGAAGTCTCCTATTATAAACTATTTGAGGGTCACAAATGGTCTTGATTTTGATAAGCTGATTTTTGTGCATCGTTGAGAAAGTGATCTGATAATTCTTAGCTCTGAATATTTTCAGTGTCGAGAAAATAACTGGCGTCTGAAAAGACTTTTGTCACCAAATATACACAACCTATACAGTCAGAGCCAGTTTCTTGACAACTGATGAGAATCAAAGTTATGATTTTCATCACATTTACCTGTATCTTAGTTATAGGGTTATTTGGCAGTCACAGGGATAATGAGTTAAACAATTTCTCATAGATACCACTAAAACTCACATTAATATGCAGAAAGCATAATTTGATTGACACTGCCAAAACTTGTGTTTTACAGCAGCAGTTAATCTGTTCTGTGCTGCTCCTACATCAAACACCATCTTTAATGGCTTATAAATTATAAATGTTGAAAAAGAAACATGAAGGCAGAGCAGGAATTGCAGTTAAAAAGGGCACTACATTGGTAAACAGCAGTAGATACCAGCATGCTAACTACATTTCCAGACATAAGGTTTCAGGGATCCAACAAAACCATGGCACTGGTATCCATTTATATATTTTAAAGATTTGTTTCTTCTGCATTGAATATTCTCTTTTTTTTTTTTTCCCTAAATTATCACTGTTTCAAAGCAATAGCAAAAGTCTTCTAACATTTTTAAAAACAACAGCAGTAACCATCAATTTGTTTCATGAGAGCAAGGAGATGAATTGATGTAGAGAGGTTTTTCAGAGCAAAACCCAAGAATTTGCATGCTGTCTCGAGTTGCAATATTGTTGCGGTGCGTGATTTAGGTTTTTGAATTTGTATTTGTATTTTGTTTATTTGTCTGTACTTGGTTTGTTCCATTCCAAAATACCCTATCCCCCTCTCCCTGATGACACCTGGTATCACCCTGTCCTGGACACACCCCTTCCCTTACCCCCTTGGCCCAAAGTTTCTTCCCTGCCCAGGCTGCTCCCTGGGTATTTAAGGGGGAAACGAAGGCTGAGAACTTGCTCTGGGACGTGGCTCTGCCACAAGAATAAACCCTTCTCCACCCACACCAGAGTCCGCTTCTTCACCTTCCAAGCCTTATCCAGGCTTCAACCAGCAGATTTGGAGGACCCGCGAACTGTTTTAGATTGGTCTGAGGAGCTGCTTTGGCCAGTAAGCACCCCCATAGAGACACCAATCTTTACAATATGTAATCAAAAATGTGTATTCTATTTGCCATCTATTGAAACCAACTGGGGAGGTGTTTTCTTTATGTCTTGTATATCCATTCCTCATAGCTCCAGGGGAGAGGGGGCAGGTGCCTTCTCTTAAAAGGCCAGCTGTTAAAACCTGGTGGAGCAATGTTCCTTATCTCTTCCACAACCCATCCTCCCTCCAGAGGGATATCTTCTGTTAATGGGCCATTGAGGCTCACCACATGACTGATAAAATGACATCGTCCCGTTGTGAGGTGCTCCATCCAGAGCGAGGAAGCAAGCATTCCTACTTGGATAAAATCTGAGATTCAGAACTGCAGGACAGCCTGTTTTCCACTGGATTCCCAGAGGAACTACGGACTCATCTCACCACCACTGGACTCTTCTAGAGGATCATCTCTACTACAGCAGAACCACATCTGTTAGTCCAGGAGGATTTATTTTGGACTGTTGCCAACACCCTGACCAACAGGCTGTCAGGTTGTATTCTGACTCTGTCAGGATTTCTAGGATGTTTTTTTGTTTGCTTGCTAGTTGTTTTTTTGTACTACTCCATTATATTTTTAATATTCCTAGTAAAGAACTGTTATTCCTATTCCCTTATCTTTGTCTAAAAGCCCCTAATTGTAAAATTATAATAATTTAGAGGTAGGGGTTTACATTCTCCATTCCAAGGGAAGCTCCAGCTTTCTCTGGCTGACACCTGTCTTTCCAAACCAAGACACATGCATAAATCTTAGTAGGTTAATAGGACTGTAATTTTGGTTTGCTTTCTATGCTGCTATCAATGGAAAGTAGTATGAAAGGTGCACTTCTCAGCAAATAAACAAGAAAAATTTAAGAAGGATAATAAGAAAAGCAAGAGCTAAGGTTTTATTGAGAGTTTGGGTTGAGATTTTTGGAGATGGATGGATTACAAATTTAGCTCTTCTAAACTAAGTCATTAAAAATTATTCACTATTTCTTACTACCCTGCAATTTTGTTCTCATAGCCATGCAACAATTGTCAGCAGAATATTTATTTTTTATTTATTTTTACTTTTTAACCATTATAATATTTCTTGAGGATTCGATGTCTTAATGTATGCCAGGATAAATGTCCTGGTTCTTGGATGGTTGAACTGAGACAGCAGAACAGTTTATATGATCTTAATATAAATCCAGGAGTTTGTTCTGTGTGTGCCAGGGAAGTCACTCCCACTTATGGCACTTTGATGTCATACCAGGATCACAACAGAGTTGCTCAGAGTTACCTCACAAGGGAAAGTAAAAGAAGTTCAGTTGCTTTTTACATTGATGTTCTATATATTCTACAGGATGGTAGGGAAATGGTGTCATCTGTGCAATGTGTTTACTTTCATCATAATTTTTATTTGGGATCAGGCTATCCCAGTTTATGTTAAAATGCTATTAGAAAGAAGGAAAAGCACCAAACTCTATACATATAAACAAAACACTGCAACTGCAAGAGCACATAAAAAAAACCCTCTGCACAAGTAGCTAGCTACTTTGGACTCATCTCTGTAACAGATAGATTCTGAGTTATTAGTGAAAAACAAGATTCCTATGTATGCAGCAGTATTTTGAATTGTCTGTTGCACTAGAAATATTACACATAGTAATGATTATTCTAAGACTTAAAAACCCCCAGTTTCTGAAGACAGATTTAATTTGCCTAAATGAGCAACTTAACAAAGACAAATAATTGTGCATTAGGTATTTCATGTCAGTCCTAACAGATCACTTCTTAGTTTAAGGGATCACCTCCAGGAAAGTTCAATTTAACAAGTTAATTTTTCAGTATCCAATTAGGACCCCTCCTTCCCTTACTTTCAGCAATTATTTTGTTGATCACGTAAGACAGTTCTTGCCCTTGAAGCAATAGGTACTTGGATTATTTTGAAGCACAAATAGATGGATATAATACCACAAGAATAATTTTCCTAATGGTATGCTCTGTGATTCAAGATCTCATGTCTTGAAGAATCATGTAAATTATGCAAATCTGTCAGTCTGCAAAGCCTGTGAAAGAAATAAGTCAAGAGTTACTTTTCTTCGGTTATCTGGAGTTTATTAAACATGATTTCTTTTAGTTATTTGGATAAAGCTCTATGTGACAGTAGCCCTTGCAATATATCCACAATACTCTTCAGGCCTTCAGGAAGGCAGTGTTGAAGCAGAATACATTTATTATTTCTTCTTAATCCATGTGGGTCAAATAGTATAATAATCAGCAGAAGAAAAAGTGAGGGCTTTTCATCTTTAAAAACAAAATAACTAATATGGCTATGTGTCTTCTTTCCTGTTAATATTATTCTTTGGCAATGTACAATATTTTCAGCAAATATAGTATACTGTCTCCATTTCTTTCCAAAGGAAGAAGCATAACAAATCCCAAAAACACATTATTGCCATTAAGTTAATATTTTTTTTTCTGTGTTTCTAGCATGATTTACTTTTATTTAATTTATCAGGGAATTTATCTAAAGATTAAAACTAAGTTCAAATTAAAAACCATAATTTTCATAGAGGTAAGAGCCGTAGGTTGATTCTACAGTTAACTAGCAATACGGTAAAAAATGCAATGCAATATTATTACTATTACTAGGGACAAGGCTTTAAAACCCATTAAGGTCTATCTAGATTTAATGAAGTGAGAAAAAGTGTTTCTGGTACTGGTCTAGCACCCATAAAGAGACAAAAGAGAAAGCTTTCTTAGCTTGCCAAGGCAATAATAAACATGCACTTGCTGAATACACACCCCGTTTAGAAGAATACTAAGTCCACGTTTAAAAATAGATCTATAAAACCAAGGTAATGTGGTTTCTCACCTAAATTTTACACAAAAATTTTAGATTAAAGGGCATTCTGTTTACAGATTTACCATGGGGTAGAACTAAAAAGACACAGCTATTTATTACCAGTTAATCTTTGCAATACATGAAATACTACAGCGAAATGACAGATAGATGGTTAGATTCATAGGCAAAGAAACATGTTACAAATACACAAACACACACATATATATACCTATATCTATATCTAATCTATATCTATATTTATATATCTTATGTAAACACCAAAATGTACAATAAATCTAGAAAATGAAGTCTGGCAATGAAAACTGCTGACACTGTATATACATATGTGCATGTATTGTTATATTTACAAAATTTCAGTTTCTTTTTTCAAAATTAGTATGGCTTTACAATACCAGCTAAAACTAAATTCTACCCCATAAAATAAGTATATGGCAATTATGACCAAACACAATTTTCCCCATTGATGCTGGGAATATTTTAAGTGTGGGTCCTACAAAACATAATGCAAGTGTTCTACAGGACACTTCAAACTGATCTCCATCAATATGAAATCTAAATCTGTCTGTGCAAAGGTGTAATGTGACTTTTACTATGTCCCTGCTATGTGTCTATATTGTATTTTTGCTTTGCACTCCCCCTCTCAGCTTATGAATTGGTGCATTAAAGATATGAGAATATGTGTGAAGAAAAGTCATGACATATTCTTTGGTTAGAGAGAAAATCACATTCCTATCTGATCTCTACATTTCATATCAGAAACATCACTGGGGCCAACAGTACATATTGTAAAGAAATCTACTGCTAACCAGTGAATCCGTATGTCTGGTGAGCTTCTCCAGATCTTACTACATTTTTGATTAGCAAAATTGGATGTGGCAACTTGAGTTTCTGTTCAGCTCGCCACAGCATCCCTCCTGACCTAGGACAAAGACTCTCAGTTGACAGTTGACACACCACAGACTATGGAAAATCACTCACCACAGAATATGCGCATTGCAACTTTTTATCCCCAAGCCAGTCTGCAAATAGCAATGGCCACAAACAGCTTGGCATGTTAAGGCAGAACATAGGTAGAAGTTTCCTTACTAGCAACATAATATAGCATTGAATAAGTTTCAGAGGTGAAAAATTACCATCTTGCAGATTTCCAAGACTTGGAGGGATGTAACCGCAGCTGAACTAATCTAATATTGAAAAGCTGGAAAGGAATTTGGACTAGATGACTTCCAGAGGATTCTTTTTGTGGTTGTCTGAAAACTGCGTGATGACCATATTTTTGATCTGTTTAGACAGACTGAAAACATAGGAAAAAATTCAGCAGGTTATACACTTCTTGCAGTAGAATTTATTCTTCTACTGATTGAAAGGGATATTGATAATCAATTTACAGCTCCTGCTGATGCCTTAGGAAGGCTGACCTGAAAAAGAGACTGCAAAATAGCAACTGGTTGCCCAACCCTCTTGTATCAGCATTAAAGTGGCACAGAAATGTCTGAGGAAGGGTTGATCTCACAACAATCACTACATATGCAGTAAATGCTCAAAATATAATCACCAGCTGGAGATGGAAGAGGAGAAAAACTATTGTCCAGCTAAAATACAGAAATTTTTTAATACATCATACCTTTTGTAACATGTTAGGCAACTTGCAGGAGACAGAATATTTTTTAGAACCATTATAAATGTCAGACTGTGAACAGGTGGAAATTTAGGCCAGTTCTGGTATTAGTGTTTACTCTCTTGAAAGAATGGTTCTTCCCAGACGAAGTCTATCAAGATTTTAATGATAAGCAAATTGATTTTGTTTGTGCGTGGTATTGCAACAGCACTAAAATATTAAATCAGAACAAGAAACTATGCATAGCATTTCTTTTCAATTGCTCCTGGATTTTACAGTTCAATATCTTAAAATAGGTGTGTTTTGATACCTTCAACCTACATAAACATAGCTTTACTTCTCGTTTCTGTCATAAGAATACGTAGAAAAACTATGATGTTTCCATTTTTGTCATTACTTACTGGCATGTCATTAAGTTTTTTATCTTAAGCTGCAAAAAGTTAGCTAGAGAATTCGTCAGACCTCATCAGACCATTAGAAAAGGGTGTCTTTTTCCTCCTTGAACTTTTTTTTAATTATTTGAGACTTGTAGTATTTTCTCTCTAGTTTGCAATACAGTTTAACTTTCTATTCAGAATGCATGCTTTTCTGTTTTATCAGCATTCATGCATTTGCTTCTGATGCTATATTGTCTGTTGAAGGTGTGGCATTAGAAAGTTACCTCTTAAAATAGCATTACAACTCAGGTGAAGATGAAAGAGCTTGACTTTTGAAATATTCAATTACTCGTCAAAATTTGTGAGCCATTAATTTGCCCCAGTGTCATCAGCAATCATACCTGTTACCTAACTATTTAATTTTTCAGCTGACAAATTATCCAATGTTTGCGCATGAAGTAATGCTGCAGAAACTACACTGATTTTCATTCCACAACACTTTGACTAGAAATAAGGACATATATTGCATTTGCCTTTCTTTGCTGTCCCATCTAGCCCCCTTGGGGTTTCTTAAGTAAAGGGGATTTTGAAAGAGAACATTTGTCCTAGCCAGCTGGAGCCAAGAAAGTGTCGTAAACCACCCACATTAAATGACATAATGCTCCATTCTATGTGATCTCTCCAGCACATAATACAGACAACACTTGTTTTCCACTCTGCCAGAGTTTGCACATTTTTCTATGCACTCAGTCTTCCTACTACTTCAAACAGTATCAGGAGACAAGTAAAACAGATTGCAAGAGACATCTGATGCAAAACTCAATGTAGCTGAGAAAACCTCCAGTACTACACTAGGTTTTCTGTAAAATGTAAGAGCAAGGACTTAAATCTTCAGTAGATAATTCTTTAACAGGTTAAATTCTCAAGAGTTTAACTTAAATTATTTTTAAAATCTCAAAGTTGAAAAAATAAGATTTTTTTCTTCATGAGATACTTCTGTCATGTGGCAAGGAAAGGTATATTGCATGACACACAGATCAGATCACTCATCACAAATAAAATGAAATCCACAGAGCTAAAAGGACTGGCACTGGAGTACTGTATTGATAAAGAAGAACATTTGATAGACCATAGCTATGAGTGTACATGTCTGTGGACAGAAATCCTAATAAAATATGTTATTTGGTTCACAAACACATTAAGAACAGTTAGAAATTAAGCTCCAAGTGGCCGCTTGCCTCGCCCTGTCCCTCCAATGAGAAAGGGACAAAAAGGCAGAGATTATAGGTTGAGATAATGATTTATTAGTAAACCAGTAATGAGATAAGGAAACAAACACTAACAGCAACAATATTAATAACAACAGTGTTTAAAAGAGGGTAATTTCATGGAAAAAATGCTCATGGAATTCCGAGTGACCCAACGTTATGGCAGGCAGTAACACGTGGGTTCCCGAGACAAAGGAGAAAATGGTGGATGTTACCACAGCCAGTGTTTTATTCCCTCAAGACAATGAAGAACAGTGTCAGAAAAATCATCCGTACTCACACTTCTCCCCCAAGCCTGAAACAGGAAAAACTGTGATGGACAAACCCTCTAAGTTGGACCATCTTCATGACATCACCCCACCACTCTGTGCTCCATTTTCCTCCCTGAATGAAAAAGGAACAAAAATGGTAGTGGTTCCACATAATTTTTCTATTTTCTTCCACCAGAAGCCATGTCCCCCAGCGATGATGTGAATGATATAGAATAAATAATCTAGACATGCCCACAGGGATCCAGGCTCCACACCCCCCTTATAGCAACTGTGACAAAATTAACTCTGTCATAGCCAAAACTAGGACAAGAACACTGCTTTTGGATAATATAGTATTTCATCTGAGTTACATTCTTTTAATAATAGAACTAATGACAATAATTGTTCTTTTTAAATTAGTGGTACACCTTACACAAAAATCCACCATAGATACTGCAGAAACTGAAGCAAATGTAACAGATACCAAATTAATTGCATTTTCTCCACAATGCAAGTAACTATGTCTGAAAAGGTACCAATATACCTGCTACTATTATTTCTTGAAATCTGGATCTCTGTGTCTGCAGTTGTCAACAATGCTATTGCAGACTGAAAAGATAAACTTTGGAATGCTACTGAGAAAAACTTACCTAGCTATGGCATTAAAACTTTCTGCTTTCCTAGACATCTCCTTAAATATTCTGACAGATCAATTATTGTGATTAAAATTTTGACCTGGCATAGCACTTCGCCGCTTTACTCCAAACTCCATTTTGCTAGAAGTGTCAGGAGACCACAGAGGTCTACCCCTATTTGCTTACAATCTAAATATAAAATAACACTGATTCAGATGGTTGAGGGACTGTCATATCACTAAGACAATATTAGCCAGCATACCAGCAAACAGAATAACATTTATAGAATAATTATCATTCAGTGTTAGCTTAGCATTTTGGACTGGTGCTAAGGGCTTCCTGCCATTTCTTTTCCTTCAAATGGAGCTCTTGCTCTTACTGCAAGTCAGCAGCATTTATGAAGTGCATTTTGCCCTTAAACCCAAATTGGACATTAGCATTTTACAACATTACCCTCTTATATGTTCCAGTATGAAGCGAAGCCAAAGTAGGTTCAAGGGATGAAGGAATCCAGC
The DNA here is from genome assembly GCA_037834095.1 of Argya squamiceps. Taxonomy (NCBI): domain Eukaryota; kingdom Metazoa; phylum Chordata; class Aves; order Passeriformes; family Leiothrichidae; genus Argya; species Argya squamiceps. The sequence continues at coordinate 84,219,490 of JBBMKD010000102.1, forward strand.
TCATAAAATGTTAATTATTGCCCCTATAAAAATGTTAATTAACTCAACTCTAAAATGCCAACAGAAATATGAGCATCATCTTCATTGTGAGCTTGGAAGTACTAGTGGTCTGATATGTTCTGCTGAGGAATAAGGGCATTTACCAAACAGAAAGTAGATTAGGATTATATAAATTATAAAAATGAAGAATACATTTTCTGACTTAATACCATGTATGTAAAAGAAATGTCTCAGAATACCGAGAAAGCAGGCTGTGTCTTACTTCCCCTGAACAAGTTGCTAAGCAGTCAGTGCAGCAACTGCACACACCAGAGAAACATTATTCCTACCTTAAGCTAATAATTTCAGAGCAGATCTCTCAGCAGCCATTGCAGAACCAACCAGGCATACAAGCTGCTGTTAGTTTCCTGTTGCTCAGTTAGCCACCTTCTCCTTGAGTTTCACTTTTCCTGTTGATATTTATCATGATTTGATCAGTGGCATGATCCACGGGATGCCCTGGCACTCCAGTGATTAATCAGTGCAACTCCTTTAGTCCATGAACAGTGTGAGAATTTGTGACAGATGCACTTCACCCTTTGCTGTGTTTTTGTTAAGGCTGACAAAGGAGCAACAAACCTTACACCCTCTGGTGAACCTGTGAGCTGGAAAGCTCCTGTCTCACATACATGGGAGTCAAGGTGCCTCGGAAAAAATTTTTGTAACCTGGTTTTGAAGCCCCAAAAATGGAAGATAACCAAAGTACAAAACTAGAGTGAAGAGCTAAAATAAAGACATCTAACATATCTATATTAGTGACTAGCAGTCAACTACTTCACTCTATAAATATTCCCATCAGGATGAGCACAGTTTTGAGCTCTCCCTGAAATGCAGCATGCCAATTACTCTCCCCTTCAGTAGGGATGACTCACAATGTTTGAGATCCCTTACCTGGAACTAAAAGTTCTTCCTTGTCCAAGATGGTAAAATACCTTTACTCACAACAGATCTTTGATAAGTGACTGATAACACTGAATTAATACTAATGAAACATTACCAATCCCTATCTTGAGTATCTACTCAATATTAATTACTATAAACTTTGTACAGATATTCCCATGAGATATAAACCATTATCCAAATCTGTGACTAAGATTGGACCTAGCTGAACCTTGGCTATCTGAGGAGTTGAGGAAGAAATGGGGTCCATTCTGAACCTCATGACTCAAAGGAATGGTTTTCCTTTTCCTTTGCATCTCTGGTCTCTGTGTGAAACTCGATTCTAACTCAATGTGCCTATGTGTGTTTCTTCCATGCAGTAATTAATAAGGTGGACCTCACTGTGAAACTTAATTGAACCTTGGTAAAACAGTAATAAACTTTTTTAAATTCCACTGAATGTATTGAACTCTGTCAGATGTATTGAACTCTGTCAAATTATTATTTTACCTCAATAAAACATATTGCTGCTTCTCTCTTTCGGGTGATGAGCCTTTCATTCATCTGCAACAAATTGGGATTCTCAAAAGTATGTCAAGTACTATCACAGATTATTTCTGGAGTCATGAAATAAAACTGAGTCACAACTTCTCAAAAAATTGTACTTGTGATAACTGGCATGGTTGGGAAGCTATGGAAAATTAGCCAAAAGTGGACAGGGGTATATAAATGATGGACAAGGGAAAGGAAATATTTGTAAAATGCTAGGCATCTGCTAAAAAGCTGCTTATCAAGATAGGAAGAATAATAATAAAAAGGAGCAAGATCTAAGAAAACAAATAGAAGACAAAAAGGCAGCTGAGTTACTACTGGGAAAACTGAACAGCTGCTGAAATAGTTAAAGAAATGTTGAAAGAATGAAAGTTAGAAGAAAAGGTCAAGATTATGTTTATGGAGGCTGCTTATCAACCTGAGACTGTGCAGATTAGGAAATTAATAGTATCCCCTGAACTGTGTGATGGGGCCGTATAGGGTGACATTAATGATAGCAACAAAGGAGAAGATCATTCTTTGTTTTCCAAAGCCGGACCCATCATTAAAACAGAACAGTCTGACAGATCTCAGCGTAGTGCTCTGTGATGTACTGTGTGAATCACTCTGGGATCTGTTACTGTTGACAAATTTACAAGAAAAAATGTGGCAAGAAGGTGAAATTGAAACATAGTGTTTGTGGCAAGGTGGCTAAACATCACCCACTGAATAATGCTGTGTAGACATGAATCAAATAAGATTTGGGATCCAGGACCTCTCGCAAATAGAGGACCCAAACCTGACTATGGGGTGCCATTCTATCACCAGCAGGATAGCTTACTGAGCTGGGAAAATAGATGCTCTGGAGCAAGATGAATCCATAAGATGTCTTAATGAGCTCTCCTACAGTCATCACAAAATTTACCTGTACAAAACATATATAAAAAAGAATCCAATGATATTCTATTGTCTGCTACAACAGATTACATGATGCTAAAACTACTACTTAGCACTTCTTAAACCTACTTATTTGCAAAACAGTATGAAATTAAAAGAGACTCAGAACACAATGAGGGATTTGGTGATAATGATCCCTGCAAACAACTCCCTACCTGGGCAGAATTAATGCATGGCTTTGCAAACCATGCTTATGAAATAGGGTGGGACAATCTACCAGCTGAAAAACAGACCCAAGACCCTTAGCAGGTGGTCAATGACTCCGTGGTTACTACCTCCCACGGCAGGAATTACCTTTGCCTAAGTTACTCCTCAGTTCTGCTGACTCCTGGGGGCAATCATCCAGAGTCCATTCATCTTAGTATTTTCTCCCTCATTCCTTAAAACAAAAGATTAACTAAGTGTACAACGTTCACAATGCAGTTGCTTAATTATAAGCAATTATAAGCTGTGCCCAGCCACAGCTAGTGATTAACAACTAACTATAATTGTAAAGTTTGTCTCAAATCTTGAGAGGCTCAGATCTTAAGGGGCAAGATGCACTAATTACTAAGATTACTAATGTACCACAATATCTGATTTTTGCTGCAACACAAATAAGGATTTCTGAAGTAATAGTGGTCATGGAAAAACTGCACATTATTTCCAGAACTTACACCCTATACAATTCACTGGTTTGACCAGTCTAAAAACCAGATAGGAGGTAGAATTTAACAACTGATTATCAGTGCTTAATTGCCAACAGAGTCCTGCTAATGACTTCAGTACCCAGTATTGCAATTTCAGTAGCCGCACTACGAACAGCCACACTCCCATGGATGGCAGTACTAGATGTGAAAGATATGTTGTATATGGCCTGCTTACAAGAAGAAGATAAAGAAGATTTTGATTATACTATGGAGGAGATACATCTTTAACAGACTCCAAGGATATGAACGTTAATCTACAAATGCTCATGCTGGACTTGCTGAACTTTTACAGTCTCACTCCCTCAAGATGTGAAACTGCACCAACATATAGATGATATTCTAGTCAGAAGATCTCTCCCTGGAAATGTGAGGAAAGTGGCAAGAACTGCATAAAGCAGAAGTTGCAATCCCATCTGATAAATATCAGGAACCAAGTAGAGAGTAAAATATTTAAGTACTTGGGGAATAGTAGGCACTGCAGTTTTTCCTCTAGATATCTGAAGAAAAATGGAACAGTTGCAAATACCCCAATCTAAGAAAAAGTTACAACAGTTGATGGAAATTTTAGAATATTTGAGAAGGCATGTACCCGGATTTGTTATCATTGTTTATCCATTATATGAAGTTTTAAATAAGGGAAAATTCTGGAAGTGGAAATTAGAATATAAGGAGGTGATAAAAATTCTGACTGAAGAATTAAAACCATGTTAGTCATTTGGATCAGTACACCCTCATAACCTTATAAGAATTGAATAGGGTTTTACTGAATATGGTACTTACTTATTTCAAGCTGGTCCTGACAGACCAAATTGACTTTTATTATTCAGCTTGAACATGCTCAAAAAGATGGAGTTGAATGCTCTGAATAGGGAAAGGAGCTTTTGTCTTTAGCCAAAGTAGTGAGACAAGTTGAGAAAATACACCAAAGACACTCTGTACAAAGCAGAGGACCATTTAACTTGCGAGAAGCAGTCCTAGAGGAGACTACTTATTTAGAAGGAATTTCAGCAAAATGCACAGGCAAAAAAAAGTTGGCCTATTCGACAGGAATTGGAGAGGAATGAAAGTAATCAAGGGACATACTAAGGTTTCCAAACTAAATATTCTTTTAAATGCAGATCCATTAGCATTATACAAGCTTTGGAATCTAACCAATTTCCAATTTAGTGAGGGAAATCTCACCTTTCTAATTTCAGTGAGGGAACACCAAGAAGACATTTGATTCACTGGGACCTCCACAAAAAGGTTAAACAAGGCTGTTGCAATGGACATTACCACTAGCAAACAAATAATGAAAGAAGACAAAGCCAGCATACAAGTAGGAGAACAAGGAGAAGTTTTTTTAGCAACACAGAAAGGAGCAAAAATTCTATATATACCTTCTCATACTGTATGGGTTGTTTATACAGAGTGGCTCTGTCAGTGCAAATCTCTGAACTGAGAAGTAAGCAGATCTCCAGTTTAGAGAACTCAATATTGAAAATTATTGCTAAATACAGCCAGAAAAAACACCATTCAAGATAAGATAGATGAAAATTCATGCTGAGAGCAACAAACCAGCTGCACAGTGAAACCAAAAAGCAAATTTATTGACTAAAATTATGAAAATAAAAATCCCTCTCTTTGGAGCATGGCTACATCAAAATTAAGTCATACAGGTAAAGAAGCACTTTATTTGCCTGCATAGAGTGAGGGTTGGCACCTAAATAGAAAAACTAATGAAGTAATGTCCTCAACATTGAATAAAATTACGAACAGGTCATCCTGCTACAGCACCATCCTTATATATCAGTCAAGAAAAAACTTTGTGGTCAACATAGCAAATTGATTACATCAGGCCAGTGATATTTTGCTCTTCAATATTCCAATATATCCTCACAAGAGCTGAAGTAGTCTCCATCTTGTTTATGGTGACTAAGTGCCAAAAGGCCAAAGGACAAAATTCAAGATGGAAGGCTATCATTTTGGTTCAAGTAGAAATTCAATGGGTATTTTATACCTCATATTATCCTCAATCAAACAGGATGGCAAAAAATGCTGATGGCTCATTGAACAAGAATTTTAAGCCACAAAGGCTTAGTGGGGTATTTTCCAAAGTACTACATCAATTGAGTAATTTGTACGGGCCCACAGGAAGCCCCATGAGCTGAACATTCTTTGCAATGATGAAGCTTAATGTTCCACCTTTTGATCAAAGAAAACATCTGATAGCATTACAGTCAGGAAAATCTGCCATGGTAAATTTACCACAAATCAGTACAGTAGCTATTAGTGGTAACTAAACCTTGAAGTCTACTTGCCAAGAAAACTACTGATAGTAGAGGTGCAAAACTGTGAAAATTGGACTGGCAAGGACTGACAGTGAGTTTGCCTTGGCTGACAATGAAGTCAGCATCAATCTGAGGCCATGAGAAACAGGAAGCTAGAAAGGGAAATATCTTGTTAGGTTATGGTGAGAAGAATGGGATTACGGGAACAGTTATGTTAATGCAGTTGCACCATATAAGGTAATGTTTTGAGTTCTTGTCTATGATTGACTAACAGTGTTTGACATATATGGTAATGTAGTTGTTCATTGGTTCCCTGCCCTCAGATTGCACTGTATATATTGTTATGTTTGCCCCATTGTTCTGTCTTTGGAAGTTGCCCCATACTGTGTTCAGCTTATGTTCTTTTGTTGGCTCCGGCTTTTTATTAATTATTTTCTGGGCTTATTCAATCGGTCCTGTCCCTGTTTTCAATTGCCACCCCAGTCCATTTCGTATCACATTGCTGGTGACAAGAAACATATAATCAATGAATGGCAGATTTTTCTTTCTAACCTGTCCAGAAAAACCTGAGACCAGTCTATTTTAACGCACTTACTTCCACATTAACATCCACCTGCCTCAATCATCAATCAAGAGATCAGCCACTTTTGTGGCAGTACAGATCACAGAATCACAGAATACTCTGAGGGGCCCATAAGGGTCATCAGGTTCAGTACTGAAATGTCAGGTGATGCAGTACAGAATGCAGTAATCAAACAAACCCACAGGACATGGTAACCTCTGCCTTAACATGTATAGTGAAGCCCAACATATCCAAAATCAACCAGTGTAGGGTAAGAATGAAGACATCAATCTGATCACACAAATCAACCTTACATTATGCCTAAGTGTTTATAGTTTGCATCCAGGAATCTGGACGTGGGTTGGAGACACTCGCATTTGCATTATAGATGGAGAAACTGCCCTACAATATGATCATGGTACTGCTGAAGGACCTATTAAGCTTGTTCTTCTTCTATGTAACTGCACACAGGTAACAACACCAAGGTAAACCCAACAAGGGATGGCAATGCCTAAGAGGAATGGAGACATTTAGATTCATCATGGGAGTTTGTGTGTCAATTTACTGCCAAGATCGTGGTTCAGGTGCCACAGTGGGCACTGGGAAGTTTAACATTTCTCTTACTCCCACAACACTACAAAAACAGCCACACATACTGCCTTTCAATCTAGTTCCTACTGTATTAATCCCAGAATCAAAAAAATCTTATCCTCACAAATTACTGAAATTAGACCTTATTCAATTAAATACACAGGTCAACACTGAGGTTATTTAATTCATCATGCTCCCTCAAATGAGTGAAACTACCAATATCTTGACAATTAAACCTATTTGTTCACTATTCTTAAGTACGTCCCTCTCAGGATGGTTGGAGTTGTTGCATGGATCAACTCTGACCTCTCCAAAAAAATCAAGAAGATATATGACTGATATTTACACATAGAATTAGAGGTATTAAACAGCGTGAATGCTGAAGTTCTAGCCAACAAATAAACTCTGCTGCAAGTAAAAGACACAAATTATAACATCCATAACAAGCTTTGCTATCACACTGGAAAATAACCAATGCTCTTATCTAATGTATTTTCCCAATGGGAAGAAGGAAAGGGACCACCAAGTAATTGCAACCCAAGTTAATGTCTGTCTTGCTCTTCATTGTTTTCAGGCTCAGTCATGGATATTACTACTGTGGCAGCAATTGTAGGAAAAGGTGAAGAGGGCACCTTATCCACTGTAAGAGGTAGTCTGGGATAATGCAACTGAGTTTGAAAGGCAATTCAAATCCTGATGGTGTCTAGTCAATTTTACCTATGACTCTACTGACAGTAAATCCACAACTTTTATTATAAATATCCAATGCTTTGGTATATACTACATCCCACATCATGGGGCTGAGATTAAATCATAATGGATCTGCACTCTGTATAACAAAACACAGGGTATGGGCTCAATAAAAGGGAAACAAGTAGCAGACTGTTGATGTTGATATATGTGTTGAGTGAGAACAAGGATTTGCGAAGGCAATGCTATTAAAGCCTAAGACATTTGTCTTGACACTGAACAAGTATTTGCCATTTTTGAGATATATCCTGACACAACCTCTGAAACTGTACTTGTGTATATTGAAAATGGATGTGTTTTTTATGAGAACCCGCTCTGATTTTATATTTTTGGCAATATCACTGTAGATAGACACAATCACTCAAATGTTTGTAGATTTAATTTTACTGGAATTATAGACTGTGACTTTGACTATTCAGCTTCTGCCAATTCTCATCAATTATTACAATCTAACTCTACATTGCATCAAGATTTACTACCTAACTCCATTGGAATGAATCTTACATTGTTAAGACAGCTATTACAGCATGATAACCTCTACTCATTGCAGAAAAAAAAGTTCAAGAAAATGAAAAGGAATATGTATTACTGCTCATTATGAAGCAAAATAAATATATCATGTTCTGAAGACTGTAAAGGATGGAAAACAAAATTGGTGAGGTAACTTATTCAGATGGTCACTAACAGCAACAAGAAATTTGAGTCTGAGCCTTCATCCTGTTTTGATTTTGTTAGCTCTAACAATAAGATGCTTTTTACTTAAAATCTTTCCATGCAAAGTTTTGGTACTTAAGAAAGCAAATATTCCTCATGTATCATGTGAAATCACCCAATAATGTAAAAAAAAACCCCATAAAATTCATAGTTGTATTTTACACTACAAGCTGTTTCCTTACCATGGATCCTCAAGTGTGTCAACAGGATATATCAAGGGTTTATAGCATAAAGACAAGAGGTGACAACATCAGAACTCTATGACATGAAGTAAGTTGACTATAGTCAGGGAGAGAGTGTGGTACACACACTTTACTCCTCACTGCACATTCTATCTCAATGTTCCTTTGTGTATCTTCTGTGCAGTAATTAAAAACATGAACTTTGCCATCAAACTTTATGAACCGTGGTAAACCACTGTTAATCTTTGTTAAATTCTATTTATTATACTGAACTCTGTCAAAGTATTACCTCAATAAAACTTATTTCTGCTTCTCTCTTTTGCGTGAGGTGCCTTTCACTCATTCACAACAGAGTTGTAAGACACCAATGTAACAGCCATGAGCCAGCAACCAAAGGAGATCCTGGAATTTTTTGTTACATTCAGCCCTGGTAGTAGCAGATGAAGAGTCAGACAATTTTCAGTACAAGTGCAGCATCTACTTCACATCCTGGGCATCTGAAGAGAATTGATGTTTTTCCAATTGCTTTAATCAGAGCAGAATCAGACGACTAGAAATGCAAAAATAACCAAGTGACTTAACCAAGGAATTCTTTTTTTTTTCTTTCATGAAAATTGTAAGAAGAAAGAAGAAAGGAAGAAATAAAAATAAATTTAAAAAAATGAATAAAAGATATTTAAGTAATTCTAGTAAGTTTTTTAAAAAGTGAAAAGGATTATTTACCAAAACCAATCAACGAGGTTTGCAGCATAATCCAGTGAAATATGTGCACTTACACCATTCAGAGTAAAATCTTCATTCATTATTTTCGTTTAAAGAAAGGGCACCACTGGGAAATATCTGACTCATATCACTTAAATACAAAAGCATTATGATAATCAGTTGTGCTAATAACATCCCTACAAAATGATTTAACTTTCAATAAATGATCTTATTTCAAGGAGATTCTAAAACAAAAAGTAATTACAGAAATTCTTCTTATTCAAATGAGGCAAAAGATCATCTGTATGGAGTGGTGCAAAATGTAATTAATACCTGCCTCTTGCTCTTTGCTTAGTCTTTTTTTTTTTTCATTCTGATTCATTTTTAAGAAGACAGTAACTTGAAAAAACTGAACAGCATTTTCTCACAACATGTAGAAATAAATTTCACTCTCTTCTTGACAGCACAAGGCAGAGATGTTGACATCCTGAATATGTCATTGGGTATCAAGAAAAACTGGTAGTAGACAAGTTATACTTGAAAATATATTTCTTGCTACTTTGTCATGGCTTGTTCATTCAACATATGGAAGTGGTTCTGTATCACACCTTTCTATTTTAAAACAAAACTGTTTACTGATTTGACTGGTGATGATGTGGCTGCTACAGTCCTGCAGATTTCCTACTGAGTGGGCAGACCACCACTTAAAATATTAGCCTTCTTAGTACAGGCAATAGAGGTCTGGTAGCCCTCATTTCTTCTTGACAAAGAAGAATGAACCACTCCTTGTGTCAGATCAAAGATGTAGATAGAAAATTTCTCTTTCCATCTGTCAGCCTGATAAATTTCATAAGGGTTGAATAATATTTTAAAAAAGCTCTTATTGGTGTTTGCCGTTTTTTTCAGGTCACACACTTCAGCTTGACAAGTTTCCTTGTGTTTGGTTTTGAATGGAAATATAAGTGTGTAGTCAAATTCAAAAATGGTTTATCTGCACACATTAACAATAATGAGACTTAAAATGTGTTCTTCCCTTAATGATGAGGCACACTGAAGCTTCAAACCTGTATACCTTTATAGTTTACCTCCTATTTACAAACTTTGAAAATAAAGTCTCATGTTCAGTTCTATACTCATTCATTGCTAGAGCACTGCAAGTGGACACAGTGCTTAGAAAGCAGTCTCAACAGAAGCACTTTCTTCAAGATCAGACTGGGCTCAAGTCTGATACAGCATATTAGCAGCTCAAGGAAAACTAGATCTTATACCAATGAAGTAAGAAAAGAACAAGTATAACTAGAGAGCAAGACTAGTAGAGTATGTATCAATGTAGATACAGAAGACCAACACAGTCACATTATGGTCTGATTGATTGTGAAGCAGCTGGCAGTGGACTAGACAGTGAAGGGTGAAGAAAGGGGCAACAGGAGGGAAAGCAGAAGAAAAGGTGTACTAACAGCTAGTCTTTGACAGAATGAATGGACTGGAAGAAAACAGAATGTGAGGAAAAAAGGAGTGACCACAATGGAGAGCCAGAAAGAATACCAGTTTGAGACTTTGGATGAAAGAATGAATTTCAAAGGTCTCTTTCCCTTATGGGAAAATATCCCACTTAATATTGTCAATTTCTTCCCATGTAAATGTTCTTTTTTGAAAGAATAATCATTACTAGTTACACATTACAAAATATGATTTTTGAAACATAAAACTTTCAGCTGATTATAGTTTTGTGTGTTTTGTCATGATTTTAAATAGGAAACTGAAACACTAATATTCTGGCTGACTTTGAATTATAATGTCACTTAGAAAAAGCAGACAGCTAAACTCCATCTCTATAAATGTGACTACAGCAAAGAATGAATTCTCTGCTGGTATTAAAGATAAAATTCAGAGAACTACCAGGCTGACCCATCTAGCATTCACTGTAGTCTTTATTGCACAAAGGAAAAATACTTGCAGGTTCTTCATACTGTGAACAAAATGAGAAAATCTGGGACAAATTAGCCAACTAAATCATTAAAACAAATCATGAAATTGACTCCCATCTGCTTGCACTGCATAGATGGAAATAAAAAGAGCAACTCTGCCATCCATTTTTCTCAGGTTCCAAATAAGTCCAGAGAGTCCTATACCGAGTCAAACAAAAACAAATGCATAGTTTTTATAAATCGTTAGTGGTGTGCATTTAGCACTTTGTGGGCCCTATGGAATGCATTCACAGCAGTACTCATTCAAGTGTCTTAATTACTGTAATATCTGCTGTAGCAGTAGTCATATAGTAGCATTTTGAACTTAACCTACTGGTACAGCCTCAGAAACAGCCTTGATTATCTGGGTTTGCAGCTTTTGTCAAAAGTCCTTGAAAATTTGCACAACATTTTTCCATAAATCTTCTTAAATAGTGAAATAAAATGGGAAAATGTGTCATTTCTTCAGGGTAGGAAGGCTTAAAAAAACTAAGTCATTACGGAAGAGTAAAACAAATGCCATTTTGATTCGGGACTAACTAAAGTGGAGATTTTATGCTCAATGCCTGAGTTACATAGATCTAAAAAGATTCCACTGGCTCTTAAGTCAGGGATTAGCTAACTTGCGGGAAGAGATGGGATAAAATTGAGTTGTAGGCTGTGGGATGTACCTACAGAACGCTTTGGCAGGCAGCACAGAGAGACTTGTCTGAGCCTGACCCTGGGGGAAATGGTGCCACACGGCAGAGCCCTATGGAAAGGTGCCTGCTGGAAGCTGACAGATGGGTGAACGGCACATCATCACCCCACAGAAGGACATTCAGGATGTATGTTGCTGATGTGGCACCATGGGATAGATCTTGTAGTGAGAATTAACATATAAGAAAACCCTGTGCCTTGAAAAAGTGTATAAAACCAGCTTGTTTCTTTTGAATAAACGATTCAGATTCCCTGATGATCTGGCTTCCTGTCACGGTTGCTCACACTAACTAGTGCTACTTTACAAACAATTATCCTGAGTTTGGTCCCATGCACTATATCTAGAATCCCCTTCAAAATTAGGATACATCTTCTGTCATGTGTAAAAAAATCTGAGGACTTGCAACATTTACAAAATTTTTTCAGGTTTCTCAAGGTGCAGCCAACTGGTTGTCTTGTTTTGATCATCTCAATACAGTTGAAGTACTTTGTTACTGCTCACATCATACTTCTGAGATCTTACCCCTTTCTACAGCAAAACATGCCTGAAAGTGGCAAAACCTTTGCATGCTCAGCTTTTTATGGAAATTACAAGTTATATCTGAAGAAGGATGTGCTGGCAAACAGGAATTATCACTCATGTATAGAATTCATAAACAGATTTTCAAAAAATTAAATGTGGGACAAAGAAGAGATTACTCTTCCTTTTTTCAAAGCCTGATCTTAGGATAGAGCTCCTAAGATCCAGAAGTCCAGATTGTAAACAGATTACAATTTTGACAGCCTTTATCTTTACTCCTTTCTAAATCTGTCACCTTTCAAAAAATCTGAGGAATATTGCAATTAAGTCAGTCAGCATGTTTGTGGGAGAAAGAATGTTCCAACTTAATACAATTTAGGTAGAGGAGATTTCAGTACAAAATCGCATTTCCTTTCCAACCTAGCGCAAAAGAGCTACTATAACAAGTACTGCAATACTTTTGTTTAATCAAACATTAATATTTGCAACTTAAAAATTTCCTCTATTCATGTAATCTTCGATATTTTTTCCCTTAACACTTACTAGTCTTTTATATACTCTTTAGTTTTACAGTGCTATTTCATCAGCTATATTTCTATATATCCTTATTTTTCAATTAGTTTCCCTTTTCTTTTTCTTATTTAATTTTAGAACTTGCTGCAGAGTATAAAATGCAGAATAGGTACAGGTCACAACAATGTCCATGAAAAAGAAATAAAATTAAAGAGAAACAATAATATATTACCTTAAAAAAATACTTCATTGCTTATTCACCAGTGCTTTGTCATAACAACAACACTAAAAATGGTGATGTTATCCATGTGATCAATAGAATAGACTCATAAAAGCAGTTGTATTAGATATACACCAAAATATATTAAAATAATGCACTGACAATTCTGGGAATATTAAAACATTCACTGGCAACTCTCCAACTTGCTTGTTCAGGCAATAAAAACAACTGGAGATGAATTCTTGAATTGCAAGGAAAGGGGACTAAACCCCTTATTGGTGATTTTTATTTATCATTAAATTATATTCCATCATAGTAACCAAAAGACAGCTATAGACTACACAAACACAAATATTTGATATTCACAAAAACATCAGCTCAGTTTCAAATATGCATAACTTTTAAGTGAAGCTTTATTATTTTACAAAGTTGAAGGATTAGAACACAATTTTTTTGGGTCTTATATTTGACAATCCAGTTTCTAAGCAGTGTGTCTAGACTTGGGATTCTGTAGACATCTCTACAGAATATAACTCAGTCATTAACTCAGTCATTACATTTTTAAGCACAAACATTCAGCTAGAAGCATCTCATTGCTGAAATTACAACTGCTGGCAGAAAACAGGTCAAGAAGAAGAAAAGTGGAGCAGGGAACAAGGTGCCAGCCTATTCTCTAGGAATGAGGTGAAGGCAAGCAAGGGGAGAATCTAATTACACAGCAAGCTTGCTTTGTCATTCAGATGATCTCTACTTTATTCCTGAGCTCCTGTATAGAGAGATCTTCATACAGGAGGAAACATAGGTTTGGTTGAACTGATGGATTTCCTCAATTCCCCTCCCTTCAAGCAGCAGAGATGCAAAATCCACCAGATCCCTCTGGGTTGATACATACACTCAACACAATCTTTCTTCTCCAAGGGAGGCTTGTCCTGAACAACATGAATATAAGCCATTCCATGCCAGCCACCCGCGAGACTTGTTCACCCCTGGTGCCTTCACAAAGACAGCTTTTACCTTCCTGTGAAAGAGAGAGCGCATGATTTACCATCTGTCTTTAGAAGTTTCATCTATTAGATCAATTTTCTAAGTTCAAACTCCAGTGAAGAATGTTATAACAAGGGATGTGAAATCGATGAAAGACATAAGTTGTCAGGGCTTTGCTTAATTACAGCCATATAGTTTTGCAATTTGCTGAATTAAGCTTTAACTGATTTACAGTCTACCCCATTTTCTTGCATTTTTTTTACTTTGGTATACATTATTACACCAAAAGATATTTGGATCAACAAGAAAGTATCCACTTCATAACTACCTGACTTCTCTGCCTGTAATTCAAAATTTGCCATTGCTAGGAACCTGTTATTTTTTTCAGACATTTGTATAATTTATCAATGAAGAAATATTTTTCTTGTATGTCAAATCAGATATTATCTTGATGCAAATGGTCTACTTTTTTGCTTAAGCAATCTTCTGCAGCTTTGACATTGCTACTAATGCAGGGCACCAGATCTCACTTAACTATCCTCTGCAGATGTAATTAAGTACTTCCAAATGTTTTGCTTAATTGCATTCCTTAATGTTCTGAGTGATGTTTTGCACTTTTCCTTCAGTTATGAATTGCATTTATAGCTTCCAGTAATCCCATTTATCATTGCAATTTGCTTAGCTTGAAATATGCTACATTAATTAGTTCTTTTCAAGTCTTTTGAAAGAAATGTCAGGAGATCATTAATTCTATATGGGCAATTTATTATTGCTTAAGAGAATTACATATTGTGGTCTGTTTCTTTTAGAAACTGTTTAGTTTCTTTTTAGAAACTTCTTTCAGTATTTCCCTGTATAAAAATTATCTTACATGATCACCTTTCATAAACCCTCCCTAGTGAGTATCATTGTAAATTTCATGGTTATAAAAGGCTCCCAAGCATTCAGCAACCATTCTAAACAAATAGAACTAGGATTTTTTTTCTAAATTGTTATTCTGAAATGAGTTTGCAAAGCTGTATATATCATAGGAAAAAGTAATTTCCTTGATTTATTAGTACGCAACATGGTAATGATGAAGGTACACCGTATAAAGAAGTACAGGGAACCAAGAATGGAATTGTTATTTTTACACTTATTAATCTGTAGAAGAGAAAATTGATTATTTTCTCTCTTGAAATAAAACAAGGATACAAACCTGTTTCTGCATTCTCTTGGGTTTCAGCATTGTGTCCTGGTATAAGAGTTTACCACTTGTTCACCTACTTGATTTCAAGCACATCAGTTGTCACATTCAGCTTTGTGCCTTTAAGCACAGGAGTAAGTCTTAGTAAGATCACAGTGTTATCCACAACAGGTTGACTCCGATCCAAGGGAATTTCTGAAGCCATCTGTTCCCCTCCTGAAGAGATGAGAAAGATAAAGTGTTTCAAAAACCCTAGAAAAAATTCAATTCCTGAATCTACTGACACTCATACTGTTATAATTCAAAGGAGATCTAGTAAATGGTGAAATAATGTGAATACTAAACTTGAAAATAAAGGTGGTAATTAGATATGAATACTATTACTTGTCTCAGGAAGATTAACAGAGATATGGCATTCAGTTTACATTGTAAATTTGAAGCGGGAGGAGTTTCAACTGTTTGGGAAAGTAGCAGAGCATGAACTCATACTTCTCCTAATAGAAAAGGCACATATTCCCTTCAAAATGCCTGTTTAGATGCCCTTGATCATGTTCTGCAACAGTGAATTGACTACTTTCTGTTTTATCAATCTGTTCCAAAAGGAAACATACTCTTCTGAGGGTTTTTTCTGTTTCCTTGTTGGTTTTCTGGTTTTGTTTTATGTTTTTGTTTCTTTGGTTTTTTGTTTTGTTTTGTTTTTTGGAGGGTTTTTTGTGATTTTGTTTTCTGGGTTTGTTTGGTTTGGTTTTTGGGTTGGGGTGTTTTTTGTTTGTTTTGTTTTCTTAATATGAAAAGAAATTAACACAGCTTTAAGTGTCAATAAATACATCTTTGTTCTTTTATTTTGTTAATATAATAACTAAAAATTTGTTGTTTGCCTACAAGTAAAAGAAAGCTATAAAGCAGAAACTGTTAAACAAAACCCCATAGACCCTATTATCAATCCTTTTGAATTATTATTTGAAACACAATGACATTACAGTACATAAATTATTTCTAAATGAGCCATCAGGGAAAGAGCATGCTTTTTTGGGAGAAATGTTATGATTCAGTTTATATACTTTAGATTTCACACCCTAGAAATAGGGCAAGTAATCACTTTCCATAAAGCAATAATTTCTTGTGAAAAGAATAACATATTATGAAAACAAACAATTCTATTAAAAAACATACATGTTAAAGGTATATTTCAAGTTTAGAAGTCACTTAGAAGCTTATTATCCTTTTTAAGTCCAAGTAGTACTGTGGATTTTATTCATCTTACTGGACTCATTAATGAGAAAATCAGCATTTACCATCTTTAAGAATCTTGACCTCTTTCTTCGCCTTGATAGATCGTGGGACTATGCCATCCATTTTATGGATCAGAAGGAGATTTTCTGAGTTATTCTTGGTTTTGGGAAATGAATGTTGTCACATTATTTGACAAAATTTGAAGACACGATATACAGATTATAAGTTTTGGGATATGATGAATTTACTGGATTTCACTTTAGCTGATATTAAAGAAAACCTATTTTTTTGAGACATCAATTATTAAAATACAAATATGAATATAAAACTTTACTGTGATTTATACATGATTATTCAAATAAAAACTTAAATTCTGGACTCCACTAAAAACTGTCTCCATTAACTTATTTATGTCTCATTTGCTTTATAAAGAGCAAAATCCCCAGTAACATTTGACTGGAATTCTTAAGAACTAAGCCTGGAATGGGATGAAAACTAGGAAAATACTGTGAAAGAGTGGAAAAGAAAATTTGTCTTTATATAAGAAGCAGAGCAAAAGATTAAGGAATTAATCAAATACCAGGGTATGATGAAATAATAATTCAACACAGAGTCCCTGGCCCTACCTCCCAGGTTTTCTTACTCATAAAAGTAGAAACTTGCTTAGATTAAGACAGACTTATTTAGTTCTTACTTTGCATTTCTTTTCAGGTTATTATTCTCTAAAACATAGTGCCCTTGTAGGCACCTCATCTTTTTCCTGTGAGATACAGAGAGAAGCAGCAGGCTAAGCAACAATAGGACATTCCAATTACTACTCACTATACACAATATCTAGCAATAATAGAATATTATCATGCTTTTCTTTCTATCTATTTTAAGAATGGATAAGATCGGCATCTCTGCAGAGGGTTTCCAAGCAGGTAAGTTTTTTTCAGAGTAGAGTTAAGAACTACATGATCTCCTGGGGGCCCTTTCTAAACCTGAACTTTTATGATTATATCAACCCTTTGAAGACCTATAGATTGTGCCTTGTTCAAAGTGGAATATTCTTTCATCACTTGGACAATGCTTGGGTAATAGCTTAAATTATAGCTACCTTTTTATATTAACACACCCAGAACTCTTATTGACCTTTAGATACTTTACCATTATCCTCTTTGGAATGAGAAACAGTTTTACATCCTTCTGCCTCAGCAGTATGCCATTACCATTTGAAATTTCTCACAGAAAAAATTAACAGAAATTTAAGGAAAGAAAGTCATCAACATGTATTTTGCTGTGATTTACAGCTACCATTGCAATACTTATGTGTTTTAATAGCAACACAGAAAACTGAGGTTATAGAAATCCGTCTAGTCAAGAAAATTGCTGATTACTAGTGCTTCTGGTATACGCAGAATGCTCAAGATTAAAGGGTTTGCAGTCAGGTTACTGGCTAATCTTGATTCTTTTTATGCTTAAAGCTGTACATATGGAACTTCAATTGCAATTATCAGTATTTATAAACCACAGTCTTCAGTAAAATATTTAAATATACACATGCTTCACAAACCATCATGATCAGCTTCCAGACTACCGTGGATCCACAGGCTGTAAAAAGGCTACTTCTTTTCATTGATTTAAAAAAAAATTATACATCCTTATTTGAACAAATAAATCATTTGACTGAAAATAAACACTGTCAGTGCTGTCCTAAATTCTCATACTGTTTTAAGAATTACCAGCAGCAGAGCACCTAACTTAAAATCTAGTTATTCTATATGGATCTTTTATAGCATAGTCCATTTCCCAGCACCATAACAGGGCAATATTTCAATTTGCATTTAAAAGAATTAGAAATTCTCAGTGTTTGGAAATGATGATTTTCCATCTAAGTATACCTTAATACTACAGTTTAGCTTGTGGAAAAATATACTGCAGTATTACAAAGAATTTATGCAGAGTAGTAGTGTGTTTCTAATTTCATTAGTATATAACACATTGCAATATTTTCACTTGTCTCTTACGACACTGAGTGACAGATTCTGTTTAAATAAATGAGTGCATTAGTGCTTTAAAACACTAAACATATTTTGACCCAGATACTGCTCTAAGTTTCTTTCTGCAGTAACACGGGAATTATCTTCTCCCACCTATTTACATACTCAGAAAAGACAAGGTTGACTGAAAATATAGGTATTGTAGAAAGATTAATTTTTTTTCTTCAATCTTTCTGGTCTCCAGAATAGTCAATATCAGCTGAGAATGGCTTTGTAAACTGCAGTAATAGCAAGAAGGAGTATCTTGAACTTTACAGGCCGGTTATACTCACTTCAGTGGCTAGTAAAGTTATGGAGAAGCAGTTTATTCTGGGAGGTATTGAAAAACACTTGAAAGACAATGCAGTAATTAGTCACAATATTCATGAGAGGAAAGTCCTAAATTCCTTTTCTGACAAGATAACCCACTTGGCTGATCAAGGGAAGCCAGTTGATGTGATCTTTTTGGATTTCAGTAAAGCTTTTACTAGTGTCTCCCACAGACTCTCTCTGGACAAAATGTCGATCTCACAGCTGGATAAACATGTGATGGGTGAACAACTGGCAAACAGGTAGGGCTCAAAGGATTATAGTCAATGGGATGACATCACACTGGGAACCTTTCACTGCTGGGGTTCAGCAAGCCTCCATGTTAGGCCGTGTGCCCTTCAACACCTTCATAAAAGACTTGGATACAGGACTGGAAGGGATATTCATCAAGTTCATAGACAGTGCAAAGCTGGGAGGGAGTGTTGACTCCCATGAAGATTGGGAGGCCCTGCAGAGAGACTCTGACAAATTATAGAGCCAGGCAGTCACTGACCATATAAAGTTGAACAAGGGAAGAGCCAGATTCTGCACCTGGGATGAAGCAACCCTGGGTATATGCACAGAATGAAGAAGGAGATGCTCAAAAGTAACCCCATGGAAAGGGACCTGGTGAATGGCAAGCTGAACATGAGCCAGCAGTGCCCTGGCAGCCAGGAGGGCCAAGCATGGCCTGGAGGGCATCAGGCGCAGCATCTCCAGTAGAGACAGGGGGCGGATTGTCCCACTCTGCTCTGCACTGGGGCAGACTCACCTGAAGTCCTGTGTGCAGTTTTGGGTCCCACAGTATAAAAAAGACATTAAACTATTGGAGAGTCTCCAAAAGAGGGCAATGAAGATGGTGAAAGGCCTTGAGGGGAAGCCAAAAGAGGAGCAGCTGAGGGCACTTGGTCTCCTCTGAGAAAAGGAGACAGAGGGGAGACCTCATCACAGTTTTTAACATCCTCATGAGGGGAAGAGGAGGAGCAGACACTGATCTCATCTCTGTGGTGACCAGGACAGGACCAGAGGGAATGTCCTGAAGCTGTGTCAGGGGAGGTTTTTGTCAGATAATAGGAGAAAGGGTCTTTATCCAGAGGGTGGTTGGACACTGGAACAGCCTCTCCAGGGAAGTGGTCACAGCACCAAGCCTGACAAAGTTCAAGAAGTGTTTGGACAATTCTGTCAGGCACATGGTGTGACTCTTGGAGACAGTGCTGTGCAAAGGCTGTAGTTGGACTTGATGATCCTTTAGGTCCCTTCCAGCTCAGCATATTCTGTGATTCCGTGAAGTTAAGTCTCCGGCAGTGTAAGTGCACTGAGCACATATGAAAGTCACCCTCAATTTGAAAACCCTTTCAATTTGTAAGTTCAGTTCAAGAAGCCATATTAATTTAAACAATCTTTTATTTCAGCATACATTTTTTTACACACCTATTATCACACAGAATAATAATTTAGATATTTTATTGCAATTTACCTATAGTGAACTTGTCCCTCCTTAGTTAGATATAAGAATTGTGAAAATACAGATCTGCATAATGTCTAAGATGGAAATGATATCATCAGCACTTCTCTCAGCTTTCTAGCACAATGAAAAGAAATGCTGAACAATCTACAAATTTCAGCACTGTGCTTTTGAACATACACTAAGGGAGGACAGAAAGATAGCATATAGATAATATAGAAACTGTGTATATTTGTATATTTGCAAACAGATATTTCTTATTTATGAACATGAGGACAGTATGGGATTTTGGGGATCTTCTTAATGTGTCAGAAACTGATACACTTTGTCTTGGAGATGCTTTGTTAGTTTGATGATAAGTGATACAGTCTAAGTGTGTGGAAAATTAATATATTAGTCTATCAGTAATCTTCATAGATCAGACTAATAAACTTACTAATAATGGCCATTAAATCTTCATAAATAACTGAAAGTAATAGTCCATTAAGGGTAAACTCTTTGGGGAAAACTGCCTCTTTGTTTATATACACCACCTAGCAGAAAAAGGAGCTCATTCTTTGTTTGCCCCTTTAGGAACTGGTGATATATGATTATTAAAATGACAGATTTTTCAAAATGAAATCAGCATTAAGTAATAACGAAATGGGGGGGGGGGGTTCGCAAGACTAATGACATTGTAAGACTGGTGAAGTTATCTATTTAATCACTGATACAACATAAGCCATTAGTTATTCATCTGCAAATGAGGAAATCAGGCTATACTTATGAACAGGAGAACTGATTGTTTCTTGGAAATTTGTAATTCAGAAAAGAACCTGGAGGCTATAGCAGACAAGTCGCTGAACACAGAGTCAAGTGCAGTATTGTGGGAAATGAAGTTAATGACATAAACCAAAACAGTGGGTAAGACAAGAACCATATGTGGAACTAACCAGCACTCAAATTGTTGATAGGTTCCACACTACAAAGAGACTGTTCAATAGAGAAAAACTAGGCTAAATTGAGTTACTTAAGGACCTCACTCTATATGGGAGAACATCTCTATCCTTAAAGAAGACTAGAAAATTGCATTTCACAGGGGAATCTTGCGTACAAAAGTGCTCCCTAACTGTGTTAGAGAAGCAACCAGAACCCTCTAAAAGAGAAATCAAAACAAAACAAGAACACATATACATTTTATAAAAATGCATGTGATTAACTATGGGAAAAAAATAGCAAAGGAAGGTGAAAATTAAAATGTGAGATCATAATAGATATTTTCTAGCATAAATACAAGTGATCTTCATACACGGACACAGTACACAAGATTCAACTTGTGACCACCAAGTAAATTTCAACTATTTCTTATTTATTTGGAGTGTCATACTAGATTAGTATCTAACTTTTCCAACAAGGTCAGAAACATAACTTGGAAAATGTCAGGAAGGGATGCACTGTAGCCACAAATAAGGAAGTAATAAAGCCATTAGAAAGTGCCCAAATGAGGGCTGTGAAAGTGGTGAGGGATCTGAAGAGAAGTAATATGAGGAATGGCTGAGGATACTTGGTGTCCTCATCCCAGAGAAGAGGACATTTACGGGAGACCTCATAGCAGCCTACAATTTCCTTGTGAGGAGAAGAGGAGGGGCAGACACTGATCTGTGTGCTGACCAGTAAAAAGACCCTGAAGTTGTGTCAGGGGAGGTTTAGGTTCAATATTAGAAAAAGGTTCTTCACCCAAACAGGGCTCAGGCACTAGAACAGGCTGCCCAGGAAAGTGGTCATGGCACCAAGTCTGACAGAGTTCAAGAACATTTAGACAGAACAAGACAGCCTAAATTTTTGCCTAAAATTTAATTTTAACTTCAAGTATACTCTTATATAGATTAAGTGATAATGACTGGGAATTTCTGATCTTCCTTGTGGTTGTTTAGTCACAACAGAAGACTTGATGGCCTCTTGAGAAGTAAGTACTTATAAGTGGTTAAAAGTGCATACTGATGCCCAGGAGTGGCTGTTGTCCAGTTCCACAGATGATAAATCTGGACTATACATTCCAAAATTTGACATAATTTCCTGGGATCAACATGTATAAAAATAGTTTTACCATGGTAATCTTACAGAAAGCTCCCTCTAGTCAGCCATTGGGTAGACAGAATCGTAGATGTCATCTTTAGCAAATGTTAAACAGAAGGCCAGTGCCTGGGCAGTACTGTTGGAGTATGAACTTGTACAACAGAAGTCCTGGAGTTGATGGCTGGTTTACATAGTTTACATTTGCAAACTATTTCACACTATATCATTTTATCATACTATTTCATACTATATTATTTTAAAATATTTTGAGACAGAACATAGATGAGAAATTTAGTTTTTCACATTTTGCATCTTGCTTTGCAACATCTACAGACTCTTTAACACAGCAGAATAAAGATCCCCTTTTTAAAGTTTTTCTGAAAGTATATTCCTATACTATGTTTTCTTTAATGTAAACATACCACAAAAATCCATTGATTGCTAGAGATTAATGGTATAGTATTTAAAAATCATGTCAGTTTCAAGAGCTTCGCACCTTAAAAATAGTGATGAATAGTTTTTATTTTCCAGTAACTAAAGATTAAACAGTTTCCAAAACCTATGTATCACTTTCAAAATTATAATCTTTGATACACGAAAAGGGAACATGAAACAGAAGGAAGAAAGTTGTTTATACAGTTGTTTAACAAGGCGGGGTTCATTTAGAAACTGTAGCAGTAAATAATGCATGAAACTACATAGAACCATTTAGGTTAGAAAAGACCCTTAAGGTTATTGCATCCAAATTTTAATCCAGCACTTACAAGTGCAGCATTAAACCATGTCTTTAGATGCCACAACTTCATGTCTTTCAAATACATCCAAGGATAGTGACCTAAGCACTTCCCTGGGCAGCCTGCATTGCATTTCCAGCAGACATCTGGGCATTGAAGTCCTGCCTGAGAACAAAAACTAAATCTGCCTGTTCATCCTCATTGGTGGTCTATAACAGACTCCCACCATTCTCAGGCACATCCATGTTTTCTAACACATCAATAAACCTTGTATCTTTCCTGCCACTTCCTTCCCCTACCTCCACTGAGATGACAAAGAGA
Organism: Argya squamiceps; assembly: GCA_037834095.1. Classification (NCBI taxonomy): domain Eukaryota; kingdom Metazoa; phylum Chordata; class Aves; order Passeriformes; family Leiothrichidae; genus Argya; species Argya squamiceps. Next base: position 84,242,583 of record JBBMKD010000102.1, read on the forward strand.
CCTGAGACCAAAGGACCTGGCTGGAAAATCATACCTCAAACATTGGCATGCCCAGACTCATCTCTAGAGACCATGGGCTTTTTCCCCTTTCTGTCTTCAAATGAGACCTTCTAGCTCCTGCAGAAAGTTCCTTTATTTCCCATCTGTCACCAGCAGGTCTGGTATCGTGTAGACTGATCCATGACCAAAAAGCCCAAAATTCTGCTGGTGGACACCAGACTCAGAGACAAGTCTGCTGGTTTTTCCTGCTTATTCCCTCATCATTTCCTGCAACTGGAAGTATTGACGAGGACAGACACCCACAAACACCATTTTCCTTGGTCGTTGCTCACGGAGATTTTGTAGTTATTCTGAGAGTCACTAAGGTGGATCATTACTGTGATGCTGTCTCAAGATATGACCTACAACTTACAAGAATAACGTGAGCAAACTTAAAAATGGCACTTGCCTGAGGCGGATATAAAAATTGAAATGATTCGTATCTGGAAATCTACATCAGAAATACATGGTGTTTGAGTCTGGAAATGCAAACAACTGCAAAAGGGGTGTTGATAAGTACAGAGCCTACAAGCATGTAAGCAAGTAAACTGCAAGATTTAATGGCTAAGCCCAGGCATAATCAGATCAGAAGCAAGACTAACTTTTTAAAAGTAATTAATTAAATTTTATTTCTGAACAATCTCTAGGATTTCCCCTGAATGAATTTCTTATGCCTTTTAAAATGGAGATACAGCCAGGAGTTACAGGTTAGACATAAGAATACCTAGGTGAGAGACCACAATACTGGACTGTATGATCTAAGGGGTCCTTCTGAACCTGAATGCAATTAGTTTGTAAAAAATGTGCATTTTGTTTCAACAAAGAGTAATAGCCAAAATACTTTTGCCAAAAGCACACTAAAAATACAATTAGACTGTAGATTTTAGCCATGAAAGAATTCGTTTCAATTGAGAATGTTTATTTGAAATGCTGACAATAAGTACAGTCGAACAGGTGCTCCTATAATTAAAAGCACATTCTGAATGAAAGATGAAATAATTTGGAGCAGCATTACCTTCCATTGCAATTTTCACAGATCTTAGGCAACTAAATAACCATTTTCGTTAAAATTGCACAATATTCTTCTTTTAATTTACTTATAATTATACTTATGGGACTGTTCTCTTCATCCAGCTTGAGAATTGACATTTGACTGTATTGCTGAGTTTTAAATGTTACTTTCCTTTTAATAAACTGTTCCTGAACTTGATGGGGACAAATGAGGACAGAAAGCTTATTATACTCGAATATGATACATAATATTTCAATCTTCACTGCATGCTAAATGCACTTAAGCTATATAAGGTTTAGATATTCTGTTGGGGTTGTTGTTTTTTGGTTTTGGTTTTTGTTGTTGTTGGCTTTTTGTTGGCTTTTTTTTTAATTCTAGTGGTAATACTCTGCTCTTTATACGTTTCTTTTACTAAAGTAAGAGGGAAGTGGTGTAAATATGCTTATAAATACATCTAGGTGCAAAGACTATTGGGAATTCAGTTAAAATCTATCTGTATTTGAGTATGTCTCATCAGCATTTAGCAGAAAAAGCAAAAAGGCGACAAGGTGAGTAAAACCAGTTTCCTCTTGCTGCTTCACAGGATTCTGATGAACTTGACTTTTCCCAAGCACAGAGCAGACATCAAATAATTATATCAGAATTATATCAGAATACAAACAATACAAACTTGGACTCACAAATTGTCATTAGTTAACCACTGCATGCATTTAAAAAAATAAATAAAAACAAAATCTCTTTTCAGAAGAGTCTGAAAGTCTTGGAGGAAAAAATGTGAAGTAGATCAAACTGGAAGAGCTTGTGAAGTCTTCATGGCCTAGAAGTGGTCAAGCATGATATTCTTTCTCAGAAGAACTACAACTATAGGCGTTCTAATATTTCGTTTCTTCTTCTGTCCCAGCTCCAAAATGGTGGCTGAATTTCAAACCTTTGTAAAGTCTACATTTCAATTCGTGTACCAAACCCAGGCATAAACCATTACATAAATGCTGACATAAACCAAACTGGGACCGCCCATCTGATACTGAAACTTTTGGAACCAGCATTAGTCAAAGGATGAAAGTGTTCACATCACAACATTTCTAGTACTGCAAAAGAGCAATACTGTGGAGCTACAGATTAAATGGATGCGTAGAGATGCAAAGCTAGAGATAGCATTTGAATTCTGCTCTGACACAGGTAATTTTAAGCAGCAGCTTAAATGAAAAAAGGCAGAAGCTTGTAAAGGGTGTGACAAGGGAAAGCTTTGCCAGTATTAAAAAAAAACCCAATATATTTATCTTTAATAATGTATAATGAAATGTGAAATTTGTACAAAATTAATCTTGCTACTGAGCTTCAAATCTATGAGGGACAAATAAGCTCCAAATGTTGTGTTAAGATCAAGTTTCTCTGTTAAAACTAAATCTAATAAAAATTCATTTTAATATTTTTATCTATATTAAAGGAACTTTCTCAGTCTAAAATCAACTCTAAAATCACAGTAATACTTCTCTGTCTGCCACCATTTTGATATCAAATATTGTTCTATGTAGCAACTCTAGGTTTGCATGCAGATGTCCATGAAGATGGTGCAATGCATTCTTCTCTTCTTCTTCATCAATTGCTTTGAAAACTGGGATCAATATATTCTGATATCCTGTCTCCCTAAAGTCATTACAAGCAATAGAATTTGACATATATCCTGGACTCCAAGACAAATTAGATTTTAATTTTTCCAGCCTTTCAGAATTACACCTCACAAAGTGGGCAAAGGGAATCCCCTTATACAAAAAAGCCCAGGTATGGCAGCATTGACAACTAAACATTGAGGAATCAAATATTTGTTCTGATTTTTAATTCAAAGTTACTCTTTATTTCAATTTATTCAGTCCAGTGTGACTAAGACAGAGTCTGTCCCAAAGAAAATCTTACCAGGTTTGATAGTCATAACCTTTAATGACTACCCTTCTAATCAACATTTAATAAATATGCTTTATCATTCCTTTCTTGCTTTCATCAGTTCTTTGAATTCAATACTAATTTGCCCAGCAACTGTCAATAGCATCTTTCTTCTACATTTTTTAGAGTGCTAGTTTATGGTAAAGTTTATGTATGATTGCCAATTACACTGAGTAACAAATGATTTATTCTGCTGAGATAATGATTACAAACTGCAATTGCTGTTACAAGTACTGAAATAACAGTGCTTCTAAGCATTTAATGACGGTTTTCAGCCTATTTCACTAGACTCAACTGAAAATAAATGCTCTTAGGCCCTTAGAGTTATTACCTATTGGATAATAGCAAATACCTCTCATGTCAAAGAACGGTCATGGCAACATGCATATCATAATGTCTAAATTCAATGTGCAATGACCTTTGTTGGTCTTGAAGCTGGTAACGTACTCCCTCTGCAGTGCCAGACCAGACAAAAGTAGGACAGAGGGTGGGAGAGAAAGAAGGAAGAAGGGAGAGAGGGAGGAAGGAACAGGCTGTGGACTCAGCTCTCAATTGTTATTGTGCTCTGACAAGAGTAGAACAAACTGTTCCAAGGTGAGCTTCCTTCTCTGTGCACTTTTAGTTTAAAAGCAAGCACATCACTGTAAATAAATATTATTTAACCTAATTTTAAACTGAAAGAGCAGAGGAACAGACTCCATCTACATGAAGCATTAGTGCTATTTGGTGCAGGATTACAAGCAGTACCATCCCTCAGCTCAGACAGGAGAAGCTTTTGCAGCCCTTTTTATCTGGGTTGCTGGAAGTCTGTGAGACTCAGGGACATAATTTAAGCATATTACCTGGGCAAAAGGACAGTGATTTCCCACACCAGCATGGACTCCAGACACAGCCTGACTTTTCCATACAGTCATGTCTGCGCAATTTATTGGTGAGGTCCCACCAGTTTGATTTCTGCTCTGATGTATAATCTGGAACAAGAGCAGTAAAAACCAAAAAAGAACCTATAATACATTATTTCAGTGGTCACCATTTGCTTGAGTTTATGATGTCTTCCTTTCCCTGATATTTAGTTGACCACAAGCAAGAAACAGCATGCAAATAAATTTTATCCCAATGGGATACATCCTGAATATGTTACCAGAGTTATTAGGCTAAACTATGTAACTGAAAAATATATTGTATGGCAAGGTACCCTTCCTCAGGCAACCTGCTACAGCCAAAGCCTGTTAATTCTTGTTGATTTGCTTTGGAAAAATACTTCTACCCAGCCTTTTTGGTTTTATTTATCTTCAACTATAACCAAGCTGCTAAGACCAAACTATTAATGTCACATTATTAGTGCAGTAATACACTTATTTTCTACAGTTAAGATCTGATTTTGAGTTGTACAAAAAGAATATTATTACAGAATTTTTAAATTCAGTTAGTAGCTGAAGACACCAAAATCGTTCTGAAAGGAAACAGAAGTTTTAAGCACATTTTAAACACTTTCTCAGCCTAGATGAAGGAAAAATAAAGACCAGAAGGAAAGTGACAGCAAAACTGAATATACAAAACTCATCAAAATCCAGAACACAAGACCAAAGTTTAGGTGATTAAATGCTAATTAGACAATTAAAATAATTTTAGATCCAAACAACAGATTGCATTACTGGGAGCAGCTACAAAGATTTTGGTTCATCAGCAGTTCCAGAGCTACGACTGGAAAACAAAAAAACCCAGAGGCAGTAATAGTTCAGATAGAAACCATCCTTCTGCAACAAGTCTGAGAAATAGGACAAAGAAGAACATGAAATGTTCTGCTCTGGTTGTTTTTTTTTTTTTCCTCACAGTTTTAGTACTTTTTAATGCTGGAGTCAGCAGCTACCTCCTAGTGAAACTCTTGCACCTCACAAGACCATCACAAAGCTGGCCTTGTTCCCCAGGTATAAAGATGTAGGATGGGCATTGGGAGAGAGGCATGTTGGAGGGCAGGAAAAGATCTGGCAAAGAAGGCACAAGTTGATTTTTGCTGTATTCCTCTTCTTACAGAGTTTTAGATGCCATAATAAGGGATAAGACTTCAAGAAACTACAGAGGTTTTTGGACCATGAACAATCAGAGGTTTGCTCAATTTTGTACCAGAATGCTTAAATTCAACCGTAAATCCTCCTCAGTACCTTTTCCAGTTCTCATGTACCTTATTTTGGCTTACCAGGCACTTACTGAGGATGCAAGTAAATGGTGCATGCATGTCTAATGAGCCTAGTGAGTTTCCTGAAATGGAGAAAGTATCTTGAAGGCAGGAGTACAGAGGAACATGGGAGAGGTCTGAATGCTAAATAATTAAGAAATGGGATAGGAAGGGCAGGGTAGATTACAAAAGGAAGATGAATTCCTACAGACCTCTTAATCCTACTGTGGTGTGTATCTGCAGCAAACATCATCACCATACAAATCCTTAGATGTAAATTTATATTTATTACAGTAAAGAGAACCTGATGTCACTTTTGCTATATCTATCACTTCTGTTTCTACCCTTTGTTTTTCTGCAAATATCACAAGATAGTTAATTTTTTCTGACTTTGATATATTAATAGATTGTTATGCCATTAGGGTTTTTATACCTATCTTCTCCTAAAAAGATCTTCTGAGTCACCATCCCTGGAGAAGTATGGTGCTTCATGCCATCATTTAATGATGGACTTCACAGTGCAGGGTTTATGGTTCAACTTGATCATCTTGGGGGTCTTTTTCAAACTAGATGATTCTATAATTCTATGATTTTCTGTCAGAACCAAAGCTGTGGATCAGACAGAATGATCTCTACTCAAAATATGACAGTCATATTTCCCTCATAATAGTAATCTGAGAGGTGCTCGGTTGGTGAGAAGGTGTTAATAATGCCAAGGTCACGGTTTTGAACCCTATACAGGCCATTCATGTAAGAATGGGCTTGATGTTCCTTCTGAGTCCCTTCAAACTCAGATCATTCTGTGATTCTGTAAATATCATGAATTATATTTGTGAAGAAATGATTTTCAACCTTTTTCAGTTTATGGACCTCTAAATATTTCTCATGACAATTGTGGAATTTAATCCTGCCAATTTAATACAAAGACAGCTTTGGACATGTCCTACAGATTACCATGTACCACAGATAAAAGATTGAAAATCTCAGACTTACACTTTAGCAAAGCAGATCAGTAAATGTGACCACCAAAGGGTGCTTCCATGAATTTTGGTACAAGATTTCCATTGCTGCAGGAGCTACTGCCACTTCAACATCTAGTCCAAATATGCTTTTTCAGGTAACTCTTTCACAGAAATGCTAAAAGCAGTTAAAAGAAATATAAAAAGAAGAAAGTGTTTTAGGCTCCCAATAAAGCAGTCATTACTTACATACAATTTTGCCACCATAACTACTTGCCAGAACTGAATTGTGCTAATCATAAATGCTTTGGATTGAAAGGAACCTTAAACCCTCTCAACCTTCTGACACACAAAAAAAGAGGCATAATTTGCAAGATAGATGAGATGTTTGCAGTTCTTTTTATTAAAAGTAAATGATTTGACTTGAAGAACTGCTGAAAAGATCACCAGATGGTGCTTTGTACAACCAGCCTGGGTTTGCTTAATAGCCAAAATGGCTATCAGCTTACAGTGAGGTTCCTAAATTCGTATTTTCTCTTATAGGCAGAGCATATCAATGACACTTGATCTGATTGGACAGTCACTTAGAATACTTGTCTGTCATGTTAGCATGTACAGTGTTTGTGCATGAAGTACAAACAGCTCTTTTGACATTCAGGGAATAACAAGCTAAGAAAAACAATGAGCAGGAATATTTTTGGTAAAAATTAACAGATGAGCACAGACTGGAAAGCTTCCTGCTGTGCCCCAAAGGCCAGTTCACATAATCTCTGCAGTGCTTGAGCTTTTACCTTTAGAAAAACCTAGAAGAAGGTAGAAGATAGGTGTACCAAGAAACCCCACTGTGTCCAAGAAGGGAATTATTCATGCTACATACTCAGACATGACATGACCTTCTCAACAGAATTACAAAGCAATAGCTGAGAATTCAACAAATGAACTACCAAATTTCCTGTAGAAATTTTGCCTTTGAACATGTTGGGATAGAGCAATATTAGGATGAAGAAATTCTAAAATATAATCTACACTCTTGAAAACATAGTCTGAGTACATTCAGCATCATACTTGCTTTTTTTGATGACAGAAGTTATCTTTCTCCTTTTAGCTCAGAAGAACCAAAACAGACAGAATAGAAATGGGACTTTATTCCTTCCTTCAATTCAATTTAAAAGTCAATTAAGTTCAAAGCAATAGATTCAAGATTTCCCCATGGAAATCATTTTAAGGCAGGGATGGCAGTGTTGAGTGAATTTGTAGTGCAGGAGAGATCAATAACTGAGTGAGGTGGCAATCTATGAATGCAATACAAAAAAAAAAAAAAGAAACTAAAGTCAGTGGATACTTGGAGGAATGGAAAGACAGGTCTTCAGGAAGCTGTATATAGGCAGGCCCTCATGCTAAACCACATGATTTTTACTGGAGCTAAAAGCATTCCCTTATGTTAACCATTGTCATACTGAGAGACTGTGTACACACAGATAAGAAAGCAAAGGAGGATTGGATGTGGCAGCTCAAAAAATGTGAAAGCTACCATTAGTATCTTTGCTATGCAGTGGTACATTAATTAAACATAATTAAATTTTGGCGGTCATACTGATCATAGCTCTGTCATATATTTCTCCTTTAACTTTTGATTTTGTTGGCCGATTTTATCTATGTTTGTATTGGTTTTGCATGGCCTCAGGTTTTCTTTTTTTTGCTGGGGGAAGGCCAGAGGCCTGGCTCCAAGCTGCTTCTTCCATGTCCAGCAGAGCCAATCCCTGCTTGCTGCAAAGATCAATGTGCTGCTGACCAAAGCTGGGACAATTAGAAGTGGTGGTAATACCTCCATGATAATGCATTTAAGAAGAAAAATAAACATAAAGTTGTTGCATAGTTGTAATTCCAGCCAGAGAAAAGAGGAGTGAGAACAAGTGAGAAGAACAGCGCTGAAGACACCAACATCAGTGGAGAAGGAGGAGGAGGAGAGATCCCACAGGGAACTGCATCCCATGGGGTGCAGAGATCCACCCGTGGCCCTCAGAGAGCTGTTGTTCGTGCAATGAACTCACACAGGAGTTCATGGACAACTGCCTCTTGGGAGGGACTCCACAGTGCAGGAGGGGAACGACTTCTTCTCCCTGAGCAGCTGGAGAAGTCTCAGGTGATGAATTGACCAATTGTCTCCCAGTCTTCTTGCACTACTGAGGGAGAAGGTAGAGCAGGGAAAGAGGGGGGAGTGGGGGAAGGTGTTTTTAAGGGCTTCTTTTACTTTTCATCATCCTGCTCTGTTTGGTTAGTCATAAATTCACTTCATATCTCCAAGTTGAATCTGTTTTGCCCACAATGGCATTTGATAAGCAACCTCTCCTTTTCCTTATCAGACCACAAGAATCCTTTGTTATATTTTCTCTCCTTTGTTCAGCTGAAGAGAGTGGCTTTAGTGGCTACTGGCATCTGGTCTGGGTCAACCCATGAAAATGTTTGATACCAGGACAGACCCTTAAAAGTCTTTGTTACCATCAGGGGAAAAACAAATGAAATGAAAAACAGGTAGCAGATGCCCTGAAAGAAAAAAACAAATTGTAGCTTAAGCCCAACCAAAATCATTTGACAATATATAGCCTTCATGGAAAATAGAAAGACTAAATCTGGCTTTTTAATTTTTAATTCTTCCAATTATAAACTACTAACATGCTAACTTAATATGAAAAAAATATACCTTCCCTTTAATATGTAAAAATATGCAGATACCTACATCATCATGCCTTAAAAAATTAGCCATAATAAAATCTTTGAAAAAATGGTTTTCTTACAGCTACAGATATTGTGCTATTTTGAACTTTACTTCAATGACTGTGTTCAATATATCCTAAAAACCCCACATGTAATATATATCTAACTAAAGAAAAATACAGACATGTTTGCAGATGGTAAACACCTTCAGATTTATAGGTACTATGTTGCCTTTTTGCTCATATACGTCACATGTCTTTACTTCTCTCATTAATTACAAGCTTGTTGTAAAAGGACAAAAACATTACATGGGATGAAAATAAACTTCACAGCCAATGTTTAATTACATCATAAAACAAAACATGTAAAAAAGTTGAAGAATTTTCATAATAAATCTTAGAGTTATAGATCTGAATCTTACTTTAATTAACATAATTAAACCTAGTAGCTCCTTTTAGAAATATTATACTTCATCTGGAAAAGGAGCTTAATCTGAAGTTTGGAAATACTGCAGACACTACTACATCTGCACTGAAGTCAAATGACAGCAAAAATCCAATTTCAGAAGTATCATTGGGTTCCTGGCCAAATTCCACTTTAGAGTTTATGCTCTTTTTATACATCTTTCAATACAAAAAAAAAAAATCCTTAAAGGAATACGTGTCACTCATACTTATACCTAATATATACTTAATGTATGCCTGCTCTCTGTGCAGGCATAAAATGCATCTGCAGTGTGGGTTTTTTCCACTTGTTTACCTAGAACAGATATTTGGTAGTTTAAAATTATCTTGCAAATCAAAATCCACCACAAGCATATACATGCACTTGACTTTATACTGTATTTCATACTTTCCTTACCAGGAAGAGCCACTAAATGAATTGTTCTCCCTGCTCCATAACTTTTCCTTTCTGAGCCTTGTGCTGTGGCACTCTCTGTACTACCACTGCAACATCTTTTCTTGTGCTAGGCTGGCTTCCCACTTTTGCAGGTCAGGAACCCCCTGACAAGCTGTTGCACCATGGCTGTGGGTAACACCCCATCATATAATCTGCCATACAGTTAAGTTCCCATCACGTGGACTTCTTTGGGGCAGAGGAGAGGTCTCTAATTTACATTTTTCAATACAATATATTCTGTTTAAATAAGGCAACATCAAAAACCCTGTGTAAGGGGAGATCGTGTTATGTTCCCTAAAGATCAGAGATTGTGAAATGATGAATAATTCAAGTTCATGGTTTTTGCTCAAATCAAATGCAAGTTGCTCATCTGCTGCACAGAACTGGGCTGTCAGTGCTCTATTAGGTCTCCTTTATGGACTTCTGTCCTTGATAAACTAATCAGAGCACTGTAAAATTACTCTAGTTGTCCTTCATTATTAAACTATGTTAAAATGGCTTCAGAGATGAATGGGTAAAAGTCAATAAAAATGTTTTCATCAAAATGCTGCTTGTTTTGCCACAATCAAATAATCTGACTCTACTTATAGTATGAAGAACATATCTTGAAAACAAAGGCTTGAAACTGATTGTGTGAAATAAATTCAACAGCCCCACTCATGGAATGAGTAAGTAATCACTAGACAAGAAAACTTTAGCAGTTAATCACCACAGACTTTGCAGAGTTTTGGTGACTTTAGCTTTACATGCTGCTTGTGCTATTACCTTAATTTTTATTTTGTATTATTTGATTTTTTTTCCCAGAATGGAGAGTATTCTTTACATTTAAATAATAGACTAAAGAAAAGAAAAAAAATCAGTTTGGTCATAATAATGTAATAAATATATTTTATGGTTTTATTATAATACAGAGGTCATGCCTTTGATCCCTAACAACACTGCCATACTTTCTAATGCAATGTAGAGTAACTAATGGATGTTAAATACCACCATCTTGTGAAAGATTCAAACCTAGTAAGTTTTGGTTTTCATTATTGTCATGCATGATGCAAAGCTTGTCGTTTGTTTGCTTAAACAGTGTGAATTTAAGACATTGAATTACTTCTAAGTTTCATACAATTGTTTATGCATCAGGACAGCCACCTTTGTTCTGCAGGAAAACAGACATACCATAAAATTATCTATGTCATATCAGGAAGGGCACTTCTACCATATAATTTTCTTTGTATTCTTTAGTTATGCAATTCTGTTCTCTACACAACACCAAACAACCTAAAATTCCCTGGTCATCAGTGCAGTGGTACATCCAGAAGACTACAAAATGAAAAATTTGCCATCCACATGCTTAGTTCCTTCTCAGCTATATAGATTTCACACTGAATAGTCTGTGAGCACCTGTTAACCAGCTATGGCAGAGTGGTCATGATTCCTCAAGTTCCTGCCTCTGGAGCAAGGATCCTGGGAAAGTGCTCTATGCAATAATTACCCGGTGTAAAAATAATCAGTACAAAGTCAATTAATTAATTAATTATAATCAATTATGTTTTCAATATGCATTCAGTCATAATTATGAGTAATACTGCACTTTCTTGTCCACTTGAAATATTGTATGCACTTGCTTGGGAGCTATATCTTTATTGAGATAAGGGTGTGGGAGCATGTTGTACAGTGGGTTCTCCAAGTACACGTTCCACATTTGGCTGCTGTCAGTAACCAATGAACATGTGTAGCAAAACCCTGCAAGAGTACAGGAGGACTTTGAGCTGGGGACAGGAATGCTGCACAGCGTGCCGTGATCCACATGGAACAGGTTGTCCAGTGCTGCAGCAGAGGCTTCCAGCATTATGTGACATATAAGGTTGCTATCACTTTTTCTATAGTTTCCATTTTTAACTCCATAATTCAGTTTATCAGTTTAAAGTGATAGTGCTTTTCTTACTGAGATCCTAACACCTGCGCAGGACATAATAATTAAAACTAAGTGTTCAATAAAACAAGTATTGAATGAAAACAGGTACAAATATACAAAGGTCATGTTCAGATGTGAAAGCAAACTGCTTCTTTTTGGTTTTTTCTTGCAGTTATTTCAAAAATTCACATTAGCAACAGGAAGTTGTCTCTTGTATTTGGGTTCCTGAATGTGTAATAGGGTTATCTTTTCTTGGGTTCTACCCTAGAGTAATGTATATTATTTTATACATATTTATTGTATATTTATTTATTTAATAATATTGTATATTATTGTATACCAATTGCTGTTGGTTTTAAATTGTGGAACTTCGAATGGGTACTAAATATTGAATTCTTACACATAACCCACCCGATACTGAAGTAGTAGGAGACCCCAGTCTGAAGTTTCTCCACAAACTAAACAAGCTTCTCCAAAGATTTGCATCCAGCTTTGAAAACATACCTGAATTGTCCTGAATTTCACTTTTAATATTTTTGATTGCATCAGTTTTTTGCTTAAACAGCATATACTTTTAGTAGTTTAAAAAGAAAAAGCCCAAACAAAGCCAGAAACCATTGTTAGGAAGATCTCACAAAATACTGGGCTAATTTTGAACTAGGTTTTTTTCATGCCTTGTATACCACTACCAGAAAGGATTTCATAGATTAGAAAGCATAGATTAGAATAGAAATGAGTCAACCATAATCTTCTACTTTGGAATGTCAGATACTTGTCTGTCATCTGAACTTTGATCCATGCTTTGAACCAGGCTCATCCTTAGTCACATTTATATATGCTGCAATTTACTTTAAAACATGCTATTTAAAATATCCTACAAATTTTCCAACATTTCTGTGCTTTGTAAATAAAACCATAAACTTTGAAAATAAAACCATTTATGCTAATAGGAAAAAGAAGCCTAATATATTTTATTTGCCAATTAATGGCTGAATTCTTTAGTCAAATAAGCTATATCCTACTTCCACTTCACTGAATACACTTTTTTTCTTGATTAGGAAGATATGTCCAATGTTTTCAAAGACTTAAAAGAGCATTTATTCAGGCTACCCTTCTACTTGCAATAATGTAAGATATTTCTTATTACAGTAGTCTAAAACCTACATAAGATGAAGGAAGAAATCACACAGTAATTTCTCGCCTACTGCAACGTTGCGACTAGCAATCTAACAGCTAAAATTGGTGGGAGTCACTTCTGCCTTAATGGAGACAATATGGACAAAACCTAACTCAGCTCTATACTCCACAGTGCAACTCGGCTACATTAATAGTTATTCACGGGTCAATCAGCTGGTTATGTCATGGCTGGAATCAAAGCCATATCACAACCTCACAAATGAGGCAAAGAAAAATATAGCCATCCCAAAGACAAGACCACAGTGGGAAGAGGAGAAGAAGGAAGAATGTGAGTCTTAGAAAACCAGACCTGTTCCTGCCTTCTGGTCATGAATACAGAACCATGATGGGAATATGTTTCCCCTTGTTGGTCAAACAATATCTATTGCTCCCAGAGCTCTCAACAAGACAGTTAACTTTCCATGGCTCTGGCAGAGAAAAAGCAGACAAGTCTGTTTTGCTGCCCTAAGAACCTGCTCATGTCAGGCATTCTGACAGATGGCTCTAGTCAGACCATCGTATCTACCAAACTGGACAAAAAAGATTATTCATGCTGGAGCTGGGGACTTGCATTGAATCACCAGCTGCACATGACTGACCTACACAACTGGACTCCAGATTTAAACTGGGTTAGAGTTCCTTTTTTACTTATTTCATATGAAGAATATTTAAAAAAACCCAACCCAACTCACATACATTGTCTGCAAGTAAACCTATTACTAAATTTACAAATCACTATTCTAATAAAATTGAACAAAAGTAGATAATAAATATAACAATAACATTAACCCTATAAGCTCACACTGTCACTGCAAAAAATGCTGCAGTGCCTGGAATCAGCCTCTTCTTCAGGTTGTCATGTGTTAAAGAGAAGCTGCAGGTACATGTGAAGAATTAAAATAGACACTGTCCTTGCATGCACAGCATGCACCTCCACATATCTTTGTATTCCAGTCTGCAGCAGGGACAAAGGAAAGCAGTTATCCTTAAACCATAAGTAATATTTATGAAGTAGGATGCTGTGTGATTAATCAAACTTGCCACAGCTCTCTTAGATTTAGGCTCTATACTCCAAAGAAATCCCCATCTGTCTCACTCTAACCTTTCCCATGCATACAGAATGATATAGGTAGACTTGTAGCTGCAGTCTCCAGGCACAAGGCCTGAGTTTAAACCTAATACTATAAGAAAACACTTTAATGTAATTTGCCAAGTACTACCAAAACTATTTTGCAGATAGGAAGTGTATGTGATTTTGCTTTAGCTGAGTTTGCAGCTTTCCAGTGTGTTCTCACAAATGTTCAAACAGCTGAATATGGAGTGCTGACTAGTCAATAAATGCTTATCCTGAATCATTCTGGATAATGGATTTAAAATTATATTAATCTTTGAAGTTCACTGATTCTAATTTGGACCTCAAGAAGAACTTAAGAGCCTTTTTTCCTCACACTGTCCATTAGGTCTAATTAAAAAAGCTACCACTTACAACATTGCCCAACAAGAAATTTTATGTAAATATTTACAGAAATCAGACTTGTCCAAAGAAAGAAGAAATAAATTAAAATATCACATCAATTTTCAAGCAACCTTTTATTTTGTGATATCATTACAGTTTTCAAATTTACATTCAGCCCTCATTCAGAATTTACAAGCAGAAAGTATTTAGGTAGATGATTTTGAGCTATTATCTGTGGTTATATTTTCAAGCTATTTTTCAGGTAAGCTGCAAAATGAACTAATGTATCAAAAAAATTATTTACATCTTCCCAGTTCTGTAAGACTTAAAGGCAGATGATTCCTCTAAGTTGTGGCTCTGGGCCTGTATCACACTCTTAATTGCCATTTTTAAAAAGTTAGCAAATCTCTAAATTTTCTAGTGTTGAGGAAAAGCTGGGAAATTAGCTGTTTGGCCTTTCATGATAAATAAAAGAAGTAACACAAAATAAAACTTTTTTCCCCATGTTTCCTAAACTGCAAATGGCCATATGACTTTCAGCAGGACATCAAGCAATCATCTGGCAAACACCAAGCCGGCAAGTAGAGATTCCGGCCAGCTGGCCAAGAGCATGGCTGGCTCTTGCCCAGCTTGCCTGCTGTCCAGCTCCTGCCTTCCTGACAGCTCCCACCATTTTCCCGGGCCAAATGCCTTATCCTCTTGCTGGCTGCTTGATTTGCTGCAGTTCTGAGCTCTGTGTCAGGCTGCCTGATAGAAAGAGTTGAGCGTGCTCTCCAGCTCCCCAGATGCACAGGCACCCATCTGGTGTTTGGGATCTCCAACAGAGAGAGCAGCCAAAATGGACTGTTAACCTTTGCCAGAGATTCCAGACTGCTGATATTTACTTCCAATGTAAAACAAATCAAAGACTCCACAACTCAGGATTGTCTATAAAAGGACAATTCCCTGTTTCCTCTCATCAGCTCTGACTGAAGACTAAACAGCACAGAAACAGATTGGAGTGTTTTTCCATTTTCAGTAGTATCCTAGACCATGCAATGCTCAGTAAGATGTTTGGAATAAAATAACACTAGGTTGAAATACATATAAAAAAATAATTTGTGAAGGTCTGTATTCTACATCTTTTTATGGGGAGGCAATGTGCAAAACACATGACAAACAATAATGAATAACTTGTGAATGTACTCTCCTGCTTCAAAGAAAAGAAAAAAAATTAAGAAATAAAATTAAAGGTCCAAAGATCTCAGATTAAACCTGAACTAGAAAGAGAGCGCAATACAAAAAGGGGTTCTGATGTTTGTGTAGAAAGCCTTTCTTCAAATTAAGTCTTCAGAATCTTACCTGTGTATCAAAGGCATGCAAAAACAGCTTTCAGTGGTCTCAGTATATATATATATATATATATATATATATATATATATATATACACACATATGTATATACACACATTATTTATGTGTGTATATGATTTTGAATAAAACCCCCACCATAAGATGACAATTCTACCCACTGACCTGGCAGGGTTTTTTTCTATAATATTGAAGATATCCAACCATACTGGTAGGTGTATGCATTTAACATTGCATAATGCATGACTCCTTCCATGGTTAAAAAAAGAAGTAGACTAGAAGTGTAGACTAGAATATAATAGAAGTTTTCTGTTTCTGCAACATGACATTCTTGAGAAGTAAGAAACATCTCATACAAGGGGTGTTATGTTCTTTCTGCCCGAACCCCCTCCTGCTGCTACCACCCAAAAGAAGCAGTGGTGACAGTTTTTGGAAGAACCCAAAATGATTTTTGTTGGCAACAAGCAAAACTCAAGGGACCTATAGCTAAAAGAACTTAGAGGCACTAATCCATCCTACTTCAATTCAGTGCTACCATCTTAAGGAAATTAATTAATTCCTTCAATACAATAAAGAAGACACTACTTAAGGAAAAGAAAGATCATGAAAGTCACAAAGGACAGGAGATAATGCAAGGTTTCCAATCAGCCTGCATGGAGGATGATCTATAACTTTATCCATAGCTTTAACCATGTTTGAGCTATGTTAAAATCTCCAGTCTCTCTTCCTGCTCCCTGTACTACAACACAGAAATATGGATTCTTGGAGATTCTGGAACTGGTTTAGTTATTTCAGTACTCATAAGCCATACTAGCAATGAATATTTACAAGAAAGTTACACAATAATTTTTCTAGGCATGAAATAATTTTACAGTTTATTCAAAAGCCTAGATCAAACTGGATCCACAAAATTGACACATTTTTGACTCTTAGTCTAATAAAAACTGTGAGCAAAGGTACAGCTCTATTAGTCATACTTTCCCTTGGATGAGTTTAGAAATCCTTAAGAACATGAAGAAGTACAGATGAAATCTTCACATTTCACATACTCCCTTTTAGCAAAACTGCCACAGGTTTAATTCATTATTGACTCTGAACATTAGAGTGAGAACTGGTTGGGGCTGACCCAATTCCTTATGGACTCTCACCCAGCTCAGCCCCAGGGAATGGAAAAAGGAGAAAGGATGAACAAGACTGTCAGGGAAAGAAATTTTCATTTTCAGATCTTATTTCCATCAAGCACAAGACTGGATGAGACAGAATTGGATGAGACATAATCATGCAATGTCACCTTCTACGTTTATTAGGCAATGCTGGGAAATAAATATATTAAGTAACAAGGCATATTCCTGTTTACTAGGCTGTGGAATATGGAGACATGGAGAAAACCCTCATTTATTCTAAATATGGATGAAATGTTTTTTAATAGATTAAGTGCATTTTTACTCTAGAAACCGTGGAATTCAAAACTTATGAGAGTAAATATTCTATATTTTTAGATATGTGAATAATATATGAGTACTCAGCTAAGCTCATTTCTTCCTATTGCCTTGGAAATCTGTTAGATGAGCTAAGGGAAGTCATCTTAGCTGAAAATAGGTGTGTGGCACAACTTTCCATTATTAGGTGAAACTGACATTTCAATGCATAACCACATTGCATAGTGTAAGAGTGTGGCATGATGAAATGATAAAATAGCAGCTCTCAGACACAGAAATGAAGAAAGAAAAAATTACATTGAGCTAGGAAAACTGTTGTTAGATTATACAGCAGTCATCCCCTTTCCCCCTCCTCCCAACTTTCTTCCTCCCCAAGAAAGAAATCAATGATTTTTCTTCTGAAAATATTCAGCAGTGCCATCATGAATGTTATTACAGGCACCTGAGAGATCCTTGTACCATTGTTTCAGGTAAGGAATGAAATGTTTGCTTGATGTATTGAAATTTTTAGCCTGTTTTTCTATGCACGCTTTTTATTCCTGACTTTTAATCTAGCAGTTCTCCTATTTCCCAACCACAGAATGATTTTCAAACACCCATTCTTCTTTCTAGATCAACACATATACTGACACTGACAGTTTTCAGATTTTCCTTTTAAACTTCATAAGCCAGCTAAACCACCTTCCATGGCAATATGAATCACAAGCATGAAAGTTTGGGAATTACTGTGTTGAACAGAATTTAGAAGTCAAGAAAAAAAATATTTTGAATTCAGGCTAATATTATAATTGAAAAAACAAAGATGAGGATAATGTTCATGGCAACTTCACAGTGAAATTTTACAATTTTTTTTTAAATTTCCTTTAAGATTCAGCTAAGATCTGTTTTCTTCAGCAGTGTAGGATTAGGACAAGCACACATTAGCAGCCTTAACTCACTGTGCAAGGAGCTAGTGAAAAATATCAGTACATGGCAGATAGCCAATATTTACAGAATGGGTTATTTTCACATTGAAGGTAAAATTCTCCTTTTTTGTCCAGCTTCAGAAAATGCATTATGTTATTTATTTGTTGAAAGACAGGAATAAAACAACAAGACTGCAACAAATTTCTGCGAAGTCATATATATTTACACTTTTTCCTTGGGGGATTAAAAATCCCACCAACTTCCTAAATTTGATGCACACTCTTCACAAAGAATGTTTTATACACCAAACAGCTGTCCCAGCACTTTCTCACAGCATTGTGAGAAAAAATTGCAGTGCCAAGGACAAATGAAACTCTCGAAGAAAAGTAGTCCAGAGCTGAGGGGTGTCTGTACAAATGAAGAATTAGTTGGAGCCTGTCCAAAACAGGCTGTAGTGAAAATATGAAGTCTTGCATATTTTGTGGATCCACGGAATTGCATGGCTTGCCCCATCCATGGAGCTCTATTGGCTCAAAAGTACTCTATGAAAAGAACCCAAAAAAATAAAACTGATGATATTTACTTGCTTCAGATGAATCTGTAACTCAGGTGACAAGTACAACACAGTTTTTAAGTTTAATGTGCTCTCTTTCAAATTTCTGTGTGTTATCATCTTTATACCAGATTGTACTACCAGATATATGATACATATGCGTGGGGGTGTGGTGCTGCTTTAAGGGAACTGGCTAGCTCTGGCACCGAGCTCTCATTAAAAGGTACAGTTTGGTATGCTAAGATACCTTTCCAGTCCTGTGAGTCTTTGCCTTGGGCAGAAGTGTGGCAGTGGCAAGCAAGAAGAGAGGACCCTTGTGAGGTTCAACTGGGGTTTATTCCACCCAGAGAGGGAACCCACGAAAGCATGTTTCCCCCTCTGTCCCTCACCTTAAGTATCGGGGTGGGGAAAGGGGAAGGGGGCAGCCTGGAACCAATCCAGAAGAGTGGGGGAGGAGTGACCCAGAACACAAAGGACAATCAATGGAAACAATCAATACAAAAAGAGGGGGAGCAGGAGAGAAACAGGGATCCTGCCAATCCCTCGACGGCCTTCCTGGAATTTTCCAGACACAGGGCGAGGCTGTAAAGTGATGGACAGGACCCATAATTCGGGAGAAACCAAAAAGGGGTTTAACATGGGGTACATAGGACAAACCCTTGTAAAACAAAGAACAGAAGCATGCAGAAACTTGGTAAAACCCAAAATGCACCACAACACATATATGTCTGGGGAGGTTTAGGTTAGATATTAAGAAAAGATTCTTCACTAGGAGGGTGGCTGAGCACTGGAAAGGGCTCCACAGGGAAGTGGTCACAGCACCACCCTGACAGAGTTCAAGAAGGGTCTGGACAGTATTCTCAGTCACAGGGTGTGACTCTTGGGGTGTCATGTGCAGGACCAGGAGTTGAACTCAAGGACCTTTGTGGATCTCTTCCAACTCAAGATATTCTATGATTCTATATTTAGGAGGTCAGCAAGAAGGAAAATATAGGGGAACACCTGCTCCATGATGAGCACATTTTTTTTAATTTACCATTATTCAAATCAGCAGAGTTCTATTTTTGTTAATGTATTTTGAAAAGATTTTAATCATTAAGTGATTTTCCAAATTGTTTTCAATACTATTTACATATTTCATTCATATGGGTCAGTCACCTTCCAGAAAGAATAATTTCATTTTCTGAAGCTATGAGACATTTTAAGAAAATAGACATTTTTAAATATACATGCATGCATATATGCACACATAAATATATATACATACATGTATATAAATATAAAGAAAAAATACAAAAGCTGCATGAGAATAAGAGATCTTGGTTTTACCACATTTGTTAGTATTAGCTCAAAGCAATTCAGACATTTTTCCTGTTTTCTTTTCTTTTCGTTTTGTTTTAGAACTATAAACTAGATCTGAAATTGCAGAATTTTTCAAAAAACAGAAAACCCAGTCCTGTTCTGTTCTAAATCATTATCTTACTGTATTGTTTTGTGCCTTTGTGATCAACAATAATTCATTCATTGTCCTTGCCTACTTTATTATACATTGTCTCAGCAAATATGCAACTACAATTCCATTCATGAGATGCAAGGTACTCTCAAACCAAATCCATAATCTGAAGGAAGACCTGAGGAACATTACTCTGGTGTGTTGGTTCACAAGAACCTTAACACAACCAAGGAATGTGCACTCCCAGGCCAGAAGGACAGTCATGTGCTTTCCATACAAAGCAGTGTGGCCAGCAGGGTGAGGGAGGGGATTCTGTCCCTCTATTCCACCCTGGTGAGACCCCACTTGGAACACTGCATTCAGCTCTGGGGTCCTCTGTACAGGCAAAACATGGACCTGTTAGATTGAGTCCAGAGGAGGAAACAAAAATGATCAGAGGGCTGAAGCACATCTGGAGTTACGCTGTTCAGACTGAAGAAGAGAAGGCTCCAGCGAGACATTATTGCACCCTCCCAGCATCTGAAAGGGCTAGAAGAAGGATAGAGAGGGACTTTTTACAAGAGCCTGTAGTAATAGGGCAGAGGTATTTGCTTAAATCTCAGATCGATTTAGATTTGATATTAGGAAGCAATTCTTTACTGTGAGGGATAAAAGGCACTGGAAGAGGTTGCCCAGAGATGCTGTGGATGCCCCATGCCTGGAAGTGTTTAAGGCCAGGTTGAATGAGGCTTTGAGCACCCTGGTGTAGTGGAAGGTGTCCCTGCCCATGGCTGGGGGATTAGAAGTGGATGATCCCTCAGGTCCCTTCCAACCCAAACAGTTCTCTAGATTCTATGATCTTTAAATGTGCTTTTTCCACAAATATCATCCAGAAATATAGTCATTGCTATTCACATTTCCTAAGGATATTATAATTAAAGTTATTAGCAACTAAACATCTATTTTTCTAATAAATAAAACAAAGTGCTGCATCTGAGTTCTCACCCATACCACAGTCAAAATGGCAATACATTCATGATGATACAAGCAATAGACTAAAAATCTTGGAAGCTATACTTGCTTTTATCTAGTTTGAGGAAAGATCACAGATATTTATATAGTTCATCTGTTCAGAGGTATAATGCTCTGAGATCACAAACGGTAATTTTGTAATTTTCTTTTATATTTTGAAAAATATTACCTTATGACGCTCTAGCAAATTCTCCATTTCCTCCTTACATTAAGACTACTTTTGCATCTTCTTCTTTATCCTCCCTTCAACAGGTCTTCACTGACATGCTTTGTACAGTGGGACAATCTAGGGTACTTAAATTTCAGGAGAAAGGTAATTGAATTCTAATGAGCAAGTGGGATCAGCAGAGATCATTTCAGGTGATAAAACAAGATTTTCCACCTTCAAACTAGCTAAAGTTAAAGTGAACTATTTGAGTTCCAAATTTCTATGAACATTAGAAAAGAACTGATTTCCTACCCTTTGGACACCTGTATTACAACAGCTAGCAAGGACTATCATTGCTTATGATGATATCATATGCCTACCTACAGAGGTTTCCTATGATCGTATATAACATAGCATGTGGAACAACATGAGTTCCAGTTCTGACAATCTTTTTTTCTAGTGTTGAATATTTTAAATATATTTCTGCAACTACAGAAACATTGATGAGTATTGAAATGTATGCGTACCCAGAGACTCTACTGCTTTCTCAGCATTCTCAGCCTAGGATGTTTAGGATATACTGCATAAGGATGCCACATTTAGATAAAACAACTGAGAATGTTTGGCAGTTAGTTTCTTTTATAAATGTGGGGCTGTGTCTTTCTTCCCACCTTTGTCATTTTTTCCCACACATTTGTACTACTTTGGCTCTTCTTCTGATGCCTCAAGAAAGCCTAAAGAAAATTATTTGCTCTCCTCCTCCCACGCACTGTCAGCTTAGTGAGATAAACTGGCATGCATATTAAGTACTTCAGAAGCATAAAGGAGCTGGAAAGAAAAAAAGTACAAAGGCAAGAAGAATATTTGCTCAGGGTTGAAAAGAGAAGGGCAGGCTGTAGGGCAGTTCTACCTGTTGTGCAGAGTTTTTGCACTGGTTAAGCTTTCCTTGTCTCAACATCCCACATACATGGATATAAAAGCTATCTGGGTCTTATCTGAACAAAGACAATGAAAATTGCAACTATTTGATGTATCTAAAATTAAGTCACTTGCACCTGTGGCTTTAGGTAGCTGTGACTAGCACCTTCTCATCTACACTGCAAATGTTTTAAGGTACTGATAAAGCAGTACTGGTGCACTGCTGTTCCCTACAACAAGGATTATCATTCTTTATATCTGTAGAGAAAGAGAAAGGGATACATTTAAACAAGCTTTTAGGCAGAATTCATTATGGCACTTGAAATGACCTTAGAAAATCGTTAGTGAACCAGTTATCAACACGTCAAGATTCATTTCTCTCACTGCATCTGGAATACCTTTTTTTTTTCTTTTTGTACAAATAATTTTGCTAATTATCATTAAAAGCATTTACTCTGTGTTTAAAATGCTATGCAGTTGATTAAAAGGCATGTCAGTCCAGTGTGTCTTTTCCTTCCAGTTCTGACACTCAGATATTTGCAGTTTGACCCTATACCCTTATTATGTCACTAAAAGGGACATATATGAAGAAATGTTTTCCTATTAGCATTGATGAAGAAGTTTTCTAGCAGCTAGTATTGATGCATTATCCCAGATATTAATTTTCCTATGTTACACTACTCGGATTGGAGATGTTAATTGTTTATACACTAAGACAAAGAAATACATCAGCCATTGAGAATGGTTATGCTGAGGCTTCTTATCTTTATTATAGAGCCTGTAAATCTTCTAACTCTAAATGCACACAGTACCACAGAAATATTTCAGACCAGATTCTCTGCAGCAGTAAATCAATAGAGTTCTACTGAAATCAATGGAGCCAGCGTGATTTACAGTAGCTCAAGGTCTGCCCTTTCGATTGCACCCAGTGATATAAGAGACTCAAGAGGGTTATTACAGTAATATTCAGGAATATATTTTCCAGTAAATTACAGTTCTTTAAAGATAGACTGAGGAAACATGCATAGATATTGCACTATGACACAGAGGATTAGCACGGGGTGCATGCAGCTCTTCACTCAGACTTGTACGTAGGCACCAAGCTAGGCACCAGCATTAACTTGGGTCTCCTTTCTGCTACAGCCCATCAAAATACTTACATTTCCCCTGTTCTGCCTATTTGTATGAGCTTTAAAAAGTGCTTGGGGGAATCAATTTCCCCTCATTGCAAGTGAACCCATGGTGCAGACATGTAACTCCCAGGCTGACAGAGTTCTATCACCAGCCAAGGTGCTGAGCTTCTTCTGTCTCTGTCCTCTCCAGAGGCAAAGAAAGGCAGCTATGATCTTTCTTCATCAATCTTTACAGGTGAGTCTAATTTTTTCTCTGACTGGCAGTGCAGGGTGTTGCCCTAGGATTTTAGCTTTTATATTTTTCAGATCCTGTATTGCACTAGGGTATAACTCTAAACTCCATACAGAGTGTTAGTTCAACTGTCTTCACATTTCTATAAGAAAAAACAATCCCTCAGGGCCTGAAATTCAAGGACACTCTACTGCCTCAGGACCTGAAAAGTATAAACAAAAGTGAGTTGGGAGGGGAGCAAACTGGTGGTATTTGACTTCATTAGCTGAAGCTGTAACTGGAGGATTAACCCCTGACATGTAAACGAACAAGACATAATTGTCTGAAAAACTCATGACCATCGTCCACCTTGACTGTAGCCTCTCTCAGAGGCTTTTGACTTCCCAAGATGTATCTATTGAAGGCCTTTAATAAATATCCACTCTTATTCTCTTAATCTTGTCTAGCCTCTATTCTAGGTAGCCACTCCAAGGAATCAAGGGGATCCTTAACTTCAGCACTTTAATTGCCTAAATCCAGAAAATTCAGCCATCCAATGACCTGAGAAATTTGTATAAACTATGTTTGTTGGATAAACACAAAGACTTAGGAGCTTAGAAAATTGTATTATTTCACTCCTAAGACCAATGTAAACACAGAATAAAATTAGAGTCAAGTACACCCTATTATGTAATCATACTTGCAGTTTTGTTAAATGATATTTTTGCTTTTGAAGATTTCTTAACTAGTTATTTACTGCTTTCAGAACATGCCCTGGAAAATTAAATGCACTGGTGAATACAGTTGAAGTGTGGCATTGTAACATGTATTCATGGCTCTGCTGTTCATTTTTCATATAGCTTTATTGCTTAGAGGCACATAGCAGCCAAATATATTACTGCAGGTACTCTTCTTAGGAATGTTGCCAAGTGGCTTCAAGTGACTGCTTTGCTGTCCAGGCCATATCTTTCTCATGGCTGATCAAATGACCAGAGATCATCTTAAAAACTCTCATTATAAAAGGCTTTAAAATAGATTAAATAGAGAGGTATGACATAAAATGTACCCACAGTATTGCAAAGTTAACCATGGTGGAGTTTTTTGATTTGGTTTTGGTTTTTTTTCCCTGTAACATTAATATAACTACCCTGAGTTGGAGACATAAATAGCAAAAATTTGAGAAAATAGATAACATTTTTCCTATAGATGGAAAAATAAAACTAAGACCCAGTGTCAAGCACAGAATCTCTGTGCTAGAGCTTGACAACATGTGCTATTAAAAAAAAGAAAAACTCAATGGAGTCTTTCTATTTGCTGCTGACTAGAAATGGTCAACATAAAAATAACAAAGAGAATTAATTTAGAAGACTTTCAGCTCTGGTGAATGCACTGCTTCTGTAAACCAGCACTTAGCACTCTATAAACTTACAGGTGACTTTGGAGCTTTGTTTTTGTAAGCAATTTGGCTGTTTAAAATTTGTAATAAAATAAGGGATTATTTCCTCCTTTGTTAATGAGCCTTCCACATCTCTTACCACACAACTTGACAAGATTAGGGATTGGAGAGACAATGTTTAATTACTTTCACAAGCTGTTTAATGTTTGCAAAGACTGCTTAGAACTGTGGATGAAAAGAGAATAATTATCACTTAATTATATAATCTTTAAGAAAACAACAACATGTTTCATCTTTGAACAATATGTATGCCAGATAACACAATACTATTGGGCTCAAAAACCCTCAGAAATCACTTATAATTGAATATCTGGTATCTGTTGTATCAGTTCGTTGCATTAATGCAAGTGCACTAGAACAAAAAAGACCACGTGCAGGATCTGTAATATGTTATGCTCTCTCAGAACTTCATTTTTTTGGTAAGTACTATGCACTGGAAAAAAAAAATAGAGCCATGGAGAGGAGGAACAGAATTTCTACCCTAAAGTTGCCAGTGGAAAAATAAGTTACATTGGTTTAGTGAATAAAGAAACAATTAGATATTCTCT
This sequence comes from Argya squamiceps, assembly GCA_037834095.1. Taxonomy (NCBI): domain Eukaryota; kingdom Metazoa; phylum Chordata; class Aves; order Passeriformes; family Leiothrichidae; genus Argya; species Argya squamiceps. The sequence goes on from JBBMKD010000102.1 coordinate 84,267,991, forward strand.
GTGACTTCTTACATTGATGCAGAATCAATGTCCCTGCTATATTCTTCAGCAGTATTTTGAAGAAGACATTAAAAAAATTCATTGATGTGTGTCTTTAAAGCTCAGGAGATAGGAACATGAAGAAATAATAATTTAATATATTGTTAATTGCTAAGGTTATGTCTTTTCTTTGGACAGACATATGTAAACATATTATTTCATAAATTCCAAATGTTCAGATAAATAATTTGCAATAAAATATACAATTCCAGTAATTCTAGTACAAGACTGTACCTTGGAAAATCTGCCCTAAGAGACCTTTAAAACAGGACCTCCATAGCATTTCTAAGGCTGTTTTTCATTTGTTGTGATTATACTTTAAAAAAATTAGTCTGTGGGAGGTTTTTCTATTTAAATGCAGAGATTTTAATCTTATGAATGGACAAAAGCAGAAAACTGCTTGAACTGGAGACGGAGGAGGAAAATAAAAGAGTATTTCCTAGACAGGATACAATTTCCTTAATTCCAGTCAGCCTAAGGATAACTTTTTTTTTTTTTTTTTTTTTTTTTTAATATATATAATAAGGTATGTTTGGTCCATTCTAGAAACTAATTTTAAAAATTTAAGATACATTTGTGCCATTATGATGGTTAAAAATTAAATAGAAGGCTCTATTACAGAACAAGCTAAAATCTAAAAGCTGTGAATTTTAGCAGATATATTTGGCATGAACATTGGATTTAATATATAAAAACACAGGTATATATTTAACTATAAAATCAGTGATAGTGTACATTCATATGATAGTAAAGAACTGCATTATATTGTGATGTGTTAACCCCAGGCAGCAACTAGACACCCCCACAGCAGCCTCTTGCTCACTATTTCACTTGCTCCAGCAGGACAGGGGACAGAACAGGATGAGAGAAAGTAACTTGTGGGACTAAAATGTAGTTTACAAATGTAGGAAAGATGGTGGGTGGGTTTGCAAAGGCAAAACCCTTCCCCCAAGCAGACGGATGCTCAGTCAGTCTCTGAGCAATGGATAGAGGAAGACAAAACCCCAAAGTTCCTTACCCAGATTTATGGCTGGATGTGATATTATAAGGTATGGAATATTCCTCCGAACAATTTTTTTCCCACTCATCTTCTTTCCCCACCCCTATCCTATTGTGACTGAGCTTTGCAATTTCTCAGTGTTCCTTTTCCTTTGTCTTTAGGCCCACGCATGAACACCCTGATCTGTTCCTGTTAAGATTGAGGAAAAGCATACAACTGGCTTACTCTCTATCAAACCTCCATAAGGCATACCCCAGGACAGTAGAGTGGAGCATCTGGAGTTCTCTCTCTGCCTCTGCTCTGTGGCAGTACATGCTACTCAAGCAGGTGAAGACATTAGCTTTCTCAATGGTAGTGTTATTATAGGGTTTGGGGTGTTTTTTTTTTTTCTCCTTCCTGAATGTACAGTCTTTGCAATACACTTACTCTTTCTTGCTGAAAAATTCACTACTGCCAGGAATAAAATTTAATATACCACTAGAAACAGTGGAGTATATTTTTAATTTTTGTATGAAATAAGGATTTTTAATTAAAAACAATATATGCATTTCTTTATGTAGTGCAACATTTGTGTCCATGAGGTTCACCAGTAAAGACTGCAATACAGCTATTTTCATGGCATCAGTGGGACACTGGCTTTCACAACTGTGTTCACACTGGTAGGGATTCAAAATCACACTCATAACTGCCTTATGTCCTCACTGTGATCTTTTGATAGCATTCTCTCTTAATTTTACCAGTAATCTAACCGACAAAAGTACATCTGCAAAGAGTCTGCAAAAGTGGCTGTGAGTTTTTCCCCATCTCTAGTTACTTACTGAGTTATTCAGTCTCCTGGTTTTTGAAAATATATTTTTTCTGCATCATAATCATTACCTTTCTTACAGATAAGATGCTCTACAATTTTTCCTTGCCCTCCATTCCTGAGTAATTTTCATGGATCAGGTCAGAAAGCACGCATGCTCTTCGTCCTCATCCCAGCCTAGTACTCTAAACTAATATACCCTTTTGTAAGCGTGAGGAAAAGGAACACACAATCATGGAGAGATTGTATGTGGTGCTTTATTGGAGAGCTCTGAGAGTCAGGGGTCGGAAGACCCAAATCTGACTCCATCGAAATCCAGAAACAGACA
>JBBMKD010000102.1:84270262-84301635 GCA_037834095.1 Argya squamiceps
TGGGTACAGGTTCACCTTAACTTACTAAGGAACATCTCATTCTATCCTAAGCCTTATTATATGCATTCTCTTCCCCCTCCTTCCAGCTGGCCTAAGCAAGCTGTGCTTGGCTGCACTTAAAACAATAGTCTAAAAAAATCACCTTAGCTTACAGTGAAACTAACGACTATTCCTAGGCCCTTTAGAAATCATCTTAACCCTATCCTATCACTGTCAAGACTTTCTACTTCTACATACTTGAGATGCTTCAGCTTGCTTTACAGAAAACTAAAACTTACTGCAGGCCTTTCTGTCAGTCATTCCTATTGAAATAGCATACACATCTCTGAAGTGATGAGAATACTACATTTCCAAATTGAACATACAAATGTAAATTTACATACCTCAACAGAAATTTTACTCTTCCACCAGGCAGTGCTGTATTTTCTGAATGCTTGATGAGTATCTTCGTTCATTGCTATACACTTTTTATAGCAAAAATAAAAGAAAAATCTAAGTTACCAATAAGATCATTCTGTTACCCTATCCATCAGTCTTCACCACCAAACCCCTCTGAATAAAAGAAAAAGAAAAAAATAGAAAAATACCTTGAAAACTTGCAAGTTGCTCCATAAATATAAGGGCTTTGGATTCTCCTCATTCACTATAGCAAACAAAGATCATACACCTGCACACCTCAGAATTTTGCAGACAGCCACAGACCTTTATATGCCCAGCCATAGATCTTTATACTTTAACAAAGCAAATGGCTAAATTTGGTGTGTTCACATCAAAAGAACATAAGATGTGCTAGACCAGACAGAGGTCTAGCTGGCTTGGTATTCTGTCTCAAATGCTGGTCACAAAGAGATGGTTAAAATAGAAAAGGACCAGCACCAGTGAAGAACATTTCTCATTTATACGTATCCCCTGCCAAACATTTTCCATATGATGCACTAATACAGTAGCATATATCTTTAGTACTTCTATGAAATACATGGTATCAATTCATATTTAATATCCTTAAAGCTTTTTCTATCATGCTTTTGTCCAGGAATTTCTGAGTCTAGTTATCTTTTCACTATCTATAACACTCTTAAGCAATGAGCTCTACAGCTCTACCATCCATTGTACAAAGAACCATCTCCTCTGTTTTGTCTGAATCTACCTCAGCCTTGTTCTGTCTCATTACTCAAACCCCATTTTATTTTAAGGAGTCTAAAAAAAGATTTTCATTGTTTTGCTATGTATGTGCAATTAGGGTCCTTCCTTATTTTCTATCAACTCATCTGATGCTGAGAATCCATTTGTTTAACCCCTGCTCATGAGATTGTTTTGTGAGGAATAGACGCAAATGAAATTATTACATAAGTATTCCATTTCTGAGCCCAAGATTCATGCCCCATGCTGTGCTACCTGCACTGCTTGCAAGCAAGCACCAGCAGGTGGGAATGCCAGGGAGATAAAAACAAAGCCTCAGACCTTTGTGTCCAGATGTATCATAGATGTCAAAAATTTCCTGAGTCTTATATAATAGATTTATTGCTTAGATGTGCAGTGTAAAAATACACAGTTCCCACACACCACTTGCAGTCACACAAACAGCTTGCGAGGCACAACTAATTATATGAACTACATTTGTCCAAGTGTATCTTAATGTGACATCAAATTCATGGGAATCCTGGGTTAATCTACACAACAGGAATTGCAAATTTGTAAAACTGAGCTCCTTCAAGAAGAAACTTCTGAAAACACAAGTAACAGTCCAAACTGCTGAATAAACACAGGCATCATCAAATCTATGTCAGAGCTTTCTCAAAGGAATGAAAATAAATATTTTATAAAATGTATCCACAAGATATGCTGCATCTACAAATAAAATTCCAGCTCAGGTTTGGGGACATAAAAATTATATTGCAGCAGAGGGCTTACTTCCTTAGAAAATAAGGCCTGAAAACTGTCCAGCTACAATGAAACAATCCATTGTTAGTCCCTAATGCATTCATCATAAAATAAACCTACTCAGCTTTGAGAATATAGCTATGTAATTAGCAGTGAAAGAAAACCACTTTCAGGTTGTGACTACTACAAGTCCAAGAATACTATAAATGAAATATTTTAATATTTTGTTGTGCTGTGTTGATCCCAAAATATTGGAATGAATAAATATAACTGTACATATATTTCCAGAAGTGAACCTTCCATTATTTCCTTCAATTATCAACTATAACCACTTTGCAGACTACGTTGTTCCCCTCTAAGAAACAGCAGGTTATACTATTCCTTTAAAGTTGACCCTTTCAGAGAATAAGGCTGTCAAAATTGAGTTTACCAGTAATTGTAGGTTTACGAGTCAAATTCCAGTTTGGAGTACAAAATATCTTCTGAGATCAAGTTCCTCAAAGTGAAATAATTAGAAATCAAGATATTCTGAAATCAGACTACATTTATTAATGCAGTCACCTTTCTTCTTCTTCATAAGCATACAAAAAATCAGTAAAAAAATGCCAGCTAAATCAGTTTCTCCATAATAAAATATTTCTTACAAAAGTAATACCAGATATTTTTTGGTTACTCAGTGAAAGAATAAGGACACTGACAAATAATCCCTTGTGAAGGCTATAAAATACAGAAACATAATCCTGTCTCTTAAAGTACTTTTACATTGATCCTTCAATTGGAATGACTTCGGAGGATATTCCAGAGACACATCACTGTCTATTTGCCCTATTCCCCTAATAAGCATTCATTCTTGGCCAGAGTTAGAGATACAATGACAGGCTTTGGTCTGACACAGCCAAGCATTCTTAGAGCATGCTTCTGAAATTCTTCAATTCAATTGGTACCCCCCATTGAGGCAATTAAAAAGTTTAATAGAATAACTTCAAAAATACTGAGCTTATTCCCAATCAAGAAAATCCTTTCCCATCTTATGACTGGAAATGTCTTTTTTTGGAGCCTCCTTCTTGCACAGGAACCTGCAGAGTATCCGTGTCATACTTGATATTCATGTAGATCTTAATGTTTTGTGACCTGAGATTAGTGATTTGAAAGGAAAATAGGAAGATCTCTTCTTCTTTCCTCTCTATATCATATCAGAATAAGCTTATTCTTTCAAAGGGTTTTTTTTGTTTTATAAAAAGAGATAGCATGGTGAGAAGGAATAAGATCCAAGTCTCTTGACTGTTGAATGAATGAGGGGAAAAAAGAGGCCAAAGGGGAACCTGAACCTGATAATACCCCAGGGGAAGTTGTTGAACTTACATCTTTGTTTTAATGAATCCATCTTTTCTTCCATCCTAAACTTATGAAGCTATTCTGCCCTCCCCCAGCTGGTCTGGGAAAAAAAAATCCTTAAAGAAAAGTGTAAAAAAACCTGTTTATTCGACAAGAAAAGTGTTCCCGAGCATAAAAATTGAATAATATTAAACAATAAAATCTCTCGCCATTCAGAAGAGACATGGCAAAATTGAGAAAGTCCTTGTCTTGGGGTGTAGCTAGGCTTGCTCAGTCTCTTATCAGCTCCTCCAGCACTGGAAAATCCTGTCCTGGGCCCCAGTGGGAAGCAGGTGTGAGCTCTGGCTGTTTTCTGAGTTTTTCAGTAAAGAGCAGGTTTAAACAGTTCCAAGAAAAAGAGAAAAAAAAAAAAAAACAGTCCAGGGAACTTCTCTGCCTCAGCTAGCAAAAACTAACTAAAAGGAAAGGAGATCTCGGTCCCGCTGTCTGTCCATGCTGCTGGCAACACAGCCCAGGAGCAGAATATGGAGGACTGAGTGCAGTTCCTGCAAACAAACTCTGTGCCTCTTCCCCCACTTCACTCTTGGAACCAGCCTTAAAGGTGCAGAACTCAATATCCAGCATAAACAGAACACACAATTGGGGATACAAGCATTATAAAGTCACCCTAGGGCACTCCTCCAGCCCTGACAAGGCCAGAAAAGGTCAACCTATTTCATACCTGGTGGGACAGGAGGAAATAAGTCAAACATTTCCTTTTTTAGTCACTTTCTTTGAGTGCATTGAAGGACTCCTCAGTCTTTTTCTTCCCGCCATTTGAACCTTTGCCATGGGGATCTTCTTGGAGCTGGGTGCTTGTTTCTTTTTTTCTTTATTAAAACTTTCCCTCTACAAACTAATAAATACTTCTCCCAGTCATTCTTTCATGTTTTTAAGGAGAATGAGAGAGGCATTCTCTACAGAAGCAAGAGATCTTCTTTTTCCCTTTGTATTTTAAGATAGAGGTAGCAATGACAGAAATACACACATGCAGCAATCACTACTCTGTGTGTATATGTCTTTGTACGTAGGCACACACAGAGGTTGTCTCTATGCTGAGATTACTTTAAAACGCCTCAATTTCTCTACACCAATAAAAAATTAATCTTCCTCTTATTACTTCATAATTGAGTGCAAACTGCTACAAAATCATAATTGAATCATAACAACAATAAAATCAAAATAACAATCATAATATTATATCTGCTTTGCAACAATTCGAATACTTTCATACAAATGATACCTTACACCTGGAAATGCATTTCACAATGTCCTGTGGTGCTTTCTTTTGGGAGAGACCTGCACTGAAGGACAGGAAGGGCAAGAAAACTGCTACTATTTACTGCATGCAGTTGTGTGAACATCCTTGTCTTTCTTTAGCAGCTTGTTTGACACCATTCCTGTCATTGTTGGGGGAACCACATTTAAAATTTGTACTGACCATTCTGATGGTGTTTGCTATTTGATTGCAAAGGTGTCTGAAACAACACACTCGAGAAATGTTGGGCTTTTTTCAGATAATTTCAAAACAAAATTTGACAAGGTACTGTTGAAGAGTAGCAATTTTACAACAAATGCTAAAATCAGTTCTTCCATCTGCATCCTATTCAATTTTTTTCAAGCCACAGCATGTAACTAGAAAGATGGCAGTGTAAAAATATATGGAAAATCTCATTTACTGAAACTGAGTACAAGTACTACTTGATCAATGGGCAGCTGTGTAAGAAGACAAAAGTATAGTGGGAGCAAGTATAAGGCAGTTCATTTTCTCTAAAACCGATGGAAAAAAATTGACATCTGAAAATGAATTCACTTAACCTAAAAGAATGAGCATCAGCCTACCTCTTGGTAATTCTATTCACTTCATCTAGAGATATCACTTTTCAGAACAGAATCTAAACAAGCAAAGGTATCTAAAAAAAAAACAAAGGCATCCTCAAAACCCATAAACCATTTACCTGATTCTAACAGTGTTGTACACTGTTGCATGAAAGATCCCAGTACAAATTCCCATAGCACTTCTAGGTTTTTTGTTTTCATGAAAATTGTGGGTTATTTAAGATGTGGAGGAGAAAAAATCATTCTCAGCTAGTGTAGAATTCTTAATTGCTTTGTTATATACAAAAGAAATAAAACTACAGTAAGTATTTCCCAGCCACCTTCAAATACAGAATTCTTACTAATGTTGTTTCAATATTTCCCTTTTGCAAACTTGAAAGCCTGATTTGTTCTGGTATAACTACAAAACAATTCTGGCACAACACTAAAGAACTATTTTCTTACTGTTTTCTTACATAAGCTAGTCACAGAAAGTCACACAGAAGCAAAATCTGTAGCTGCACATACATACAGCTAATAGCTATAGATGGGAAAAAGTCTTGACAGTCTCTGTGCAACCAGCTCCCACTCAGGGATCCACGCTGCCTCCTCACCAGCAAGCATTCAGTAAAGATATTCCACAGATATCAGAGTGATATCATACAATTTCCCCCAGTAATTGCAGAATAGCTGTCTCTAAAACAATGTAGCATAATCTTTTCATTCCACATAGTAATAAAAATAAATAGTGCAAAAAAACCCAACCCAAAGAAAAATATACAGACAAAACAAACCCCCAACCACTGTAGAAATATTATGCACTTGAAAGTAACTTTAGGCTGATTATTTTTCAGCATATAATTCTGCAATATATTTTTTTTCAGAAAATGAATCTTCATCTCTGCATTAACTTAATTACTTTTTATCATTACTTTTGATACCTGTTCCTTGTAGAAAATATGATACTATGTCAAAAATTCTCTTTTACCTTTAATAAATATTGATAACTCAGTTAAATAACTTTTAAAAAAAATTATTACTTTGAAATGAAATAACTTATTTTCTGGTAATGGTTTGACATATCCCTTTAAAATTTATTTGAATATTTGAAAAATTGCATTGAAAAAAATTGCAGATAAGTCTTTGCCACTTAGATAGTCTCTTCCAAAAGAGATTTATAAGCAAGGTAGAACTGATCTGAAACAGTGTTACCAAGTCAGAAGGTTTCTGGTTCAGCTTCAAATTATGCATTAATTGCAGAAGTTTGGACAACCCCTGGACAAGCAAAGTATTTTAAGCCTTAAACCTGCATCTCTGCATATTTTTATTGCCACAGACAAAAGCTGAAGATGTTACTGTATCAATCTCTTAACAGAAAATCTGAAACCAGACTCAACACCACATACCAAAAGTAATGGACATGTAAACACATTAGTTTTCCCACATACCAGATCAAGACATAAATATTTTAGGAAAAAGAGGCCCATTTATCCCCTTTAAGAGATTTTTCCTCTTAGTTGTTGTAATGCCCTGGCCTGCTTGATAGGTTCAGGGGGAGGTAGTCTGGGCAGTGTGTGAGAGAAACAACAAAATTCACAGGAGGTCCAACAAAAAAAGTTTTACTTGCAAACTTCAGAGCATTAAGGCAGAGTAAGCTACTTGGCAAATTTTGAAACAACTTCCAGACAAAGTAAGGCACTTCACAAATTCTAACATAGCCAACTTTAACTTATCCAAATACAAGAAGGCCTTTACTAAGGCATTGACTGGAAGTTTTTTAGTCTGGCTTACAGCATAGTTTGTGAAGTAGTTGGGAGAGAGAAAAAGAGAAAAGCAAAGAAGACAAAAAGGTATATAGTCACCACCCTAGGACCCAGCATGGTCTCAGATCCTTTTAAATTCAGGGTAGCTGAGCACACAACTTGAGAGGTGTCACTGCTCTTTTATCTGCTGTGGTCCACTCAGGCGTCCCCATAGACATGGGGCACACCTGCTCTTTAATGTGTCCTACAGGACTCCCATGGTCAGCCAGCACTATTTTGGGGCTTACCAAGAGGTCAGTAAGTAATTTTGGGGTAGGCCACGCAGTTGGCCACCTCCAGTTCAGTCTGGACCAGTGTCTGACAAAGGCTCGAGGGGGAAGAGTGGAAGAGTGCACATTAAGTGACATTTCATGGGGAAAATCCTGTGACTGGACTACTATGGTAGGTGGTTATAGGCTCTTCAGGAAAAATATACAGGACAGATGAGGTGGAGGGGAAGTGTTCTTCATAAAGCACACTGCATAAAACTTGCAGAGGGGAAAAACTACCAAACTGGGCAGTCACCAACCATATCAAATTTAACAAGAACAAATGCCAGATTCTGTGCTTGGGGGACAGTGTAATGCTGGACACGTGTATAGACTGAGAACAAGAAGCTGAAGTGCAGCCTTACACAAAGGAATCTGGTGATTGATTCTAAGCTCAGTATGAATCAATGATGTGGCCTGGTGTTCAAAGTGGCCAACTAAATCCTAGGGTGCATTAAGTACACTATAAGTAAACAACTTTCACACGGAGGGTGATGGAGATGAGAAAGAAGGATCCACACAACCCTTGAAATTCATAAAACGAACTGTTTACTGCTCAGAGATCTTGAGGGTGAGTTTGTGGGATGTCCACAGTTTCTCCTCTCCCAGCTAATGCTGGGTGCAGAGGCTGTTCTGCTGTCAGGGGACTGGCTGGGCACTGCTCTGACAACCATTTGTGTGATCTCATGGAAAGCAGCCCAGGTGTTCTAGGGTCATGAAGGATCAGCCCTGTCACAGGTAGGTCCAATCCATCAGTTCTTCATTTTAAGGTGAGTCTACCCCTGTGGGCTCCATGTCCTTTTATATCAGATTGGCACTCGTGGACTTGCCATTCTTTGATGGGTAATATGCATGGGCCTCACACAACTCTTTGATAGTTTGACACAACAGGGCCCCTCACTGTTCCTTGGTGGGTCCATAATCATGGACTCCATACGATCAATCACACAGTAATCACTCACATGGATGGTGCATCTCCACCATCAGTCCTTTGGCACACTGACACACCTGGGCCCCATGCAGCTCTCCAGAAGAGCCACATCCATTTACTGCATACCACTGTTCCCACAAGCAGTCACAAATATTCTCATGCTATTCTGGGTGGTGTTCCTCCACCTCTGATTCTGCTTTCTCTTCCTGGGAACTGGCTTTCTTCTTTGTGCGTCTCCCAGGAGCTACTTCTCTGCTGTCCCATGGCCCTTGGGCACAGGGACTGTGCTCCACCTCCCCTCATGAGCCCTGGGCTCTAGCCTTCTCCCTATCCCATGCCCTAGACAAGATGGTCGTAACAACATTCCAGGACAGTTGGGGTCCTCAATGATCCTTCTCTCTTACCTGTCACTCTGAAAGGGGCACACCCACCTGCACTCAGCAGGGGCTGAGAGGGGTCAAAGCATCCAGACATCCCACTGGCAGAAAAAGGAGGCTCAGTCAGTGTGCGCAAGGTATCTGCCTGCACTCCATGAAAGAACTACCTATTGTTAAATGTTGCAAAGACTGTAATTCTCTGTCCCCTGGCCCTGTCCCTGGAGTGTGCAGAGGTGCCTTTTCTTCTGCACAGAGGGGAGGGCCTGACATCCTTTGGGTGGCTGTTTCGTCATTTTGCAAGGACCCTGTTGGAGGCCACATAGAGAGGGCCTTGGATTGTTGCTTGGATGGTAGCTCCACCTGAGGCACACCCTTGCTCTGCTTGTTCTTTTGAAAAACAAAGCTTCCCATCACTTTATTGGCCTATTTATTCCCCATTCCAAGGAAGATTTCTCACATTTTGTTGGAAGAATCAGAAGAAGCTCCTGAACTGCAGACTTCTGGCATGTTTCCAGGAAAAAGCTCTTGCTCTTCTCATCTGCCAGAAGATAGCTTGGAAGCACACAAAGAACAAGGTGACATCAGTGACTACCCAACACAGCTACATCAAAGACAAATTGGGCTGGGACCAACATGAGCCTTGCATTGAGAAGGTGATAGTCCTAGTGGGACAATGGTAGAGCAGTGACTGTGTGGTAGGTTGGCCCTGACTGGATACCAGGTACCCACCAAAATTATCACCCCCCTGCAACTGGACAGGGGAGAGAAAATATAATGAAAGATTTGTGAGCTAAGGGCAGGGAGAGATAATTCATTGATTAAGGGAACAGGATTGTCACGGGCAAAACAGACTCATCTTGGGGAAATTAATTGAATTTATCACCAACCAAATCAGAATATGATAATGAGAAGTGAGCCAAATTTTAAAAACACCTTCTCCCAGCCCACTCTCCTTGGTGTCTATGTCCTTCCCACTGGGAGCACAGTGACATGGGGGCTATGGTCAGTCCATCACAGCTCGTTTATGTTGCTGCTCAGGGGGAGGAGTCCTTCCCCTGCTCCAGTGTTGGCTCCCTCTGATGAGAGACAGTTCTCCACAAACTTCTTCAGGATGAGTCCTTCCCACAGGCTGCAGTTCTTCATGAGCTATTCTAGTGTGGGTCCCTTTCCACAGGGTGCAGTCCTTCAAAAGCCTGCTCCAATATGGGTCAACCAAAGGGTCACAAGCCCTGCCAGAAAAATTGCTCTAGCCTGGGCTCATCATTCCATGGGTCAAAAGTTCCCTGACAGGAGCCTGCTCCAAGCATGGCCTTCCCAAGGAAATGGTAAAGGCTTCAAGCTATTCAAGAACCATTTGGACAATGCTGTAAGATTCATAGTTTAACTTTTAGGTTGCCCTGTGTGAAGTTAAGAGTTGGACTCGATGAACTTTTTAGGTCCCTTTTGACACAGAATCTTCTGTGATTCTGTTCTATGATTCTATACCTCTTTTTTGCATTTTTTGTCCCTCTTTCTGCTATTCTTTTGACGACATTAAACATCACTTCAGGAACTCTGAGGAACACTAAAATAATGAACAGATCTATTTGAACTATAATACAAAACAAAAAGATTATATGCAATTCACCTTGAAAGTAGAAGCCATTATTATTCCCTTTCATGGCTATTTAAAAAGTTTTTTAAAAAATAGAAAGCTGCTGAAGTAATATTTTCACCTTTAGACATTGTCCTAAAGAAAGTGCTATGTTTGAAAAATCGTCAGAAATTCTATTTTCCACTTTCATTGTGAAATTAAGAGAGCTTTTGCATTTTGAACTCTACCCACACACACTGCAGCAGCAGTCCCCTGGATTGTTCTGAGCCTTAAATAGGTGCGCTTTGGAGAAAGTAGAAGGAAAAAATCCTTCAAAAGATCCCACGCTAATGACATTCTAAACTTTTAAGAAGTTTTCTTTCCATATTTATTAAAGCCAGGCATTTAATTTTTTACTCATGGGTCCCAATGTATTCATGGTTTCCTACAGGAGATTTGGATATTTCTTTGCTTGGACAATTGTGGCTGTAATTATCTATTATTCCAGCAGCCTGAACCCTTTTGTGAGCACATATTATTAGTTGGTGGCAGTGCTCAAATGTTATCTGACATTGGCAAAGAACAATCTCCGGGCCTAGCTTTTCTTCATATATGCCAGTATGCGAATCAATAATAGCTCTTCAGAACTCAAAAAGTCTACCCCAGAGTGAGATTGGAGTAATGAGGGAAAAATCAGACTCCCCAGTTCGAAATTGTCTTATTAGAGAAACTAGTTTGTACTTAAAAGTGAAAAGTTTTATTTTATTTTTTACCTCATCTGTGATAACTGTGAGTCTGCTGATGAGGGTGAACAGGGCCAAATATAGTCATAGTCCCACCAAAAGGGATGTGGTGGTCTTCAGCCCTCCATCTAGTGCATGTAAGTGCAAAGCATGTGCCACACTCAGTGGTATAGTATTTACCCTGTCAGCAAGGCCCAGCTGAGAGGTCACTGGAACTTTGCATACTGTGGCTTCATTTCTAAGACGTTCCATGTCATATCTCAGTTAAATTGTTAGAAGTCTTTCAAAATTAAGTGGAGGCACAGAATCCAGGAAAGCTTCTCTTTATCCTTGGACTGTACACCTATGCCCTTGTAGCTAAGCACACTCTTTCTTCAGGGAAGAGGCACTTCCCTCGGAGGGCAGAAGGGATCTCCACACCTGGTGAGTGCTGCGCAGTAATGCATGTTTAGTCCCCTACCTTGTCTGAAGCTCTACGGCTGCCCAGCTTCACATAAGTCTACGGACCTGCTGCATGATCATAGGATAGGCAGTTTGAAAAACTTCCAAATTGCGATCCAATTGTGTGTGTCAAAGATCTTTTCTGTTTCTCAGCCTAGTCTACACCTAATCTGTAGGGAATACTTAAAAGACAAGCTTTGTTAAGTTGCTGCAGTTTGGTCATATATATGTATAGTTTCTATTAATACTGAGCAACAGACCTCCTAAAATCATCAAGCTTCCTTCAAATCATTAGTCAATCAAGAACTGGCTAATAAGACTGAAAGTAGAGCAAGTTGTCTCTTCCCTTCAAACTTCACTACATCTCCCTCACAGGTCACACACTTCTGCTCTATAAAGGATATTTCCTTAGAAATCAAGGGTTTTCAACAGCACAGTGAACTACATGCAAATTCAATAAAATATTTATGTCCAAGACTGAGTTAACATAAGCATATGTACATTTTTTTTACCCTCTTACATTTTTCACTGTCAATGAACCACTGATCCTTCAGGACCTATTCTCTATGTTCACTTCAGCACCACAAAAATTAAAATGCCTGGAAAAATATAGAGAGAGCTGGTACGTATTTATGATATATTTTGTTAAAGCCTGAAAAATGTGACATCTTAAAAATGCGGTGGAAACTTAAATTTCAGATTTACGAGAGTAAAATTCATGTCCTCATTTTTTGTTCTACATTAAGCAAATTCATCACCATATTTCTGAGTTTGGACATTAAAAAATTGCACATAATTATGAAAACACAGTGGTTCATAAGTTTAATTCCAGGAAATTAATGTGGAAATGCTCTCATTGTTTCCTCCAGTTTTGGCCCCTTTTAACTGATGCCATTTAAGACAAATCAGAGGCAGTCATTAGAAATGTCAATAATGATCCTATTGAAAAGTATTAACACAGTATTTCCTCCTGCCTTTCTTTCTGAAATCCCAAGCCATTGAAAGCCCACTTGCTGAGTGCTTGATCTCATAATGAAACTGTACTTTAAAATGAATTGCAGGAGTCCATACAATTCTGTTTCCCACAGTGTTAATTCACTAAAGTCTGGAATTAAGTTGTGCAAAGTGTAGAACACTATGGTGCTGAATTAACCTATGAAAAAGACAAATGTTGCACGGGATATGGAATGAAGAGTTGACTTTGCATCTCTTTTAAACTCAATATCATGTGCCTTCATTATAAAATTTCCTCTCTCTCCTTCTCCATGCTTTATTCAGCCATTATTTAGCTATAAAATTTATCAAGAAAAAAAAAACAAACAGAAAAAGTAGAACACTAATAAAAAATAACATCTTCTGTTGGTATGAGGACTGTTTGGAAAAATGGAGGTCATCTATAAAAAATAAAAATCTGTACCTCAAAATATCCATACTATTTAAAAAATAGAAGAAAATATTTGAAAAAGGTCTCAGAAAGCAGAAATGGCGTGTGGCTATACAAAAAAATTTTTAAAAGCTTTAGATTTTATCGAGCTGAAATGTAAAAAAACAACAAAGAAAGTAACAACGATTTACTGAAGTAACTTTTCATAGTTATAAACATTTTCGAGGTAACACTGCAATACATCAGCTGTGTACTTATATGGCACACATCAGGTTTTTGCAGAGGAAGTGGTTGCAGAGGAAGACTAGTGAGGACTAAATCTATAAATAGATTCAAAACACATCAATCAAATGCCAGAGGACATGTCCACTGGGAGAATTAAGTACAGTAACCCAGGGAGCCTCCAAGATAAATCACTGCCTGCCAAAACCTTAAAAAGTATACCAGGGGATGTTCATGCACCAGGGATACACCTATATCCACTAGCAGACACTGCCAGAGACAGCATAATGGCCCAAATGAATATATGCTCTGACTTGCACTATGATTCTCTGAATAGTTAAATGCAAATCAGATTTTTATTTCAGAATTCCTTCTGGACTTTATGGTTTATGTTTTGAGTGTAGCAAGTAGGGCAAAATGAAATTGTTGCATTTGACATCAGTCTTGATAGAAAAGATATTTCTAGGGGTTAGAGTGATTAACAATTTTAAGCACCATTTGGGCAAGTTTAGAGTAAATTTAATTTAGTAAATTCTGATTGTATCCACACTTGGAAGATAAAATCACACCATGGAAAAAATGTCCTGTTGGTTATTTGGAATCCCAGAGAACCATGTGAATGAGGTAGATAAGCTGGTAGACAGGTGTTTAGAATGGTCATCATCTCCCAGTGTTCACAGAAGGTTTTGACCTTTTTCTCTGATTTACTCATTAGGACAGCTAGTTGAACAATCAGAAGGCAGATTCAATATGTATAGAGTACAAAGGATATACATTTTGCCTTCTTCAGTCATTACAGTTCATATATACCTTTAACTTATGAAAGAAAAGAGTTTGTAAGGGGATAAAATAACAAAAAAGAACAAAATATCGTGCACTAAACAAAATCACCTTTATCCTAGCAGTACACTAAAGGTTGTGCTTTTCAGCTTTTCTTTATCACAAACCTAGTAGATAAGTCTAGGTATAAATTAGTATCTAACTTTCGCTGAAGTGGCCAGTTGATAAAGTTTCCCAAATTCATTCATGTAAACAGTGTGAAGAAAAAAACCCAAAAAACTATAAAAAGATAAAGCTTGATGAAATGGAATTTCTCCTGAATTTGGAGCAGAATACAGGGAGTTTGGCCCCTTCATATTAGAGATTGTGGCAAGTACAGCTATTTCAGTAATAAATAACATTGACATTGTGCCTTTCAGCATGCAGAAATCTATTAACAGATGATGAAATGCAGTTAAACTAGAGCAGCATAATAAGTTATTGTTTTAAATTTAAGGCACTTTATCTGTGCATACATTTGCAAATATAAATCATGCTAACTTAACTTCATCAGTAGAGGCTTTATTTAAACCCTCCACTTCACTACAGACACATATCATCTTATTGCTATTCTATGGTGTTTGTATGGTCAGTTATGGCTTCTTAAAAAGCGTTGTCCCTTTAAATTCTGAATTAAGCCACAATCATATACTGAGGCTCAAAGGACACCAGAATTTGGCTCTAGGCCTCTTAAGTTATTATACTGAAGTTGAATTAGAGAAAACTAGTGCCAGCTAAAAAATACAGTGAGTTCATAAACTAAACAGAGTAACACAGGTTGGAAAATTCATACATAATATTAAGAGAGAGAGAATGGTATATCTGTTAGTCATGGTCAAATTGTGAGCAAGAGCCATTAATTTCAACAAGCTAAACAATGCAAATTGTTTCTGAAGTATCAAACACCATGCAGGAAGAAATTGCTTTTCAAGTCTTTGGGTTACTCTTTGGAAGTGAGGTACTCTGCTTTCTTCACAGAGATGTAAAGTAATGTCTGATGTAAAGGACTTATAGAGTGAAGAGACACTTTACAAAAACAAAATAGATGCTGAAAACCTCTCTACACTAGTAATCAATGGGAAATTGTTATTAGTGTACTAAGAATTTGGGTCAAATGTTGTTTAATTTCCTTAAGCATTACATATCAAACAAAAAACTATTCTTGTTCTGTTAAATTCTCCAAACTGGTAAATATTATGTTTTAAATGTATATGTATTGTACCGAAAAATATTAATGTCTGAATGGTCACTTTTAATCACCTTGAAACTGAAAAAAAGTCACAAAACAAAATATAAGATGCAGGTTTTCAATACTTCTCTGCAACTGCTTCAGCTCTCCATGTTCATTAATATCACACTAGGAAAAGCTTCACTTTCTTATTACTTTCAACATATACATGTCAAAATCATGTCCTCCATCTGGTGAACGTCTGTCATAGTGGTGCAGGTTCATCTTAGGGGACACAATGTTTCTCAGCATTACATTTTGGGAATTATATTTTCCAATCCCAAGCAATATTGCTGGTGACACTGGAAACAGCTGCTGCAGGTCATGCAGCTGGGGAGTTTTAAGGGTTTCTGATTTCCATCTGTCTGACATTTTATTCTCTATTTCAACAGTCATGAAAAGGGATAGCATGTCAGGCCATGTATATAAAAAAGAGTCAGCTAACAAGGCTAATATATACACTTCTAGGTCATCACAATGCCAAAACAATCTTTCTTTATGTACACTTTCTTGCATGACAAAACAAAGCAGATACTTAGTAGAAACATTTGCTAAACTTAGGGCAAGTTGAAGTTGTGTCTAAATTTTCAAAACCACAGATGACATGTGAGTTGAGGGAAAACTCTGATGGAGCTAAATATTCATACAGGATAGGATATGATGATGATGATGATGATGATGATGATGATGATGATGATGATGATGATGATGATGATGATGATGCAAGAAACTGGAGGGGCCTTAATTAATAGACAGAAAAAAATGGTACACGAAACACCATTCAAGTGCCAGAATTAGGTGCTGGTCATAGAAACTGCCCAGGTTACTGTTATCGTCTCTTTTTATGCTTGTGCATAACAGTAAGACAAATTATACTTCTGACATAAGCAAGACACTTGCAAGTTATATTAAGCCTAAGCAGAGAGGGAAAACCTCAGAGGTTACTAGAAAAGAAAAAGACAATGCTTAAGTTGGCTTGGGATGCTAATTTCATTAAAAATTAAACAAAATATGGTTTTTCTTGGTAACAACAATATCAATAAAAAGAAAAGTCCACAAAAAAAAATTAAAATAAATTTCTGTTGTGATATATAGATAAGTTCAATACAGAATTCTGAGTGACTTGATAAAAAAAAATAAAAAAGAAGAAATGCGACTGGGGAGTTTGAAAGAGGCTAAGAACATATCAAACATAGCTACTTTTTACCTGAAATCAAGAGTCGCTTCTTAGTTTCCTGCCTCTCCTCATCTTTAGAAGACATCTAGAAAGTTCAGAAAATGTGATTTTTTTTTTTTTTCTATTGGTTGCTTCCTTGTTTTTTTCCCCAGCAGTGTTTTTCTCATTAGCTGTTGTTTTTTGTTTTCCTCCTTGCTGTGCAATCGGGAAAGCAAAAGCATGGTTTACATAGATGCTTTTCAGAAATTCAGCCCTTTAGCCACTGCTTTTTTTGGTTGATATATTCCATGTGCTTTGGCCAGAAACATGATTTTCTCAGTGAGCTTTCTGGCAATACTGTCCTGAAGACTTAAACCAAATTCTGCAGTCTAAGATATGCAGACTTGCCAGCTAATATTTAAATTATGCCTGATAAGCAATTTTCATGCAGTGTCATTTTTACAGAGTATCCCAAATCCCTCTTACTCTAATGAAGGTCTCTGCTGACAACTATACTGTCACTCCAGATTTACAATATCAGTGAAGTCAGAACCTAAAGGCTTGCTACCGTATTAATATTTCTGAGTTTCTGTCCTAAAATACTATATGCTTTAATTGTGTTTACAAGACATTCACTTAGATGATAATTCTACAGAAGACTCTGACTTTTCAGATGGACCTTCAGTGAACTTTTTTGATTTGTATAGGGTAAGTGATGTGTAATCAAGATCCCTTCAAGAAAAGTACAATTTAAAATTAATAATACTTTTGAAATTGTGTTGGAACTCCTCCTTTAAGAGATATGTAAACAATATCTATAAATTTGCATTTATTTTCATACAAATTAGAACTATATCTGACCCAAAGCTCATTGAAATCAAGGGGAATTATCCTATCTACTTCAACTGTAACCTTACAATTTTTTCCATACAGCAACTACTGGTATTAGTACAACATGAAATAAGGGTAGGAATAAGAGAGATCTAAAAACATCTTTTCAGTAAGTTCTTTCACTTGCTGCAGTCTCATGATTGCCAAAATGGGATAAATACAGCTCTGTGGTTATACTTTTCACAAAATTTGGGAAAAAATACTCTGTAACAATGGCATGAAATTCACCTTGGTATAAAGTGATTGTATTTTTTATAGTATGGTTTTTTTACAGAAAGCAAGTGCATGGAAGAAGGATCCGTATAGCTTCAGTCATGCAGAATTTCAGTACCTAGCCTAGTTTACAAAAATAATTATCAAAAGTGCTTCTGTTTAGGGAGAAAAGAAACATGTATCTACACAAGGACATTTGTCACCCCACTGACAGAACCGTATACTACACACCTCAGATTAATTTAAACACTTGAGGTAAATGTTTATAGCTAATTTATTCAAGATGTGTTTTCCTTAGAGACACACAAGAGAAACAGCCTTGTTTAACAAATGCCTCATCAGGTCTGTTTCAGAAGTCAACTCATAGCTTGTATTTTGTTGACTAGATTGCTGGTCATCAACTATGGAAAGAGTTCAGGATGAATAGGTGCGACAGAGACAGGAACATCAGTCACAGCAATCTTACCTCTCCCTTAAACAACTCAATGTAGGAAAGATCTAGCTTTTTCTAATTGATTCATGTTTATAAATCAGCTCAACTATAATAACCAATTCAATCTTAGATTGTTTTAAACATGTAGCCTTGAAAACCAAAGTGCCTATTATTTGGTGATGGGTGAGTCAGCAGTATTTTTTTTTCATCTGGTAGTTTTGTTGGGTTTATGCAAAAAATGAGCAATGAGAGCAAAGACTTCAGCACATATTCAACTCCATGTGCAAATAAAGACAAGAAACTCAATCTATTATCTGGTCTTTTCACAGATTTTACTAATTTATTCAGAAATACTCAAGGCCTAAATTTTACCAATGATTCTATCACCAAATAATGTAAACCTAGGGTGATTGGAAGATATGGAAGAAAAAGAGAAACAGAAGATATTCAAGAACATACCTATTTGGTTTAGACACAAAAAGTTATAAAAACTGAAAATCTTGAGAAATCAAACTCAAGTTCATTTCAGGTTAATAAAATCAGTATGTATCTGCTGAAAAATTCAACCCAGTGTTATAAAAAAGGAAGGCATACTACCCTGTATGTAGTAGCTGTGGCTTGTCCAGAAATTTATATTTCATAATTTTAATTTTTCAGACATTTCAAACAACTAATATAGCTTATAGATCTCAGTCTTTTCCATAGATTTTATTTTAATCCAGTTAAAAGTGGGATAGATTTTCAGCTAGTGTTCACTGGCAGATTACAAAAATTGGTTTAAAGCTCTACTGATTTATATGTGTTGAAAAATATGACAAATTATATTTTCAGAGGAAAAATATAGAGATTCCTGATGGTACATTCTTGCCCTGTTATAAAAATCAGTGGTTTATCATGTTCAGACATGATAGTAAATCAAGATTTTAAAAAATATTACCTTCTATCAACTTCAAAACTACATGCTCCTAAGTTGTCAATTAACCATTTAAGAGCAGAGAAGGACAGTGGAGCTGGATAAAAACGTTTCATTATTTGAGCCTGACAACTTTGTGCTTTTAAGACCTAGGCATTACATGAGGAAATATATGGGCTTCCAATCTGCCTGGAAGCCCATAAAAAGGCTTGGATATCATACTTTTCTCAGCTTCTAGAATGCCATTTGTTCAGGATCATTTGTTAATCATTCATTTGAGTAAGCTAGGGAGAGACAAATCACCAATGTGTAACAGGAGTGGACAACTCCAGTGCATGATCCTAGCTCACAAGCTGTAGTTGGCCCTGGTGACTCAGGAGCAGAGTACTTCATCCCCTAAAGGAATGAAGGACCAGCATTTGACCTCTGCTTACATATCTATGGGCTCTCTACGAAAACACAGGCATAATACTTTACTAAACATTGGGGTTTGTTTTGAGGGCTTTTATTTGCTTTCCAAAGATTTCTTTACATTTTTATTTGGAAATATTAGGAATAGTATACTACCAAGTTTCTCATGGAGCCTTTCCATTCTTTTATAAGTTACCTAGTTTCCATTTTTTGCAAGTTTCCATTTTTTGATAATGTATCTGATGCACTTCCAAAATTGTGTTATCATTCTGATATTAAATACTTAAATAGATTTTTCCCCTTAATTACAAAAATAAAAAAAGGCAAATTTTGTGTCCCTGTCATTTCCTTGCATGCATGTGCATGGATAAGATCACAAGTTTCTGAAATTAACAAGTTCGAGGTGTTTGATATATGTGTTCACGAACAGTTAGTAGATACCAAAAGTAAATAAATCCCATTTTACTTCGTAAGTACGATAGTGGAATTTTTTAAATCACTTCAAACTGACAGTGTAGCTGTTACAAAGCTATGAAGTAAGAAAACAACTAAGATTCCAAGTCTCAGACACATCACAGGATATTCACACATGCAGACTGATCTGCCTTTATGACTTTTAGCATGGAATGACAGGCTGCTGGCCTGCATTTTCGCTCCTGACATCCCTGAAATGCCAGAGAGCTCAGATCTTGCTATTTCCCTTTTGATTTTGACAGACAAAAATCATCTGGAAGGAGAATGTGTATGCAAACATAGATGGGGCAGAAGCTGAGAAATGCTTACTATCAGCCCAGACTTCCGTGCACAGTGAACTTGTTAGCTGCTTCCACTGGTTACTCTTACCTGTGTGTGTGCCCCACTGACCACAGGGTACATTTCCCCCAGTTGTCCACCCAGCTCTGACTCTATCCCAGCTATGGGTACTTATCTGCTGGAGCCTGCCCAGGACACTTTATCTTCTTTACCTGACACTAAGGCATTTCCCCTGCCATTCCCATTCATTGCACTACATATTACTCATCTAGGAGAAAATTCTCACCCTCAAATTTTTATGACTGGACCTCCTCCAGCTACATCAAGGTGCCCCTAAAACCTCTACATACACATCCTGAGAACATGAGTGCAGTGTCATCCTCTCCTTCCTGTCTCTGCTAACTCATCCCAACAAGCAGTAACCATCTATTCCCATCAGTTATTCAAACATTCTCTCAAAATCATACATTTTAATTTCCATGCCCCTCAGATACCCCTCAGCTACTTCTAATATATTATTTAGTTCATATCCACCCACTCTGCATAATTTCTTATTCTTCCCTTGGTATTTTACTAATAAGTGCTATATTTCACATTAGCATAGTACTGCTCAAGTCCAAATAAAATTGTTGTATATTAATATTTAGCTAAATTTTACTTTTTCATATGTATTACTTAAAATGTTGCAAAGATTAAAGTTTTACTCTACAGAAATAAGCCATGCCAATTCCCAATGCCTGACTCCAAGAGATCTCCTTCAATGACTCAAGTTCTTCTTGCAAATCTTCTCAAAAGTTGTGTGTACCCAGTCCAGGGAAAGATGGGAGCAAAGATGCTCAGAAAGCTGACACTTCTTATTGCCAAGGTTGAGTAAGTTTAATATGAAGCTAATAAACCCAGGTTATTTATAATTTAAATACAATATCTAGAGATCAGTTTTCCTAAATAATCTACATACATTGCAAAAGTGAGGGCATAAAACAATTCTTATTAAAATTATATACAAATTTATACAAGAAATTAACAAACTTAATATTTCCAGATTTTTGTACAATAAAGGAGCAGACAGAACTCTCAAACTTCACTTTATTTGGTGACTGCAGTTCGAGTAGATGTATTTTTATTTTTGATCAGGGCATTTGATTTAGATTTTGCAGCTGTAAAGAGGAGGTGGTGACTAATGTAACTCTGCCAAAATTGTGCTGGATTTCACCTACATAAAATAAAGTGGTTTCACTGACTAGGGACTGCCTCCAAACTTCTTTTGTTCTGTGTAATCTCACAGTACTTTATTTCTATTATATCTAAACTTAACATTTAGCTACACTCAGAAATCTGGAGTAATTCCATTACTTACTTAAATTATGTTAGCAGTATAATTGCAGAATTTCAGCCTCTTCCTTTATAACAGAATAAATCACAGACAGTCTCTGATTCGATTTTATTTCAGCCCACCAAAATGCTATTGTTTCCTTAAATTTAAGATTAAAGGTCCCTTTTGTGAGGTTTTTTGTTTATAAATTAGAAAAAACCATATTTATGTTCTTATATTTTAGCAAACCACGAACTACAGAAGAGAAATTTCCTTAAAAGCACTGAGCAGGAGGAAACTGATTTTAGAGGTCTTTATTAAATAACTAAATCTTCCCAGGATTGTCCTTTTCTTGGAAGGTTTAGAAGGGGGAAAGAGACTGTGTTGGGGGTTTTTTTGGGATTGTTTTGGGGTTTTTTGCTTGTTTGTTTTTATTTTTTAGGGAGGTTATATGGACAACCTGCTGAACTGGTTAATTACTGATATAATTTAATCTAAATTACTGATGTAATTTAATCTAAATTTTTTCAGGTCCCAAACCTCCTGTAATAATGATTCCACCATTACTGAAAGAAGGATTGTTATGTTGTTTATTGAGTTTTGGCACATTTCAGTTTCTTTCACAAGACCTCCCTGCAATGGGCAGCTGCCCCAGAGACTGGAAGCTCATTTCAGAAGCAAGTTGAAACAGCAAAATTGATAGACAGCTCTTCTACTTTGAATGCTGTATTTGATACAAAAAGGAGAGCAGGCTACAAATTAAAGTGTTGCAGCCTCCTTGGCTTGATGGCAGTACTAATAATTTTCAAATATTTTCTGTGTGTGTGTGTGTGAGACAGAGAGGGGGAGAGACAGACAGACACAGAGAGTGACTGAAAGCTTCTTGATTAAAGAAAACCCCAACAGTCTCATGCTCACAGCAGGTAAGCAATGAGAAAAATTGCGGAAACTCAATCTATTCTATCTTACAAAATGCCAATTATTTTAAATTACTGTTTTTCTACAATGTGGTAATAACCTGGCATTAGGAGGTTCAGCAGTCATTTCCAATGCTGACAATGCCAAAATATATATAAAGAGATTTCTTTCCCCTTTGCTCAGTGTCTGTATGGTGGTAGAGCAGCTGACAGCTGCATGTAAGCCAATTTATATCTTCCAAGTAAATTTTTAGCCTTTCATCCCAAAGTTACCTTATTCAGCAAAACAACCTCTCTCAGGCCCTGTTCCTCTCAGGAACACGAGAGTTAAAGCCCCATCAGTCTCTTTCAGTAATTTTCATGGGTATGTTATCCTATCACCTTATCACCACACAAGCAAAGCTTGTATTTTCCTCTCTTAGACAATTCTTAATGTTTGAGCACCCCACCTACCAATTTTCTCAAAGTGTGAGAAAAAAAAGGGAGAAATAACAAATTTAAGACAAATAATTTAGCAATACAAGAAAATCTGCTTATGCTTGTATAATTTACTTTAGCTAATGTAATTTCATGGGTGTTGCTATGAGCTCTGAGGAATTTCTCTCCAACTCATCATCTTCTGAAAACCTTAAACCTAGCAAAATTACTTTTTTCCGAGTGAAAGTTCATACTTGGCATTGGAGCAAGACTATCATAATGTGTAGATCATAATAGACATCACTAATTATGATGTCATTAAAATAAGTAAGAATACATTTAATAGGCAAAATCCTAAAAATCAAGAACTTGTCTACTTTGAAGAAACATTTAAATGTGATATTAATACAGTAAATCTTGCCTACAGTTTCTACTCACAGACTATCCTCTGCCTCCCTACTTTCTCCTAAACCTTCCCACATACACTACAAACGTATGCACCATATTTGATACCACTTTTCTGGTAGTCACTCTGAGAAATTCTTACATGCCTACTTGTCTTCAGTCAATTTTTTTTTTTTACTGATTTCAGTCCATGAAGCATAGGAAATCAGAATTTGGATTAAAACTTAAAGAAAGCTTTTTAAGTACTATCCTTGCACTGGTAAAACGGTGTACCTCAAATAAATGCTGCAAATGTTGGTATTTTTCTTTAGTTTTATACATGTAGCATGCCATACAACAACAACAAAATAGTTACAGTAATGAAAAAAACCTGGTTTATCACTATGAAAAAATATGTGTCAAACAAAAACCTGTTTGTCAGCTGCAATAAATTAGACTTGGTTCACAGGTCAATTATGCCTAAGCAATTATTTAAAAAGCTTTTTCTGTCTTGGCTGTTAATTAACACCATCCAGATGAGATGTCACAACTGAGTGAATGAACACTCCCTGTCATTTACATCTAGTTTAGATTAAAAAGACTTCCTAAAATCACTGTTGGAAGCAGTTTTAAACTCTTGATTAAGGATAATCTCATGAACTTCACAGCTAAAAATTTGAAAGTGCCTGTAAATATAGGATTGGTGGTCACTGCTAATTAAGTAGGGAAAAAAAATTCAGGTCTTTTGTAACTTAAGAAGCTTCTATATCCCACAAGATACTGTCATACCAACCCTACTACAACACTGACACATGTGCCACTTGAAGATTCTTTGGCCTTGACAAACAGAGTAAGTTTCTGGTTCTAACAGACATACATTAACATAAGACCCAGAGGAGGATCCCCAAGCTAAGACTAACTCTTTTAGATGAAAGAAATGCATGTAAAAATCCACATGTAGAAAACAGCAAAGTTGTGTGATTCAATTTTAAATACAGTGAAATAAGACCTAAGTTCAGCTTTGAGGTCAAATAACAGCTTCCAAAGCTTTCATTAATATTTTCTATCACTAATAAGCTAACAGGAGCAAATTTCCTGAAGGAATACAAAAATGACATCCCAAAAAGGATCTTTCACAAGAATTATCCAACCTCATAACCACAGCAGGAGTCACCTATCTTATGCCAAATTTCAGAGGCTCTCAGTTCTACTACGGCCATTCTGTAGTGAAATTCCTAATGAAAGAGATCCAGGACTGAAAGTGGGAAATAAGTTAAGCAGGTTTTTGACGAAATATAGCAACAAAACTAAATCAACACAGAATATATTTATTAGATTTTGAAATACAAGGATCTACTGGGTTCATTTGCTATGTAGTGCCAAATGGAGTGCTAACTGAAGAACTTGCAGCTAGTCCCTTATGGAGCTACATGTGGAGAATTGCATGCCTGAATCACAGCAAGTCTACACCTGATGTAATTAGTTCTGCACCTCACAAGTGTGGCCCTCAAATGAATGTGACTGCACAGACCGTACAGAAATCTGTGATTGAGGAAGAATCTCTTCCCAGTGTGGTGATGGTCTACACAGAGATCCACTTAATGGCTCAGTGTCAGCTCAAGGTCTTAAAACGTAGCATGAGATGACTGTGCTGTGTAGATATGTTACTATACTTGTCAGAGAAGAAAGGAATGTTTTCAGAAGTAAAAATGAAAATTAACAGTTCCATTTGTTTAAATAAAGGGACCCAACAGTAACAAAAACCTTCAAGGTAAAATTAAGTATACAGTGTAAATGGAAAACAGGTTACTTTTTCAAGGTTTTGTTTTCATTTTAGGTGGTTTCACAACAGTGCAGTTCTATTGATTTTACCACTCTATAAAGGGATAATCAAGCTTTTCATCAGATAGATACTCCTGAACAAAATTGTTATAGCTGATTAATGCTGAAATTTGGGGAGTTTTATTCTATAATTATCTCCTGGCAACTCCTCTGGACCTTTAGAATATTGGCTAGATTCTATTTTTACCTGAGATCCTTCTTAATTATACTTTTCTAAGGAAAATACACAGAGAAATAAAGATGAAAAGGGAGAAAAAGAATTCAGCTTTGGGACATTTCTCAAAAGGAGACTTCAATATCTGTGTAAATGAGAAAACAGTTGAAGGTGAGATCTCTGGAAGAAAGGAAAAGAGAAAAAAAAAGTCCTCAAAGACAAGGCAGAAAAGATGTCTTGCTGGAAAAATTCATAACTTATCTTTAATTTGCTCCAGGATAGTGGGGGAAACATAACAGGAAGACCATTTTTTTTCCTCTGTGGCAAACAATGAAAATACACTAGAAATAAGGTCTCATGAGGAGACACCTTTGAAGAAAAAGTCAAGAACATTTCGAGGTCAAATAATATTTCTTTAACATTTCAGAGGTCAACTTCCCCATGTAGACAAGCATATAATTACAGCTGGCACCAATCAGTAAACAATAGTACACTGGGGTTTTTCTTTTGACATGTGGAACAGAGGCTTCATATCACAAAACAGGCTAGCTTTAAACAATGAGCAGTTCAAAATTCATAACAAACAGACCATGCATTTCAAAAAAGTTGTACCTTCCCAAGATCAAGCAAAGGGCTAACTATGAATCACAACAAAACCAATTTTTTATCTTGGCTTTGTAACTCCCTCGTGGTCAAAGAACAGAACAGACAGCACTTTCTTTCACAGACAGACAAGGGAAGAATAAAGCTGGCCAACTTCTAAGCAGGACTTTGGAGGAATTTCAGCAAAATATCTTATAGTGAAACTGTGAAAAGCTTTCTACAAGTATGTGAGGTCCCCTGGCAAGTTTTGTCTGAGTTACTGCTTCTTTCTGAACATATCACTCACAAGCTGCATCAAGATCTATCTGGACACATCTAAAGGGCTCAGCTCTGCAGTATTCCTTTTTTTTTGCCTCCTTTACTAAACTCCACAGCAAAGGAGCTGGATGAAGCACCTTCACTGGAGTAAGTAGTCTCTTCAACAGACATTTCTGGACCATGCACGAGGTTACTAGATATGGTAAAAAAGGTAAAAAATCTGGGGTTTTTTTTAACACCTACATGACTGCCTGCTTAGCTGATGAGGTAGATTACTGGGAGAAGAGTAAAGAGCAGGTTTGCAAAGCAAAGGATTAATGGCACAGCCAGAGACCTGGATGAAAAAATTTGTAAGGAGTGTGTAGAAAGTCAGATAGTTTGAGAAAGGGAAAGCCAGAATCTGAAAACAGATAAAAAGAAAAAACATCCCTGGCACTCTGCTTTCCCCATAGACTTGCTAGTCAGAAGAGGTGGGTTGGAGAGGAAGGGAAATTAGAGATAAGCGTTATTACTACAAGTCAGAAAAGCTTCATTAGTCCTGCACTCTGTCCGGGTTAATTAGATGTTCTAATCGTCCCAACTTCACTATTTATTTCTGCATGGAACATCAGGCTTAGCAATTTGTTTATATGGGAAGCATGTGACCAGTCAGGGGAATAAACCAAGTCTTGCAAATCCTAGATTAGCGTGAAAGCACGGACACATCATCTTGCAGTGAAATTCAACTCTTCTCACCCCACTGAACATGCCTTTTTTAAAAATTTTAATCTTCTATGCTACCAAATGGGGCAAACACTAAAACTGTCCTGTTTCTGTCAGTTAGGAACGAAACTGTAAGACTGAAAAATGAAATAAATAAGAGAAAAACAGTTTGAAGCTCAACACATGACCAGGTAATACCACAGCAATTCCATGTAAGCACAAGATTATAAAAGTTCACGCTGTCAGCATCATCAAGTGCCTATAGCAATATTCATGATGCACTGTCTGAGTTCTGGTTCAAAAAGATGGCTGCCTTGTTCTTTCTCACTATGCAACTCCATTACAGCCTCTTCTCTGCTCATACTTCACCTTTATCAGCAGGTCATTTTCATCTGAGCTATTTAATGAAATTATTTTATTGGTGGTGCTCTGACATAGCAGACTGTCAAGTGCATTGCTTGGATAGGGTCCCCTGATGAACATCATGATCTTGTTAACATGACATACTGTGCCCAAACCAGAGCCTACTGCTAGTGCCTTAAATTCCCTTGAAGTTTTACTTGTAGAAGACCCAAGTCCAAGAATTTGTTCCACTCAGCATTGCAGTAGGCACCATTCTTTCACTGCCTGGAGCACACTACCACAATGAGATGAATTATTGTTTAGCTGGTTCATTTATTCAAACAAATATTTTGACTGTAGAAGATACTGGCAACACATTAATTACATTAAAGACTGTTTTGAGTGTTAATTATTGCCAAGTACCAGACAATGTTTCCTTTTAAATTTCACACAGTCTCCAGTGTGAAAACTGTGTCAGTGTCATACCTGTGACCTCGGTACCACTAACAGCCACTGTAAAAACCCTGCTTTGCTTTCAGTTCAGTAGGCAATGGGGCACCAGAACTGTTGCATTGTAAGCAACCCTGGTTATGTTCAGCACGTTATCTTCCCTTCACCAAACACTCTTTGGCAAACTGACCACAGAAGCCACTTTTCCTTCAGCCAGATATTTCCCTGCCTGTTAAAGACCTGTTACTGTCTGGAATGGTGTTATCCCCCTACATAGGAGTGATTTCAGCACACAGAAGGGTAGACGAAGAGCTGTGCTTCATCATGTTGTGCTCAGACACAGAGTTTGTCCCACGCACTTTGATTTCAAGTCTCGCTTACACCCCATAGATTGAGCACTTGATATTTTTTGGTTAGTGAAAGAAGTGCCACCAAGGTGTGGTTCTTCCCAAATCACCAATGATGAAGATTCAATGATCTCTTTTTAATTTCTCTTTTAAAGTACAGAGGAAATCAATGGCAGTAAATTTGCCTCATTTATGTTTCCCAAAGTAAGACACAGTACCACAATGAAGCTCAAATTTTCCTTTATGATTCTTGCTGTAGTGTTTATAATGTCTACTTTTATACTAAAGTTAAACATAGTTCTACAGAAATTATCCTGATTTAATCTGATGAATTGCTAATTTCTGATGCCCCAGCCTTTTAATTTGCCATATCATTTTTTGTATGGATGTTTTGGTTTAGTTTTTCTTTTTTGTTACTGTTGATTGTTTGTGTGTTGAGGGCTTTTTGGTGGGTGAGGGGGAGCATAGGTTTGTGAAGGAGAAAAGCTTAATTTTAATATTTCTTAACATGAACATTTAATCTAGATTTTCAGAATTCTTTAAAACTAAATTTGCAGTTATTTATCATTAAACATGCAAAATGGCAAATCTCATTTTTGGATCATATAAAACAATGTGTCTGGTCATCTGAAATAATTTGACCTTTGATGTTTTTGTACTGTTAATGAAAAACAATATTTCATAATTAATTTATACAGTCTCATTATGAAAACCTCCCTAAAATGAACTATTCTAGTCATTCTCAGTCCAATTTCTTCCAGATTTAGATAAACAGAAAAACATATTCAAATTTCCTCAACATTTCACATATTATACAAAGACATATGTCTGCAAGTTTATACACTGAATGAACTGCATATATGAGATACAATCTATTTTTATATGCAGCTTCACTCAATTGCGTTTGATATAAACTACTCTTCCTGTTTTAAATATGTATGTTAACTTGTCTGTAAACTCCAAGGTTTCTTGCAAACCAGGTAAGTCGTCACTAAACTTCAGGCTACCTCTTGTACCATCCTCCCTAATTTAACCTCATATTCTGTGGTATTTTTCCATAACATTCCATATTTTCCACAACATTTCCATAACAGGCAAGATCAATTAAAATTACTAATCTGACTAATCTTATATGTGCAAAATAAAGTGGGAAAAATAATATGTGTGAATAGTACAATTTTTTCTTGATAAAAGTATGTATAGATTAGCATTCCTGAGTGATACTTGATGGAAGACTTCCATGTAATAAAAAAGTAGATTTTTTTTTTCTGGTAAATAACATTTAGAGTAAAATGTGAATGGACGTTTTTCTGAGTTTTTTTTTTCTGCACATTCCATAGGTTATCTTTCCATCTTCTCTTTCAATGTGCATTTGTGCGTGAATGTGAGCTATTTACGGCCAAAAGGAGAGTGTATACCTTTCAAGTTTCATCAGGTTGTCATTCTTTCAACACATTACAGAACACAATACAATTCAATAAAACCCAGTGAATATTGACCTGGCACACTTATCTCATCCTTATTTGTTGATCCTGAGTAAAAAAAAAAAAAATACCTTTTGTAGTCATGTTGGGATTTGGGATTAATTTTTCTCTCCTCCTCCATCTGTTTGAGCCTGTTTGGATGGTGGTACAGAATCGGACTTCTGGACTTTAGTAGTAGTAGTAGTAGTAGTAGTAGTAGTAGTAGTAGTAGTAGTAGTATGGCCTTGTTGCTGTTACTTCCAGAGCCTTTGATGGTAACAGCTGTATTTCTGGGAGCTTTGAGTCAGAACAAGTTTTTGTGAATACAGTGGCTCTTTACTGGAAACATGATGTTGGGCATACTAAATGTGGTCTCCAGTTTTTTAACTGTCTGGATTACTCCAACAGGGCTCTTGCCTCAATTTTGTTTCACATGCCCATCGTCTTTCTCATATGAAGGCAACGGCATCTTACTAAGGATTTTCAAATAACTGAAGTTAAAATTCACTGTTAATTCTACCTTTTAAGCCATTCCACCCATTCCCTCAGAACCTCATGGAGCCGTTTCTCTGAAAAGATTTCTAAAATCTCTCACCTCCTTACCTAAATGCCACAGACTAAATAAATGTACTGTTTGTGCCCTTAGGAGCTATATCTGTGTACTATTTTTCTCCTGGTCTTCAGATGAAGGGAGACTGGGGAAAAGATAGTGAGAAAGGATTGCTTTTTTCTTTTCTTTCCTACCTTTTTTAATCTATTTGTCCATCCCTCCTTTTTTTACACCCTGTGTCTTCCATCACAGTCTGACCCTGTGAAGATACCAATAATGAAGAGTTTTTGTTAGAAGATAAGAACTAGTATTTTATATATAGCCTCAAACTGGTCAGATGAACAGCAGTTTTCTTTGTACCCCATGAGGCAAAGTTAAAGTGAAGACTGTGGTTTGCTTTTACATCAAACAAGGGCTATAAGACAGGAATCAAGAGCTAGTCTAAACATTTTGCTTTGAAGCCTTTTCAGTGTGGAAAACTCATAACACATCAAAGTGACAGTTTCTCTCTTAAAAAAAAAATGAACAACAACTGGGTTGATATCCTAAAATTTGAAACAACTGCAGAGATTCTAACCTAAAAACCCCTTTGCAGAAATGGTAGGAGATAACAGTTCAGTACATGGAATACATGAAACCCAGTAATTCCGAACTACTATAGGTATTTTAGCCAGAAACTCTCTAGCAGTCACTTACAGGTGTGCCAGTGAGTTTGAAATTAATGTCTGGGATAAAAGAAATTTAAAAAAAAAAAATGCTGGCTTGAATACAAGGTATACAGTGATGTTAGCTCACTTATAAACCAGGTTTGCTACATAAGCTCTGGAGACTGTGAACTCCAAATCTCTTGGCACATTTGCATGTGCACTCACTTGCATGTTGCTGGCTCTCTCACCACTCTGAAGCCTCTTAGCAAATTTCAACCAAAACTGATAAGAAAATGAGGTTCTGAAGATATGAGGTTCCCTCAAGTTTGGCAAAAGAATGAGAGAAAACCCCTAACTGGAGGAGAAGCTGAAGGCTGTCCTTCTGAGGCACCATGGAAAGACATTACAAAAATGTCTCAAGAGCAGTAACAGCTCTGTCAGTGCTCTCCCTGTGTGTGGTATCAGAAAACCTAGCCATATGAGGCTGAGAGATAAGAAGTAACCAGCCTTCATTAGCTTTGGGGCTAAAACTACTTCCTTTATTTGTTATAATAGCAAGAGTGAGTATCTTTAAATATCACTGGAGTGTAGGTACTCTGTGTGCTAAGGGCTATACAAACATTCCAAAAAGTATTTTTTCCTGCTCTAGAGAGATTGCCATTTTCCTCACTGAGATCAGAGAAAAGCTATAAAGTTTCTAAATCAACCCACATGTCCTTGGGAGATATTCAGGTGCACCTTTCACAAAGATGTTGTGCTGGACATTCGGGTGAGACTGCTGCTCAGATCCGCAGAGCCAGCCCAGAGGTGCACACTGAGCAGGAGGAGGCTGCTTTAATCCCCTCCTGGCTGCGCACAGAAACTGCTAATGCACTGGAGTCAGCTGAAGCCTGATAAGCTCAGTAGCTGATACGGAGCCTGTACCTTATCAATAAGTAGTTTTGATAACTCTAAGTCACCAGAACCCCCAAGAGAGAGGGTATCAATAACAGTCATATAATGATAATTTCTTTCCCTTTTATTCCATAAGTAAAAGCCAAGACACTCAAAGAGATCACAAGGAAAATGCACACTGTAGCTATGTAATTATTTTGGACTTTTTTCTAATTGAAGTGTTTTCAAACTTTATTCACTGAACTGTAGTTTATAAAAAGGGAATAAAAAGAGCACAATCACACACTGTAGATTGTATTGGAAGTCACAGATCACAGCAATACCTAGGATTTTATGTACACAAAGTTTTTGTTTCTCTTTTAATAGATAAATCACACATGGGCATGTTGGAAGAGACTAAAATAATCATGTATTAGTAGTAGTTATGCTAACGCCTGAATCGTTTTGCTAGCAGTAGGC
>JBBMKD010000102.1:84301735-84332241 GCA_037834095.1 Argya squamiceps
GCCCCGGGCCCCAATAAAAGCACCCATAAATCAACTTCGTGTTGGTTTGTGATTTACTTTGGATATCGGGCAGCAGGCAGACGGGTTTACATTTTCTATTTGCTTGTTACAGAGTTTACACATTTTTACCGCATTATTTATGCAGTGTAAAAAACATTCATAGCTTTTATATGTATAAATATTTCCTATTAAAATGGTGTGAATATAGGGAGAGGAAAAATAAACTTAGTACTACATCCTTTGTTTATGTCAACATAAATAGATATGCTTCTGTATCTAAATCACCTAATGTGAATTAAGGTAATTTATAATATGTGAATTTTTTCATAATGCACAATGCTTTTATTTAAAGGGATTAAGTACTTCATGTAAAGTGGTAAAAGCTTCTTAAGACCATGTCTATGCAGCATTCAGAGTAGCCCTATGTTAGAGGAACTTGCACTAGCAAAAAATTGATCTGCTTAGGGATGATTGGTTAAATTATTAATATATACATATAGCCATGATTAAATTAAACATACTGAGGGAAATCTTGCCCTTTCTAGAGTATGTGAAAGTTTCTTCAACTGCCTTTGATAGACCAGAACCTGACCTTCAGTTAAGGACGATGATGTGTCATTACATCTGCATTTACAGCTGCAGCATAAATAAAATAATGCAAAATTATAGTAATGTCTTCTGACCCAATTGGTTCTTATCTCTCTAATAGAAATATCCATGTATGTGTTACATTAGGAATTAAATGACTACTGATCTATGACTTTTACTATGCTTTGAAGTAAGCTAGTTGTTTTTAGACATAATAACCTGTACTAGAAAGTTAAATTGTTGCTTATATGTTTTAGAATTATTGACATTCTATTCATATTCATCACCAGAAAGTAGGGCAGAAAAATGCTGCTTTCAATCAAGCCAATTCACCATAATTATTTCCTGATTGACAAGATGCCTGATTACAATTTATATTCTATCTTGCTAACTTATGAAAGGTCTTTTAAAAGTGAATTTTTTTGCCTTCCAGTGTATAGGCATTAGAAGGTGATGCTAATCCTACTTAAAAGGTTTCTTCTGCCAGTGAAGTCCAAATTAGCTTTGGAATCTTGCTGTGTTATTTGATAGTCCATGCTTTTGGTTGGTCAGTTGGATGCTTTTTTCATGGTGTCTTGTGGTATACTTTTTGGTTTTTTCTCCACAAAATCACTTTTTTTTGGCTCAGCATGCAGTCAATAGAACACAAGAATACCAGAAAATTGCATCATTAATAAAAAGGTAAGAATATTTTATCATAAAAACCTACTATTTTCCTAACTATTTTTTTTTCAGAATCTAAGAATTAATTACTTTTGAAGATAAAGCAAAAGTTCTAGATCTATTAAATTCCAGTCTTTTTGATTCAAGTGCCAAAATTATTGTTAAGATATTATTTATAACCTCTTTAATAAATAAGGAAAGAGCATCCACACAGTAACACTAAGGAAACAGTAACACAGTAGAAGAAAACAGCTGAAATAAGAAAATTAACCCTCCACCTCTGTTCCCCAAATGTCTTTCTATGTTTTCTGTGTCCATTTGGTATGGATAAATATTTGTGCATACACTCCCAGTCACTTCTGTGAGACCAGGATTTTAACCTCAGGCTGCAGTCCAGAGAACCATTCAGGTGTTTTGGGTTTCATGAAAATGAATTTTGGATTACTCACAGACCTAAAAAGTATGTGTTTAAGCTTCTGCCTGAATCAAGTACAGTGTTTATAGCCACCTAGGGGTTGTAAATAGTATTGAGAAAGCAGGTAAAAATGTCAACTTTTAGAGCAGTACTGCTCTCTTACTTGTTAAGACCATACTGTAGAAGGCTTTAACCTTGGTAAATTAAGCCATCTGAGACAAAATTTTCCCTACCCAAATGCCTGCCTTAGTTCTCTCTCCTATCACAGCTTACTCACAAAATGATTATAACTCCAGATGAAACATAGCAAAGTGCTGATTTCTCCCCCTATCTAAGTGCCTTGATTTCCATGCAAAGAAAAAGAGATAATGGAAAGGAACAAGAACAGAACAGGCATCAATTTCAGAGTCCCTCAGACTCCAACTTATCTGGGAAACCCCGTGGCACATTGCAGAAAGTCCAAATGAAAACATATTTATCTTGTTCTATCCAGCTCTATAATGGCTTAGCTTGCTAAGAGTGGTCATTTCACACCCTGCAAGGGAGATTTCACTTTAGTATGGGCACTTCATCTCCTCTGAAAGAGGCACATGATCCTACAAAATATTTTGTAGATACCGACAGCTGAAAACTTATTGCCACATGCACAGTGCAACATTTAGACTCTGTAATGGGACACTAAGTCACTCAGAGCTGTAAAGCAAGCCTATCTACATCTTCCTCTTGCAGGTCTTTTCTCACAGATAACCCAAACATCTGGATTTTATTAAAATGTAAAGTATAATTCTAGCACACTTACATTTTAAATACAGAGACTTCAAAGCAACATGATGAGAGAGAATATGGGGAAGTGAGGCAGATTTAGAATCAGTTCTCCCCGGGGCCACCATGTCCTTGCAGCTGACTACTTGCTGCTAAGCTTTGCTTCAGTAAAATCTGTGATTTCCTGAAGAGCAAAAAACATTGTTCATTTTCTGGGGAAGACTGTTGTAAGTAGAAAAGTTCCCCAGGTACCACAGGAATTGCAGGTAGAAAAACTACAGAGATGAAGGGAACAGATAGAAAAGATACACAGAAGAGGGAACAGGACAGACAACATAAGATGGTGGATAGGGAGCTTCCTAGGAGCCAGAGGATGCTGTGTAATCTCCTTGCCACCAGGCATTTAGGGACAATTGGTCACTCTTCTCTTGAAGTTGCATAAAACAATAGTGAAAATACAACGAAAAATAAATACTACCCATCATAGGCTTCCTGAAAAAGTGAAAACAGTATGCATTGGCCATGGTGGTTAATAAGGTTGGGACAATTTCCCCCCTAATTAATCTTTGCCAATAGGGGGTGAATATAGCATAGGCTCAGAACAAGAAAAAGTGGTACTATCTACACTGGCAGTGGCACAATAACTGGATTAGGACACTGAAAGACAACAAACATGAGTGGAGATTGTAAGAAAGAGACAGGGAAAAAAATTGAGATTATCATAAAGGACAAGATAATGAAAGTACAATGTGAGGAAGATGTACACCAAACAGAGGGGTATTTTTTGTGGGGGCTGGAGGCACAATTCCCACCACTGGGCAGTAAATAAGAGGTAGGAATGGAGAACTGTTTTACTGTCAAAAAGCATTTCCCAAAAAGAAGAAGTACTTGAGACTCAGCACACAATATTCCTACTTCAACTTACTTTCCAAAATGTGTGTGCTTCATCTGACTAGATAAATAGCCTGCCTTTACAGAAGATGATGACTTAGTACAGCTACCTGCATACTTGCTCTTTTAGCTTGACTGGCAGATATCAAAATGTACACTGAATTGGAAAACTTACATAGAATATAGTGTGGAGCATTTTCAGAATTTCACTTGTTTGAAAATTATATTCTGTTTGTTTTTATTGAAGAGATTGGAAATTACAGAACAAGATCAATTTAAAATTATACACTAAAGATATGCTATAGCTACCTGACAAAATAATTGTAAAAGAAAGGAAAGGTTAGACAAAATGTGGCCTACCTACAGTTTTAGCTTAATTTCCTCAACATTTTACAAATGTTCAAAAGGAGAAAAACATGTTAATGAATTCAGAACATGTGAAAAGCAGTTTGAAAAATGTAAGTGGGTAAGATATTATAGTAATATGTCACAATTGTCTTCAAAGGCAAATCTTATTTTTATAGGCAAATACTAATACAATAATTTTTCAGGAAAGCTTAAGTTTTTTGTTTGTGTATTAAAATGACCAAAGAAGAAAGTATTATCAAACAATGCAGTTTAAACTAAGTTAAGTTTAGATTTGGGCTTAGTTATAAAATCCCAAAATCAATTAAAAGGAAGCTCAAAATCAGAATTCAAACTGGTAAAACCTAACACATATGCAATATTGATAATGTAGGTAGCTTTAAAATAGTAAATAGAAAATTGAGTCAGCTTGTACATTACTTACACAAGCTTAGCTTAGCTCATCTCATACAAAAGTCAAGTACTACATTCATGGTTACCTTTTTTCTTTTTTTTTTTTTTTTACTTGTATACATGAAGAGGTCAAGGGTTTTCCAAGATACAATTTGAAACAGGGTAAAAGCTTTCATTTAACATAAATATAGAGAAAAAAGAATGTGCAACTTTTATGCACAGCCTAGGCATTATTTAATTGTTAATGGCTGGATAGTTTTAAAACACATTTGGCTTTACATTATACAGTATAAGAAAAAACCTGTCTGCTTCCCCTTATTCCTGTATGAAATTACATTTAGCATTTCTAAGTTATTTTATTTAAGACGCAAGTTACAATTTTTGAGACTGGAAAAAAGACAACAGATTTTCCTCAAAATTGTATGTTTTTAGTGTTAAAAGCCAATAAAAGAAGCTGGGCAACCTCAACATAAAAATGCATCTATTATAAACTTGTGACAATCCCTGAAAAAATAGCAAACTGCAAGAACAAGAACAAAACAACACGTGAACAACAAATAGAGATATTCTCTAAAGCACGTTGACTTGCCACTTAAAGGAAAAGCCAGGATTAGTTTTTTCCACATCCAAGAGCTCTTCTCCATCACACGTGTGGGTACCAACCCATTCTTAGAGGTGCAGTCTTTCTGTTCTCTCACCAATGGAGGTGTCCAGCCTGTCTTTGCAGGGCTGGGACTTTTCTTACAGCAAGTTTAGAGAGCAACGATGAACTGGCTTTGCCATTCAAACTCTGAGTGCTGCAGAGCCACAGGGAATAGGAACCCAGCAGTCAGGTGAAACAGTATGTCCTAAGAAGGAGACATAAATAAGAGCTCTACAGCTCTGACAGGGTTAGCACTAGAAATGCTGATAGCCAGTGACTCTGTAGTAAAACTAAAAGTATAACTGAAGGAAGAGTGACAAATTTAAGATGACATGAGTGCAGAGAAAGATTATATGCAATGAGATTGCTCTCCTATCCACTTTCACTACTCAAAAGGATCGGGCAAGAAAGAGGAAAAAACAAGCACTTCATAAGAGTTACAAGATATTTTTACAAGGATATATCATTCCATGTAAAAAAAAAAGCCTGGAATTGTTGTGTCCTTTCCCATTCAGGGCTGAATTTAAATGTTTTCAAATTTCTGCCCTTACTTGAAATGCAGCAGAGGTTTATAGACTTATTACTGTCCCATGACATTGCAAAATATACTTCCTAGGGAGGCCTACCCACCTCATTGTGAGGCTGTATTTAATTTACTACCTCTTATCAGCTACAAATCTCATTTGTCACCACAGTTCTTAAGGTTCCTGACTTCCACTGAGATTTCTCAACTTTCCCACAGTCTGCATTTTCAAGAGATGAATATCATATTGTCATCTTCCTGCCCATCTTTCTGATCTCTCCAAGACCTTTTTATTATGTTCTCCACTTAGTGTTGTTTTCAATGGCTCTTGAGTTAGTGTCAGTATTCAAGCATTCCATTCAAAATCTGCTGTCTCTTCCCAATCATTCAAAAAGATATCAAATAATAATTATCAATATGAAATTTTGAAGAAGTTAGACATCATTTCCAACAGCACTCCTCTTGCCTTTACCTATTGTTACTGGTATGCAAAAAGTAAAAATCTCTTCATAGTTTAGCCAGGGTCATTTGAAGTAGAAATACCAGCTAAATAGTTACAGGCATGAAAACAAAAAGAGAAAAAAAAAAGAGTTTTATAAAGCATTTGAGGGGAAAAAAAACCCTCAAGGTATTTCCTCTTTAATTAAAAACCTGCTGCTCTTATCCAAGAAGCTAAATAAACAGTAAATCTACACCACAAGTTGAGAGGAGGGATTTAACAAAAACTAACTAAAATCCTTATCAGAGCCATATGCATACTGTATTCATTACAATAGAATAAAAGCTCAATTCCTCCCTTATCTCCTCCCACCCAGGGAGAAACTACTACTTTCCATTAATACCAAAAAATGGAATGCATTACATTTGAACATAGATCCAAGCCAGGTACTATGAACCCCTCTCCATGCAAACCTGGGGAAGCTCAAAGGGGCTCAGGCAAGATGCTTAGATTCCCATTTTCCAACATCCATAGACTAGTGGCTAAACTACCTCCCAGTGTATATTCTCCCTCACACAAATTAAGTCAGCTCTGAAGTTTTTTATCCCATACTTTCTTAGGTATGTGCAAACTCTATTTGGGTTGACTGCAACTGCATAGTGTTTCCATATCATCATATATCCAGGGCCATGTGTATTATACCAGATACCTTAAAGAGTGTGAGAGATGTAAGACATGTTAATTCCCCTGATAAAGCTACAGCTGATGTAACGTGCAGCAAATCAGTACTTAAGCTTCAATTTTCTTAGAAAACTGACAGCCACTTTCCCAAAATGGATGCTGTAACATTACTCTACATGAGTCAAATCTATCTTACATACTATTCCACTAGGGTTTATTTTTCAGATTTTGAGTTATCACTCTTCCATTTATTGCTGTTTTGCTCTTCACAGAAGGTGCCAGTGAGGATTACCACTTGCATCTCTGCTTGTGATATCATTGAAGTGTGCTCCCAGTTGTACCACACTTTAATGATTGTCCTAAATGCGGCCCTCCGCAATCCATCTCTGCCAGGCATAACTGACAAGATAAGTAAAAGCAGCAGTCTTAGTGATGCATGGGACTGCCTCTTCAGTGCAGTAGGAAAAAACAGCAATTATTGTGAACTAGACAAAAAAATTACACGAAAAATTCACATAGAATTCTTTTGGTTGGTCAATTTGAATTTATTTTTTTTTCCTTTTTACTCAACCAATAGCTTAAGAAAAACAAATAAACTAAACCCAAAAGCAAAATCCTCCCCAACCCATCTGTTTTCATAACAAGTTTTGAATATTTGCACATATGTTTTGCTCCTAAATGCTAGGTTTTGGCTCAAAGGTAATTTTTTAAAGCCAGAGTGTAAATATGCATTCAAGAAGAGAAATGCTGGAGAATCTTCATCCCAGCCTCACAGCATCACAGGCATTGTGAGAAAATGTCAAATGAAACAGGAATTACTGCATCAATCCCAAATTTGGTGATAAAACAAAATAAGCATTCAAATAGCCATGATGGTAGCACTAGTGGCTTTTACCTTTCAGACTTTTTTTTTTGTAATTGTTTTGAGTAATATAAGACTTCCATTTACTTCTTTCAGGGTTGTGAATGCTTGTTCAAAAACGGACAATAACTGCTCTTAATTACAATGAGAAGGAAAGTGGTAGATGGACCAGTATTTCAGGCTTAGAGAATGGATACAGTGTTAGGTGCACAGTGTCATCTAGAGGCCAAAAACAGCTCTTCATAAAAAGTGAAGGCCTAAGGTTTTTTTCCCTTGCTCTAGTAACAAACACTTATGTCTTCTTGGCTGGTCACATAAATTATCTCTACAAATATCTTGAACTGGAGACCCATTTGGTCATTCCGAAAGTCTGCATCAACATTTGCAGATGAGGGTAGGAATGCTTCAATGCAAGGTACACATACATGACTGGAGTGTGTGGCACCAACCTGAGGAACTATTTTCTCCTTACATCTCCAGACAGAGTTTTGACCACAGGGATCAGCCACTGTTTGTCACCATGAACCAGCGAAGATGATTCAAGTAAAAAAAATTTGTAC
The DNA here is from genome assembly GCA_037834095.1 of Argya squamiceps. Classification (NCBI taxonomy): domain Eukaryota; kingdom Metazoa; phylum Chordata; class Aves; order Passeriformes; family Leiothrichidae; genus Argya; species Argya squamiceps. Next base: position 84,309,522 of record JBBMKD010000102.1, read on the forward strand.
TGTTTGGGATGGATACCACTACATTTTAAACTGTAAATTTATGTCATCATCTCCATTTTTCTAGAAGCGTTGTATAAAACTGACATTCAGTAAATAGGATGTAGTAAATCTAGAAAGAAATACTCCATTATTATTATTATGATGATAATGATGAATGACACCAGAGAAAAAAAACAACACATTTTTTTAAAAAACAGCTGGAATATTTTCCAACAGAGGAATCTTAACTAACCAAAGGAGAACATGAAATATTTGTATTATCCCCGCTATTAGAACATGGCAACCTATATAGCAAAAGTTGAATTTTCAATCTGTATGTAAGAGGGCATATTTCTCACATGTTTGCATGCTGTATTCTATTGTTTCCAGAAGAATGATCCCCACTTCAATACACACCATAAAAAAGCACAACACATCTGACAACTGCCTGACATGGAATTAGACAGCGTTTACTGCAAACAGAGTCTAGGCAGATTATTACAGCACAAAGAGGAAAAAAACATTGGCATAAAGGAAAGTATGCACACAAAAATATTTCAGGTTTTGTACAGGCTTGGTGCAAACCTCATTTGGTTTCTGATGAAAAAAAAAAACCCAAACAAACCAACAAACCAGTTGGAAGTCTGTTATAAAAGGGTGTGCAAACTCATTCAGAGGTACTACAGGTAGTACTGACTTCATCAGACTGAGAGAGGGACAGAGAAGAGAAAGTGGTGGAACACTGGACTGAATCAGAAAAAACTCTTAATGCACCTTTCCACCCTTGGAAAGAAAGAGGGAGAGGTGAGTCAGGCACATTTTTATTCCTTCTTAGCACTGAATAATCACAACCCCTGCCCCCTAAGGATGTAGTTCACCTATAATGAATGAATGAAGTCTGGTACAAGGTGATCCAATCCACATTTGTGATAGAGGGTATCTAGTGACAAAAGAGTACAGTTAATCTGGGAATTCAGGACCCTGGGAGAACTAAGGCTTTCTCCGTTCTTAGTAGCATCAGTATAGTTTCTTTTATCTTAGTTAAAACAAAGTTCAGTTTCTCCTTCAACCTAAAACAAGTATTACCAGCCCTATACCTTCTGGCAAATTGTATGATATCTATTTATATATTCTTTTTTTTTATTTCTGATATCATCTGCAATAGTTAAAAGTAAGTGGCAAATAAAACTTAAGCATATATAGTTCCATAATATTTTTTTTTCTGTCTGCAGTTCAAACCAACTGGAAAGAAGAACAAAAAGTGGGAGAAAAAAAATTACAAGTCATTTATCTGCTATTTCCCCATCTATTTAGAGTGCAGTTAACATGGCTGTGTGCAGGAATTGTCTGTGTTGAAAGAGGAAGACCTACTTGTCTACTAATTCTGTAGTTCAACAAGTAAGTCCACTGTATACCACTTACATAAATATTGAACATATACTATTTTTTATGCTTTAAAATAATGTGTCTACAGTAGAAAAAATATGTAAAACCTAAAAAAAACTTTTAGAAGTAACAAAAATTACCAGCAATAATAGAAATATATATTCAATCCTAAAGTATGGAAGCAATAAGCTGTCAGCACATTAGCCTTCCCCCACATCTCCAAAAGTACAATGAATTTTAATGTAAAGTGTTAAAATTATGAATGAAAGTTCTGAATAGAATTATTTATAGAAGTAAAGACCGCACAGCCAGTACTTCACTGAAAACCCACGCCTCCAAAGACTGCAATGAGTCTTAAGAAAGGACAGTGAATTCATATAAAGGATCATGTTTTTTATTGCAGAGAAGAATTCTTCTTTTCTTAAATTTGATACCGTTAGGCTTTTACTTCACAAATTCAAAGTACAAACTTCATAACCTGGTAGTTTATAAAACAGCAGCTCTCTAACATTAATGTGATGTTACATTAAATGAACTAGGGTACATTTCCAGTTTGTTAGTATTTATACATTCATTTTAAAATGGTGTTTTGGTTGACTCCTATGCATCCAACAGAGACTTTTTTTCGTTTCTGCCCCTCATACAATGAGGCCAGAGCACTGTTAAAGAATAGCAGAAAGGCAGTATTTAAAATAAGCCACTAGTTGGAAAAGTGTTTTGATGAGGAGTACTAGGTCTCTTCCCATAGAAATAGACTTCTCATTGATGATTTATCAATTAAACACAAAGAGAATCCATGACACATAGAATGAGACATTTTCAGAGGCAGTAAGATTCGCGTCTTGGGTTTTATCAAATGCATGATTCTTGCCAATAGGTTCTCCTATAACCTGAGACAGTAAATGCTCCTGAGAATTCAGAGTGCATATATATGAGAAATACAGTGATCACATAGCTTTTCAGTGTTTTTTAAGCAACATTCAGAAGAGAAAAACAAAAGCTATTTAAAGCATAGAGATTAAATCAGTGTGTGCACAGCAAAATTTCTTTTATCTACCAAAAGAGCGATTCAGAGAGATGATTAATGGTTGCATGTGAAGGGCACTGAGTAAACATTACTAGAAAACATTTCCATTCCAAGCAGATCTATTTGTCAGCTCTCAAAGCAGACTATTATATGCTGCAGGTAATTGAAAGTAAAATAATAAGATTCACAGAATGTCTGATATTTCTATTTTATACCTGAACACTTAAGGGTTTCCAGCACCCATAATATTGTGTCTACAGTATGTAATCAACCACTGGCATTCTCACTTGTTCATCCAGATATTTTAAAAATCATTCATCATATTCTGAATAATTTATGGTTTCAGAGCAGAATTCCAATCAGACTTAGCTGCTGAAGTTCGTAGATCAGGGTATTTATTTCAACTGTATAAAAAAATCCAGTTCACATTAATATGCTAAGCTAAAATAACAGGGACAAAGTCAGTTTGGATGTCTGTGCTCCAGGGGTATAACACAGCACAGATCAGAGGAAGGCAACTGAAAGTAGCCAAGTTCTTAAACCAAAACAACCAGCTGGAAACTGAGTGATTTCAGATTAATTTCCACATAATGGAAAAAAACAGTTACATTAAGTAAAGAGAAAGCACTACACAGGCTACATGAACTGCCCCTACCTGGAAAAAAAATACTAACATATTTCCCCTCATTATTCCAGTACTATGTTCACATTTATATTGAAGTAATGGGATGGCAGTCAAAAATAGCTATTTCAAATTCAAAGTGAGTGGCAAAATAACTGTTGTTTAATCGACTAAAGGTTTTTAATTTGAAATAATTTTGATTATCAATTTTTGTAAAATTCTTTTCTTATCATGTCAGATTGTCACGGTTTAACTCCAGCCAGCAACCAAGCACCAGAATTGACTTGCTCACTCCCTCACCAGTAGGATTAGGGAGAGAGTTGGAAAGATAAAAGCTGGAAAACTCACGGGTTGAGACAAAGTCAGTTTAACAGGGCAAGCAAAAGCTGCACACACAAGCAAAGAAAATTAAGGAATTAATTTACTGCTTCCCATGGACAGGCAGGTGTGTCAGAAAGGAGAACAGACAGGATACCAAGTATAGACATTGTGTGTGCCAGTGCTAACCACAGCACTCCAATCTAAAGTTTTTCAAACTCAAAAAAGTGTAATGCTTTCCTTATTTGCTGTTTGACATAGAACTTACTCTCACTGTCAATGCACATCTTGCTCTCCAGAGAGGTAAAATTGCTTCTTACAGCATTTCTCCATGTTTTGCAGCTGCTTTTGGGGAAAGAAGATTAAATATAAAATGCTTTTAGTAATGAAAAAACCAACAACTTTTCTCTTTACTGTCTGCCAGAGCCTGAAACATTCCTTGTATAGCTGGGATGGTTTCAATCACAGAGTGCTACATTCTCAGCTAAGCCTTGTTCCTGAAAATATGTTTTCTCATTTTTCCATGAAATTACACTGTTACCCTTCCTCATGGCTTTGAAAGATGTGAAAAGCATGACTCTCTTTTTTGTAAATTTCACAGAAAACCAGTTATGAAATTTCTATTATTTTTGCTCAGAATGCCCTCAAAAACTAAAAATTTGCTTTTAAGTATTTTATCTGTGGGCTCTAATGTTGCTCTGTAATATGATTGCCTTTTTCATTTCATGTGCGCAGTAATTCAGAACAAAAATACTATAGCTCTACACCATTCCATGGATTTAAAACTCACTCCGTTCTCTAAGGTGGAGATCTACTTATTTTCTGATGTATTCTGGCTCTGAGGCAATAAAAAATCCCCACCAAATCTATGCAAATTACACCTTTGTAAGTCTCTAATAAATTCTGTATACTCAGCTGTCAGGCTTTTGGGGGATTTTTTTTAAACTAAACCGAAATATCGTAAATGGTTTATTGCTCTTTAATTAACTTTATTTTGCAGGATTGAATTCTATTATAACTCCTTTACCATATATATTTTATTTAGAAGATATTTCAGGTATGTTTATCAAGGTTTTTTTCCACAGTTGAAGAAAGAATGATAATTTAAAATTGAGCATTGACTTTATGCAAAAGTATTTTCCTATCTGGTACCTGTAACATTTGACAAAAATGCTATAAGATTTTTTTGTCATCGAATACTCTTGAAAATTTATTTTTCCCACAAGTGCTTGTCAAATCAGATCTTGGCAACTATACAGACTGTATTAGAACAGACTTAAAGTGAATGCTGGAAGCGATCACAACTGAAGCCATATTCTGATGTTTTAAAAGTTTAGTGGATTTTATTGTTACTGAATTTGTTTTCTTTTAAGATTTTGAGGCATATATAACCAAAAGACACTGTATAATGGCTATAATTTTAATTTTTTTTAGTCTTTCACCACATCTTGAAATGTCTCTTGACTTTGCAGTTTTGCTTGCCAGAGAGAGATGAAGGTTGTGGAATATCTCTTGCTGTTTTTTCTAATCCATTAATAGCTATCTAGTTTTGTCAAAGACCATCTCTATTTAGCAAAACACAAAAATTAATAATATGTATTTTGATGGAATAGGGTTCTCAGGAAAAATAAAAAGCCACAGACAAGCTATAATATTATGTTGTAACTTTTCCAGTTCCTATGCTCATTGTGCTGTGCCAAAAGACTTCAGCAACAAGAAGAAAGTGTGACAGAGACATCTCGGGACATCATCTCTTCAGCTTGCAGAGACTTTTCTCTCATTTTCTGAAATACCATCAGTATTGTAAAATTTAAACGTTGGCAGCACTAACTTAGAAAATTACCTTGCTAATTCTTTTCTAATCCTTCAAAACCAGATTCCTTAAGAATTGTTTAATTTTTGTAACTACATAAAAAACTGTAGGCCTGAGATCTGACGGGAAGTAAACCAGACAGCATTTTTCCCAGCTTTGGCTTCCACTGTCAGATCCAGAACTTGGTCCTGAGCTCCCTGAAGAATGAAGAGAAATCAGAAAAGTGGGAAGCACACTGATAAGGGTGCTGGGTAAACACTGCAAAGCTGAAAGGCACTTGGTGGGTGCCATGTGTGTGTTGCAGACTCATGGCTGCAATGTATGTTCATTACCAGTCTTTTGCTGTCAAGTTGCTCATGTGGCCATACCATTGCATGGAATGCAAGATATGATGATTGAAGGGATCAGTATCATGGCCAAAACCCAGCCCATCAACAGGGAATGTGGCTGGCAAATGACACAGAACAGCAGCTGTACAAAAAATTCACACTCCCCCACATCCCCTCTATTCACAGTGTTTTGCATCTCAGTACTCTGGAATCCAAATAACTCTTTCTTTTGCATTTAGGTCCTTTTTATGAATTACCTTGAATACATATCACGAGTCTTTGTTCTTTGATACCTACTCACAATAATTTTGAACTAGAAGGTACACACAATTTAGAGATGTGAAAACAACATTGAGAGTGCTTACAGTGTTTCTGTAAGCACTAAATTACTATTTTTATAACAAATCTCCTTGCTGAATCATTGCTCTCTCTTTGCTACCTGTCAAAATCAAAGACAAGCCCTTTTTTGCCTAGAGATACTAAAGTGTTTATCCCTATCCTTATCCTTATTTTCTGTAGAATTTACCATTGATTTTCATTTGTCATCCACTGTCTCCATTTCATAACTCATAATTCATAACCACCTCTGTGAAACTCTCAGGTTTTTATAACATACTATATATTTAATATGAGAGAGATGCTTTTACTCCTACTACTATTTCCAGCAAGGACATTAAGGTTTTATTCTGGGTGTACCAGAATGCATTGCTGACAAGTAGAAAGGCACCAATAAATTATTCAGGTCATTCTAAGTGAATTCCAATAAAAACTTCATATACAACAGCATTTCTTTTGGAATTTAGAGTTTGAGGCATTATTCTAGTTTTAAGCATTACTTTTTTGTATAATAGCTTCACTTTCCCTCCCCTTTTCTGCATAGGGAGTGCTCAGTGCATTTAACCAACTTAATGAAAGATGAACTAGAAATAATTTGAAAAAATAAACCTAAAAATAAAAATAAAAAATCATCATCATCATCATCCAGTTCATTCTCTAACAATATTCAATAAGGAGTTTTCTGCACAAAGCATTGCTGGAAGGTACTTCATCTCTCCAGAATCTCAAGACATAAAGATGTTGTATGACCCATTAAAATCAGGCTACTTCTCCTTTGCATTCTCTCTACTTTCTAAATTTATAAATATTTAGGGCCATGGATATTAAAGCTTGCCTTTGGATCAGTCTGCTTCACTGTGGAACATGACACGTATTTGTTCGTAAGTGGTGAAAATCAAACACTGCATTTCTAGGAATGGAAAAAAGGGAATTAAATTAATTGTTCAAGGATCTATTCATAGAATATTCCTGTGTTCACAAACAGGAAGAGATTATTTGGCAGTGTAACAATGAAAAGCAAAATGTATATATGATAAGTCCAATTTATTGTATAAACATCAGCACTACATTAATGGTCTGTTTCTTGGGTTTATTATCCTGTAACACAACACACATCTGAAGACATGGGCCTGACCTTAGACTTTGTGGTCAACACCGCCCTCAGAGTCCCCGTATGCAAAGCACTGCCACTGAAGAAAGAAAATTCATACTGGGAAATTAAAAGTTCAACAATCCTCAGGTACCAACTTTCTAGGGTTCTGTGTTTGTGTTCTGGACAATGTTTTGGTTATACATATTGATAAGAAAGAAAAATATATGAACATGTTATCAAATTAGGCTTTAACTTCAGAAGTAAAAGAAAATGAGATATTTACAAAGCAGAAATAAAATTATTACTATTAGTCTGATTATAGCCTCTCTTCCTCCTCTGAAAACCCAATACTTACACTTGTTCAGGAACAAGGTTAAATTTTTTAAAGATTTCTGAAATACTGAGCGCAATTTTGAGCTTTGATGTGTGCTTTAAGACTAATTTTTCAGTATTCCATAGTCTTAGTGTTTGATTTTTAAGTGTTCAGAAATATATTTTAAAAAATAGTCTTAGAATATTGGACCAGGCATCACATGCAATGCCAAAGACCCAGAAAAATATTTATATCTCCACTGAGATAACAGAAATCATTGTATTGTAAATACAAGAAAAGACAATTACACACTACAAGGCTAGATTCTAATAATAATTCACAACAAATTTTGCTCCATGACCAAGTATGGTGAGAAAAATTGCTTCATATTAGAAACAAAGGTGCTCCTAAAATGTTTCCTTGAGTCCTAGTTTTCATGATTGATGGTCTGGCTTGACTGTCCAAAGCAAATGTTGATGGCTTGCTACATGAACTCAGCCTTTGATTCACATGTGTTTCTGCTTGTGTTTCTTTTACTTTTGGTTTCTAAAGGACACACCAATCCCTATTTTCAAGCCCAGAGAACTGACCTAAGCTCAAAACTTCATGCCAAATTCTGGCATTAACATTACTGAATGTAGTCTTCTTCTCACCCCACCAAGCACTCATCATTTCAAATTTTGGATATTTTGTTTCTTTTTTACCACTGGAATTGGGGGTAAAGAGGGAAAGAAAACTTTCCTGTCTTGTAATATATCTTTATAATTTTTTTTTGTTTGTTGTCCGGTAAGTTTCTCTCTAATCTAATAGATTTATCTCTATTGCTAAGAGAATCTACAGTATCTATGCTGCTATGAATGCCGTGTTCTTTCCCCAGTTATTTGTTGGGCAGGAAATTCTTAAAAATCAGTAAAACTCTCATGACAACAATGCTGATAAAAGTTCTCATAAAAACTTCGTTGTCTTAAAAGAGAAGATATTTATTCCTAAGACTCTCTAGCTGGCAATGCTTTAGCTACTCAAAACACTGCACTGCCTAGGAAGTGTAGGTGGTAATCCACCGGGAACCTTCTCTGTGCCTCCCCAAGAGTACAGCATGTTCTAGATATGAAAAAACACCATATTTTAAACTATATATTTTTTTGAGAGTTGTTTGAAGAAAACAACATGAAAGTTTAATAGTCATTACATTCCATTGATTCTTTTTACATACAACTTTACCATTAAATGTTATACTTCAAATTATCCATTTTTAATGAAATTAAATTTACACACCATCTAGTGGCCAGTGTGTACACTTTTCTTATAAACTTCTCTGATTATTTTCACAGGATTTCATACACTCTTTCTAATGAATACAGCATATTAAGAATATTTTTTATTGAAAAAAAAAAGCAACACCTCCACTCCTTGTTTTCTGAATGGAAAAACAAGATATGTCTTCTAATATTTTCTTTAAAACTCTTAGGGATGGTAAGGCTGGAACAGATTATGTTTCTTCAACATTCTTATTTTAAAACTAGACCACAGATTGCTCAGTAGCCCATAGTATTTCCATGGGTAGGAGCATTCTTTCCTTAAGGTTTAGTCAAAAGATGAGGTTAAATTTCATTTAAGGGAATTTTTTTATGTTATCATTGGACACTAACACAGAGATGGGCAATTTCTATTTAAAAAAACATATGAAGAAACTATAGATTAATAATCCAAAGCATTTAAAAATATGAAAAAGAAGATTTGGAACATGAGTTTCAAATTTTAGCTAGCCCATGCAACTAAAAATTGACATGGTTTTGAAAAATTCCTAATTGAAATAAATCTTTTTGTTAAAACAGAGTCAAAATGCTGTGTGTATGCAAGTATTCCTTGTTGCTAAGGAACTGGATTCTTAAGAAAGCAGAAGGATTTTACTTGTCTTCTAAAGCAAATAAAAATGAGTTTTGTCCTTAGCTTAACTCTAACTGTAGGTAAAGAAACTTAATTTAAAACCTATTCAGGATTTACCAAACATTCTTCAAAGTATGTTAAAAAATTATCCTGGAATAAGAATTCACAAGGTCATTTCTGGCCTTACATATTTCAGTGAAGAAACATAGCCCCACTAATATCCATTTGCTTATTTTTCAATGCAGGTTCTAATTTCCATACATTTTAGCAGCTTTCTTTCCTAGTTCAAGTATTTCAAAGCTGAGTATCTGAATTGTGTTGATTTGGCACAGGCTGGTTTTTGGTAGTGGGGGAGGGTTGCGGGGGTGGCTTCTGTGGGAGGTTGCTAGAAGCTTCCACCACATCCGACAGAGCCAGTCTCTGATGGCTCTGATGATGGACATGCTGCTGGCCCAGTTAGAGAGGTTCTGCTGGCAGCCTGTGTGATGACATGGTAAAGAGGCAAATCAAAACAGAGCGCATGCAGTTCTTTCTCCAGGAGTGGCGAGGCAGCACTGCTGGGGCCATCAAAGCCTACAGCCCACGGCAATGCACTGCTGCAGCTGCTGCCATCTTGGCACAGCCCACGGTGAGCCTTGCCTGCCTGGCCGCCCCTAGCCAGATGTGCTGTGGGCAGAAGTGCAGGAGCGGAGGCTGCTTCCCCTTCCTGGTGCCCTGCATGAAGAGAAAAGGGGGCATATAGCACCAGTACTGCAGCAGCTACTATTGCCCGTGTGTCGGCAGCGGGGATGCCTGGGCAGCAGTGAAAGTAGGACGAGCAATTCCCCAATGCAGAACCTAGACAAGATCAACCTCTCAGCACTATGGGATCCTGAAGGAATCTTTGAATTAGTGGAACTTGTTGACAATGGTACCTACAAGCAGCAGTCTTTCTTCTAGTCACAGAAGAGGAAGAAGTGAAGACATGTGCAAGAAAACAACATGGCGGCACCAAGGTCAGTGGAAAAGAAAGTGGGGGAAGAGGGGCTCCAAGCATTGGAGCTCAAATTCCTCTGCAAGCCATGGTGAAACAAACTCTCTCCCTGTAATGCATCAAGTCCATGGGGCTGCAGAGATCCACTCACAGCCCATGGGAAAAGTGCTCACACCAGAGTGAGTGGATGCCTGAGAAAGCAGTGACCTAGTGGAAAACCTGCATAAAGAGAGAGGGCCCCTGCTTCCAGAGATAGAGAGAGAGGGCCCTTGCATCTAAACTAGAGCAGCCTATCCTTAGAAGACTACAACACCATGATCGAGTGACCCACACCACAATAGTTTTGGGATGACTGTTTGCCTGTGGGAGGGACCCCTTGACACAGCAGAAAATAAACTCCTCTTCCTGAGCAAATAGGTCTTGAGTGACGAACTGACCAAAATGCCCACATCCTGTCTCCCTGCGTTGTTGGAAGGAGGGATGGGTTGGGGGGAAAAGGCGTTTTAAAGGCTTATTTTATTTCTCATTATCCACCTCTGACTGTTAATAATAAATTTACGATATACCTTTAAATTTGAACCTGATTTGCCCTTAGAGGATTTTCTTCCTGTCCTGATCTCAATGCATGAGCCCTTCGTTATTTTTTTTCCCTCTTTCCTGCCCAAGTCACTATCAAACCACAATGTCAAAACTCTCCATTTGAGAGATGCACTGAATGTCTATGTAGCACCCTGAAATATCAACAGGACAATCAGCATTGAGCTACAAGAGGTAAGGAAGTATATTGTATGACTCAGCTTCTGTTAATCAGTTAGTGGAGAGTATCCTACTGTCATTTAAGACAATGTGCAGTTCATTGCTAAACAGACATATCAGTTTAAGAGGTGGTTGCCACTTCTCATCTCTAATTCTGAAAACACCTTTATTGCATTTTAATTGTATGTGCTTTTTCATCTATAAAGAAAGTACTCCTGATTAACACAAATGATGTTGTGATAAGAACACTTATATCTAGATCTTCAGTTTTTGTTAAAATGACGGAAGAGATAGCTTTGAAGTGCATCACCATATACTCTTTGTTTTATTTTTTTTCCTATTCAAAACAAAAGAATATTTAATGAGCTAACAGAAAGTTCTAGTCCCTAATCTCTACATTTATAAAGTTTCTCAGATGTGTTAAAATTGCTTCAAAGCACTGTATGTGTTTCACATTAAATCTGAAAACTTTATGAGTTTCCCTGTCACTAGTAATTTATTTTATATGGAAAAAATAATTTAATCACTTACTCTTAGAAATAAAGGCTTTAAAACACCCTCTCCCCCTCTTCTATCCTCCTCCAACCACCACCTCCCAGACAATTTACTTTCTTCATTTTTAATTTCTCAGACTTTGTGTTGTAAAGTACAGTTATTCCTGCAGGATCAGACACATATTTTTTATTGTTCTTTCAAAAAATACCCCAAAAAGCCCAGCAATTAGATTTGCCATGTAAATGGTAAATTTACCATTACTACTCAGTGTACTCAGATGTCCAAAATAGCAGCTTTACAATGCAAATGATAGTCGAGTGATTAGAGTGATCCATAAAACTCTCTTTTCACACCTTTCATAATTTTTACCATTAAAAGAAGCTTTCAAGAAATCTTTTTTCATATCTGTACTTACACCTTCAATAGCTTGTAATGGAGGAAGGTAATGGGAACAGCATAATTGCTAGAATCAAGAAAGAACATGTCTCATACTGCACCACTCAGTCAAGTGGGTGAACAAATGAAGATAGATAATGATGAATTAACTCTATCATGGTGCTGAATTCCTTTTAGCACTCCTACCAGTATTTCACAAAGCTTTACAACTTTTCACTGCCTAGGGAGAGGAGCTGCAGTGTCGCAACAAAACAACCAGCATTAACAGATGACAGTCACCAACAGGTAACTGGAGAGTGACATTAGACTGCTCAGCGGAGACAAAAAGGGAAGTAAAAGCAGGGAGCCACTAGGATCTCTGTTCTGAGACTCAAAACAGGAATATTCAGACTGATGCTGGCAATGGAATAGGAAATACTGCCTTTGTCAGTTAGGAACACACAGTGCTGCATCAAGAAGAGAATTGTTAAGCTGCTGATTGTCTCTTCTTTGGAAAGCAGAGGAAGATACCAGGCTTCCTGTATGACTTTCAGGGGACTCTTTGGGGTTAATATGCAGCAAAAAATTTCTTAATTCACATTTAGAGCCTCTAGTTGCAAGCATAATTTATGCATTAAAATACGATAACTTTATTTATCCAAAGTTAGGCTATGTAATTGCTTCTTTTTTTTCTCTCTTTTTTTTTTTAGGTGAAGAAGAAAACAAGTAATAGATAGCACTCGTTAAAAGAGCACATGCTATAAGTGTTTAACTCACTCATTTTGCTGAGCAATGAAGAACCAAAATTTGTCTCCAGACAAGGGTATCTAAAGTATATGGAATTTCTGCAACACAGTGAGAAAGAAACCACAGAGAAAACAATTCTCTTAAGATACCTCATTCCCTGACACTTAGCCCAATGGTCAATGTAATGATGGAACTCACAGAGAGTGCTGTGAGATCTCTGGGGTCTCCAATATAAAAAGGACATGGATCTGTTGGAGCAAGCCCAGAGGGCCACTGAGATTATCAGAGGGATGGCGCACTTCTCCTATGAAGACAGGCTGAGAGAGCTGGGGTTGTTCTGCCTGGGGAAGAGAAAGTCTTAGGGAGACTTCAGATCACCTTCCAGTAACTAAGGAGGGGGTCTACAAGAAAGTTGGAGACAAGCTTTTCACAAGGGAATGTCATGATATGGCAATAAGAAATTACTTTAAATTGAGAGGAGGCAGATTTATATTAGATATTAGAAATAAATTGTTTCCTGTTAGGGTGGTAAGGCAGTGGAACAGGTTGCCCAGAGAAGTTGTGGATGCCGCATCTCTGGAAGTGTTCAAGGCCAGTTTGGATGAGGCTCTGAGCAACCTGGTCTAGTGGAAGTTCCTGTTCACAGCAGCGGGCTTCGAAGTAGATGATTTTAAGGTCCCTTCCAACCCAAACAATTTTGTGATTCTAAATATCTGACATTATGCAGTCTGCCTTTTTTTAGGTAATTACAAAATAAAATAGGAAAGATGACCTTTTAATAGTTAATGCAGTTACTGTTGCAGTTGGGGATTTGAAGTGTATTGCAAAATTTTGATGATATATACTCACCATTATTTATAATGACAGCTTTGTTTCATAGTGCCTCTACAAAAGAAAAGTTATCTTCATTGTCCTAAGCCATAAACCAAGAAAAGTCCAACTAATGACTAAGAATAGCAATAGAGCACACTCAAACCACTTTTTTTCTACAGTCTCTTTGCTGCAGACAGATACTATGAAGGAGTTGGTTGTATTTTCACATCAGAGACATGACCTTTCTAGCCTAGTTCTAATACAAGTTTCTAAAGATGTAACAAACTCTGCTTTCTCCCACTACCCCAAACTCTTAGCTTAAAATATCCCAGCTGGCACTGGATCTCCTTGAACTGAACCAGCTTAAGTCCTCCTTCTGCTGGAAGGAACAGCAGCCAACAGAGTAAGAACCCACAACAAAATGTGGATTTGGTCATGTTTAGTTAAGGGTTGGCCTAAGATGTCTGCTGAGGTTCATTCATTGGCCAAATTTACCACATGGAAAAATTGTGGATGTTAAAAATTCTGTGTTTTCACTAATTAAAATTAAGGTGAAGTTGGTGGTGGGCTTTTTGTTGTTTGTTGTTTTGAGAAATTACTGGTACTATCATGCATATTTCTTCAGTAATTTATTAAAGACCTGAAAGAACATTTACATTAACAACTCTGAATTTTACATATACAGCAACAAACATACGGAACAACCAGATAGTTTAACCCACGGATCAACACATCAGTGTTGACCCAAGTGAGAATAAAAGCCTTGACTTTTTTCTTTTTTATTTCTATCCTAACAAGTGTAACAGGACTTTGCTCTATAAATCACATTTCAACACTTGTGGCACTAAAGAACACAGGTTTAATTCAGTAAGCTGTCTGCATGAGGAATTACCACAACAGTCAGTATGCCTCACTTCATGAGGGCGTGCAGATCATCTTTCATGATTTTCACTGTCACCATCTAAATACCCATGGGGTCAGATTCTGAGCTAATATCAAAACTAAAAACCAACTGCTGGCGTAGCTGCTAAGGAATTCAGTCTCACACTTACCACTGATTCTGAGTTAAACTTATATAATGAGTGTTAATTCTTTGACATAAATATGTATCTTTGACATAAACATTCATAAATATGTTTGCTTTCAAATGTTTGCACAAGGAAATACATAAAAGCACCTGTGAAAAAATAATTAAGAATCAAAAAGTAAACACAGAAAATGTAACTGCCAAGTGTACCTTCATATGCATCTACTGAATTGACTAAATTTCCAAAAGAGCTGAAGAACAGGTGAAGTTGAACAGGTTTCAAAAAGCCTCTACTGCTTGTAGAGATCAGGGTTTATTTGCTCATTTTCAATTAACCTGTGTCTAGATCCAGTAATGACAGGAAACACCCTCAAAATCATAGGGAAAAACACCCAACAAGATACTCTGAAGAAAGAAAATGAAACCATACTTGGTCATTTCAAAAAATGACTTCACAGTGCTCCAATGTCAATGAACATCTAAAGTTAAACTGTTGGCTGCTTGTATAAGTAGCCTGGGAGAAAATGCAGCTTGATTTCAAACATGACAGGTATTGTCTGTTAGTTTCATAATTTTCAGCTCTGACCACTCACACTGGCTTTCATTTGTCTTTGCAAATGAGGGGAACTAATTACAGAGTTAATATTTCAGCAGCTGAAGTAGGAGTAGCAAAAACATATCTTGTGTGACATTTGCTTTCAGAAAAAGCAGCGGAATGCAGTAGGAAGACTTTCACAGGGAGGGCTTTGCCTCTTTGTAAACACATTGCTGCTGAATTTAAGCAGTGCTGCCTACAAAGGCTAGAAATGAATGCCATTCTCCCTGCAAATTTAGCTGGTTTTTGTTTGATTGGTTGGTTTTTTCAACTGTTCTAGAAAGCTTTTCCATTCACTCCATCACAGAGCTTCAATTCTGGCTGTGCTCTGAAACGAGTACAATTTAAAGGGTTTTGTGGGTACAGACAGACACCTGTGCCTTCCATGTAAATGTATCCAAGGCATACAACAAAAGTTCTGGGGAGGAAATGCTTTGGTATTCCTCAGTCTTAGGTTGCAGAAAATAGGTTGGTAATTTGCCCAACAGACCAAATAGAATCTGCCTGCTCCTTACCACAGTCTGCAGAAAGGCAAGCTTGTTTGTTGTAAGAATAGAAATAAAAACTCAAATGTAGTCTTCCATGGTCACTCTCAGACTTACTTGCAGGAACTTAGCCGTATATAATCTTCTAATATTAGACATAAAAAAATTCTACACAAACATTTATGAGATAAAAAGTGCATTTTTCCCATTCCATCTTAAAGCACTAGAAAAATGTGTTACGTGAGCATCGCGGGAGATAGGTGAGCTATAGAATAAGCCGAATGATATTAAAAACTTGGCAAGGGAGAAACGTATATTGAAAAACAAAGTGAGTGAAATCAGTGTTAAACACTGCCCATGGAATATGGAGGGATGATGGATTGCACTTCTTTCGTTACAGCTCTCCTATGATAATCAGATAGGTAATAAAGTTTTCAACCCTAGTGTATTGCAATGTTTGCAAGACACTAGAAGAAGATTCAGATATTTCATTTCCTCTTCCTCCTGCATTGCCATGTTCTGAGGAGGGGTCATCCCTAGAGAAGTGCAGATAGCGTTGTTGACAACATCATCTTTAAAATAGATTTGTGATCTAACCTGCTTACAAAATAGGAAAAATTGGTGCACTTTCAAGGTTCTTTCTGGCCACAAGCAATATACAAGTACTTTTTCTGCTGCTCTCTTACTTACAGGAACTGCCATCAGCCTGGTCACCAAAAACAGTAGGGAGAGCCCTTGTCTGCATCTCTTGAGGTAAGAGCTCTGGTCATATCAATCACTCTCACTCATTTTTCATTACTTTCTATTTTCTGAATCTAAATTAATTCTTCTAAAAATATTATTAGCACCAAGTTTTCATAATAGAGCTACACAGTTAAAATTAGCAATATTTTTCAGTATTTCAGAAGCAGAGAAACCTCATGAATTCTCTATTACTTTCAAGCTGGACTGGTTTTAGATGTCATACGTTTAGGAGTTACATGTCTATCTGTTTCTGTTGCACCAAATCTCATCACAGCATGACCACTGAAAGCAGTTCAGAGGAATCTTTTTTTTTTTTTTAATTATTAATTTATTGGGAAAAGAGACATATAAATGTATCCACTATGCACTGTAACCACTCACAATTTTTGCATACTTGATATGCCCACACAGAATACGGAAAATTAATATGGTTTTTTCATGATAGGAACCAAATCAGCCAAAGGTTTGAGGTACATCTAAGTCTAATTCCCCTCCATCACTTAAAAGAGCACTACAATAACATTTGTACAGACAACCAAATAGCTTTAAATTCCAAAAGAACAAAGCTTTATTTAAAGATTAATTTTAAATAACATTGAGTTTTCTAAATTGAGAAATCTCAAGTAACTTGTTCAAACAGCTTAGAACTACATGGGGAATAACTGTCCCTGCTCTTGCCCACTGTGTCCTTGCCGGTGAGTCCTTACTTCCTGGCTTGATTTCAGACGAATCAACAACTTCAAGTTTCACCAAACGCTACCCAGTCCTCTCTTCTCCCTAGAAAGGTTATTTTCCTTGATTGTGATAACTGGTTTCCTAATTGTCAGCAGTCCCTTTTCCTCAATCTGAGAAATTTCTCAGTCCGCAGGCTTTCACACCTCTCTGAGGAGGCCATTCTCCACAGTTTAAGAATACCTCTCTCTTTCTTAGTAATTATTTCCACAAAAGAAGTCCCACATTCATTCCATAGGCACTGACATTTTAATTTTTATTTTTTAATTTAAAAGAGAATATTATATGAACAGCAAATTAAGCATAAATTGTCCATTTGTCAGCATCTGTAAGATAAAACACTTGTATATTCCCATATATTGCTATTACCCACATCCAGATGTTCGAGACCTTCTTTTCTCTTTGAAAACCTCACAGGATAACCTGTCTTGTCTTTTATCTTCAAGACCTTTTGGCCCTTAGAAGCACAGGTGCCTGTTGAATTCCCAATCCCCCAGTTAATCTCTGCTTCAGGCTCAGACTGGTTTAATGGTAACAGACTATCAGAATCATTACGATTGGAAAAGACCCCCAAAATCGTCAAGCCTGTCTTTCCACCAAATGCCACCATGCCCACTAGAGCATACTGCGAAGTTAAGTGAGTAATGCTCACCATAAAAAATGATACAGCTCCCTAAATACCTGAAACTCTCATTCCAAAATAAAATTTTGATCGCTGAATCAATCCATTGTGTTTTAGTACTCATCGCACAGATAAAAAGCACCTTCCAAGTTGCTTTTTCATGACATTAGTTCTGGAAAATCATCTTTTGGGAAGTAATAGATGATGAGTGATAGCTACAACAAAAAGAAACTTCCTACTCCATTGTTTTGATTTTCAGTTATGTATCTATATGTTACAGTATATACTTCTTTTAAAAAACAAGCTCAATGTACTGGATGACCAAGTGCAAATTCTACTAATACTTCAACAAAAGCATGAACCTGGAAAGTTAAAGTTAATGATGTTGATCATTTCAGTGGGCTCAAATGGAGTTAAAGCACAAGATAAAATTGCAAAAACATATAAAGAACATAAGGCAAAGTAGACCATCCATAGATCTTCATGTTTGGTTAGGTAGGAGAGTTTCTGAGGTGGTTTCTGAGAGATCTGATCATGAAAAGAACCAGATGGACTGCTGGAAGCAAGCACGAAACATATTAAAATATAAGAGGAATGAAAAGAAGATTAAAACCAAGGTAGGAGTGGAGAAAGTCCCTCTAGTGTTTTCATTAGTGATTTAGAACTTCTGGCATGACTGTCAACCAAAGATGGGCAGCAACGTCTAGAGCTTGTGTGAATCACTAGGTGACCAAGGATTTATTTGAAGACATAAGTCCTCATACTACATTTGCCCAGTTTTACAGAGCAATGTCAGTAAAGTCAAAGACTTATAATGAGCACCAAGCTGCCACAGCATAGTGGAGAAAAGCCCCTAACATTCTTACAGCTGGGCAGGTGGGGGAACTACTGTGTTACAGCATGGAGAAAATTGGTTTGATGTGTGGGCTTTGGCACATGGTGAGCATTTTTGCAAGGAAGTATTTTACTGTAATTTAAATTTTATTGTAAGGCATGACACATCCTTTCCAGCTAATTGCTCTATTTCAGCTTTTAAAATGAACAGCTCTTTCTCTCTTATGTTTCAGCTCATATATTGTAATGATATTACTGCAACTGTTAAAGGTGACCTGGAAATTATTTTAAATTATTTGCTTCTTGCTTCTTCATTCGTTTACAATGAATAAAAATGGCTAAGAGATTATAGACTAATTCTAAAGCACATCCCCTCCTGCTGCTCCACTCCCCCTTTCTATTTTTACTTTATGTCATTGCTCATACTCCAGATTTACCCAAGTTAGAAGTGCATGTGATATATCCCTAGCAGCCATTTTAAGTTGGATAAGTGATAAAGACTTTTAGTGCAAGACTCAGGTCTGTTCCGTGATGTGCTATACAGACCCTTACAATGTTGTGCTACTCTGGGGAACTATATGGCCTTCATCACTTCTGCACTGGGTCATTCCACTCACTGTCAGATTCTTTATTTTGTGATTGATGATTTAGGTATTGATTTGCCTTAGAGAGGGGCCAATAGAATGCTGTCAGAAGACCTACAAGCCTTTGCTGATGGGGAGGCAAAGAGAGCACCCACGTATTAATGTATCAACATTCAAGACAAATAGAACTCCCCAATTTCCCAAACTCCAATTTATATCAGAAGATAATGCCTGTGAACTTTATTAAGATGTATGCTTTTACCTAAGAAATTTGGATTAGTTTCAAAAGAGAAGAGGTGAATTCTAACTTTGTGGGGAAAAAAAATCCAGAGTCCATAGTTTTAAAAAGACTGCTATGCAAAGATGTTCTTTCACCCAGAGCCAGGTCAGAGAAGCAGCTGCATCTGGGAATGGTGAGTATTCCTTAATCTTTCATTTTATGTGTGGAATAAAGAGATCAAACCAACTTTTAAAACACCTGAGCAACAGTTTTGTTCAGCAAAGAAGAATAGTGTTCTCTCTTTCAAATCTGTTAAACTGAAGCATTTACAAGAGGTAAAGTCCCTGCTGGGAGCGTAATGTGAAAATCCACTCGGTGTGTGTATTTCTTCAGAAACTTAAAGTGCTAGTAACTTGATTAATTTAACTTTGCTTTTCCCTTCAACCTTAAAAGATGAGAACATTCTGAAATGTACAGTGAAAAATCTCGATACAAAAAGGATTTTATTCTGTGCTAAACCAAACCAGACATTTTTTTTTTTTTAGCAAACTATGCATGCTAGAATCATGGGGTATCATGACGCTGCTGAAGTCAAAAATAATTTGTAACCCATAGGTGGGCAAAGATCAATATGCCCCTTCAGTTCCATAGAGGTGTTGCAGAGATGAGTGGTCAAACAGACTAAAAAGCCACTGGATTACTGAAGGAATTTATGTGCTCAGTATGATTGGTTCCAGTAGCACAAACCCATGTAACTGAAACAAATAATAAGAAAGGTTATTCTCAGAAGAAATTTCCATATCCTGCTCCTAAGTGTCAGACTTAATCTACTAAAAAGACTGTATTTTAATCTCAAAGAAACTATTTGATCAGCAAAGCACTCAAAATAAACAAAACACCCATTATGTGGATCAGGATAGATAAATTTAAGATTATTAACTCAAGAAAACATGCTATCAATTTCTAATGAGGTTATATTTGTCATAATACAGTTTAAATTGTGAATCTTCCACAACATCCCTCTTGATATCTCCTGGAGGAAAAGGAAGGCTTTAGTAAAGCTTTTGACACCGTGTCCCATGACATACTCATGGACTAACTGCTGAAGCATAGGTTAAATAACTGTACAGTGAGATAGTCTGAAATCATAAATTTGAACCATAAATTTGATTCCTTTTTTCCAAAATAAAAGAACAGTTAAAGAGCAATTCCTATAGAGTGAATTTTAAGACTAAGCTATGGGTGATCAAAATACTTCAAAAGTGAATCTAAGGTTCAGTCCAAGGAGAGAAAACTGAGTGTACCTCATAAAATTATAAAGTTTGAAGTACTTGGAATTTTTAATGCAATTAAATTTCTAATTTAAAAAATCCGATAACATTTAATTCTGTAGACTTTGATTTTAAATGTGAGATCATGTATCTACAAAAAATGTCTCACAATAAATCTAGAAGTCTTCTAGAGACTGAATTGAGTTGTAAATTATAAATTCAGTGATCTAATACTTCTTAATTGGTTAAAAATTTGAAGCAAAACACACTCCCCTCACCTCCATAAGTGCAGCTAATAAGTTACACTTATTAGCTTCTACTAGACAGGTTTCCTTACCCTTGTCAAAAACAATAATAATTTTATTTTTAATGAACATTAGGAAATATAATTTCTTATAAAAGTATTAAAATATCAGAAAATATTCCTATGAGACATATTGATGGAATTTACTGGAGATGGTGAATTCTGTAAACAGTTTTGCTCCAATATGGACCTCTTAGGCTTTAGAGCCCCAGGAAAGGAAAATGTGTTCACAACTAAGACTAAAAAAACCTAAGAAAACCGTTTTTACAACCATTGAGGGAAGCGTTAGTAGTTTGCTGTTCATGTTTAATTACTTTTCTAAATGCCTTAGACAAAATCTCAATAGCCATCCATTATTGTTAAAATCTATTCTTTCCCCAAAGTATTTATGGGATAACTGATGGCACAGATCTTTTCTCATTAAAAGTATAAGATTAGACACAAAACCAAAATGCTGACAAAACATACTTCAACAGCAATATTCAGAATGGCAAGTATATAATAGAACTTTTAAAGCACTGGGGTTTTTTGTTGTTTTTTTTAATCTTCCTTTACATAGAACATATTTTCTTTCTGACACTGGTAATATGACTTTCAGAGAGACCAGGAGTGCATTATACAAACTGTGACTGGAAAGATGGCAAGGTTTTGTTTGTTGGATCATTTTCATCTGTCTATTTTTGACAAGGTCAAAAAACTCCTCTAATTCAAATTTACACTTGGCTGCTGATAAAAAGTAGCTGCATGCTTTGACATAAAGTAACCCACAGTATCAAGCAATTGTTATATGAAAGTGTTCCTTCTAATAACTTAATTCAGGACAGCAACTGAGCAGAAATATCCATCTTTGTCAAACACTGTGCTTCTGAAGTGTTCTGCTAATCACTTGTAAGCACTGAACACACAACTCACTGAAGTCTCATTCCATTGTTTGCATTTCAGGTGAACAATAATTCAAGCAAATAAGAAGACATTTTAGAAAGTGTTGCAGGACAAATCTTCAGAACTCTCCCTTCTTAAAAAACCAAACCAACCAAGCAAAAAAAAACCCCCAAAACAATAAGAAGAACACAACGCCCCAAAATCAAGAAGCAACAAACCATTAAACTAGAAACTAATCATGAAAAACACACACAGAGAAGGAGCTCCTTTTCTTTATTACCACCATAATTAGTGTCTGTCAAGAAATGTTACAGCAGCACTGTATTTTGTGTATTTTAGACATGGAAATCCAGGAGTGGAAATGTTTAAGTCCTTCAAAATCAGCACTTATGAATCAGAGATGTCACAAGCACAGGTAAACTAAGCTATCAATCTTTGCTCCTGCTGACAGAAATTCTCTCCTTGTCACAGAATTTTTGAAGGGGTTTCCATCTGATACCTTTAGACTTTTACCTAGGTATGTCCACTAATGTAATTCCTAACAGCAAGGAGAGCATAAAACACCTGACAAGGTGGTGTTAGGCAGTCAGCTAACATGTTCACATCACAGAAAATCAGTACTAAATATTTTTTGGGTTTGTCTCTGAAAGCAGAAACCACTTGTAAGACAATGAAATTGATATTCTCTATGGGCACACAATATGTCTGTGTACGTTTTATTTTCATATCTGAACTCAAAATAAAGCTACTCAATGAATGCACAATAAGAATTATCTGTCTCAAGCATTAAAAAGAGCATACACTTGGATGCTGTTTTATTCCTTTTCTATTTATCTGATCTAGCAAAGACTTTCACAGAAGTGATATTCTTTTATTGGAATTCATTCATAAATTATGCAACTGACATGTGAAATACCAGCAACAGTCATTTGCATGGCAGAAAGCTTACAATGGCAGTACTTCTTGTTCAACAAGGTCAAAAATCTCCGTCAGTTAATTCTACACCAAGTCTAGCTGGTGAAGCACTAGGGCTGTATACTTTCATGGTAGAAATCCTTCATTCAAAAGAATAACCGTTTTGTTGTTGTCCTGGGTTGTAGAATAAGATATGCACAAAGTATTCTATCACCCTCTTCATCATCTGTTGAAACCAATTGT
>JBBMKD010000102.1:84332341-84346522 GCA_037834095.1 Argya squamiceps
TTATTTCTTTTTCTCATTAAATTGTATTTCTGACTTGGAGCCTCTCATTTGTTTTGCTTTCAAACCATTACAGTTGTACATGCACAAGTGATGCAAAATATGCATGGAAGGTGACATCTGAAGAAAAAGAATAGCAAGAGAAAACTCTCCTTTACTGCTTCTGAAAGATGGACTTTCCTATGTCCTCTGAGGCTCTGTCATTGGCTTTATATTATAGTTCTATTGGGAAAAAATGCATTAATATAATTTTAACTTACCTTTAATATTATTTTCATAACCATTAAATCAAGAGATTATTCTTAATAAAACCGGAACTAGTTCTTGCAGTATCAATTTACTTTTCACTACTTAGAGGGTTCTTTTAGCTGAGTGTTTACTCTGCTAAACACGTCTTTTGATGCATAAACTGAACAAACCTACCGTATAGGCCCATCAATTGGAAGTTCAAAGTCAAACCATAGATTCTGACATTCATCAGAGCTGATTTAGCAAAAAACAAAAAACAAAAAACAAAAAAAAAAAAAAAAACCAAAAAACAAACAAACAAACAAAACTGACAAGGGCTTGAAAGATTTTCACAGTAGGATTTTTCTGAGAGACCTCTTCTGTTTTTATAACATTTTTCTTCCCTAACTCGTCTTTCACTTTGCTGCTGAAATGAGATGCATTTCAGAGATGGGAAAGATAAAGGAGGGGAGACTAAAAGGACAATTTTTTTTTTTTTTTTGGATCCTATAAAATACTCTAGAAACCATCTTTATCTCATTCTCTAGTGAAAAGAAGCAGTAGATTTCAACATCAGTGAACCTATAAAGGATTCCTCCCCATTTTGTAGTGTAATTAATGAAATCTTCTCTTCGATACATTCTTCTCCATAAAACAGCTACACAAGCTTTAACTTCTTGTTCATTTACAGTCTATAACAGTCAGATTTATGTAAAGGAGAGAAGCAAATGAGAAAAGCAAAATTACCCAAGCTCCAGCAGTTCTATAAGAACACTGCTAAACCAGTCTTAAGTAGTCTCTTTAATATCAAATTCATTGATATTATTTTTTTTACTGATGATATCCAATATTTAGGAAAGTAATGAAACAATGAATTCGTTACTTGCAGGGGAGTCCTAAGTGACACCTTAACACTCTAGCACACAGTGAACCACAAACAGAGCTATGAATCCCTAAAATACAAGTAGCTCTCTATTTTATATTCCACTCACTGTGCAACAGATCCCACTAAAACTTGCCTCTAGGTTAGCCTGCCAACTATTTTCAAGTCCCAAATATTATGGATATTTGAGTGCATGTAGAGTGAGGTCTTTAAAAATTCTACATTATTAATCATTACATTAGTAACTTTTAATCAAGGAACTCATCAAGAAAGTAGGACAAGGCCAGTCCGGTCAGCCTGATGCTGATTATCACACAGTTGCATTATCATGCACTTTCTCAAAAGGTTTTGTTTGGATTTGAGAGCAAAATTATTTCTAGTGTCAAACCATGTGTGTCCTTTTTTTCCTGTTCAAAACTCAAGCCAGCAACTGTGATTAGAAAATGAAATGCAAATACTTCTGAAGAAATAAGATGAGGGGAACAATTCTCTGATTTGTCATTGCTATCAACAGGCCTACACAGTACAGTGCAATTACTGTCAATGTGGTGAACAAGGCTAGGTACAAGTGAGGATCTTTGCCAGGAAAAATTTCTGTTCACATAATTTCATTCAACTATGCATCCTTGAGAACAAAAGAGTCTTACCTCTAGAAGGACAGACTTCTAAAATGCTACTCAACTGCAGATAAAAATTAGATAAAATAAGACATCTGCTTTCTAACCTAACAAGCTGGTTGGAGAGTTTATTTTCTGGTTTTCAGTGTGGCACAGCAGCATAGCCTGGGTTACGACTTGGGTGAAAAGTTTTTAAGCTGCAAGCAAGTGTGGTGAGAAAAAAAAATACAGTAGATCCCCATCAGGTAAGAAAAGCAAAATTAAAGACAGAAGCAAGAGTGCTAAGACAGAGATGGTCAGTAGCTCAAGGATTCCAGATACAAAACACAAATGTACAAAATGCTAAGGAAAGACGCAGGTAATTGGAAAACTGCTCCTCATCAATAGAGCTGTCCAGCCTATGGGACCAACCATAGGATGGGATCAATGTGACCAGTTTTCCCCTCTGACTGACGACTGCCAGGCTAAGCCAACTCATCAGGGGACTTAGCGGAGGGTGGTTAGCATATTAATAATTTACCAGTATCTCATAAGTTCCTATTATGTAATAATTAATTGGTTGCCTATTGTATCACTTGAAAATTTCTACTTTGCATTCTTTAATAGTGCAGAACTGTTTTTTTAAAGAACGAAGATAGGAAGGGTAATAATAAGTGAATTGCAGTTACTTGTACCTATCCATCTCAGAAGCTGCCTAATGTGAGTTGGGTTAAATATGCTGATGTCAATAGCACTTCATGGTTTGAGCAATGACATTGAGAACTCAGTTTCAGTACCTCAAAGACTAGCAGCTTTGGTACATACAGTGGTAGCTTCACTTTAAAATTTATTTTCTCTTTTAAACTGCTTGAAATATATTAAATTTTTCAATAACAATGTACCTGAGAATTCATGGTAAGGCAAGAGGTTAGATGCTGAGACAATCACAAGAAAAGTCATTAATTTAAATAGATCTTTTTATATCCACAAGTTGTTGTATATTTCATACGTATTATTGGAGGAGAAAAAATATACTCCCAAAACAGCCTCTAGACACTTCACCATGTTACTTTTTTTTTTTTTTTAATCCAGAAACATAGTCCCACCAAACAAAAACTTTCCCAACTCTCATCAGTATTTCTTATTTAGAAATTTAGCAGGTGCTGAAAACTGCAATGCTTGGCCCAGAAATCTTTGTCATTCATTCAAAATAAGGGAAATCCATTTTAATAAGCAGAAGATCAGTGGAAACCACAGAACTGTAGACCTTCTGCAACATCTGTTTAACTAGAATTGCTCCAGCAGAAACCTGCACCATATTACATCATGCAATTTGAGTACTTGGCTCTACCCCACTCACCAGTACTTAAGCCTCTGTTGTTAAAAGCTCTTAGCATCCGGAGAAGTCGGCCTCCCTCACTCTGGGGGTGATACTTCTCACATGCTTTCATTTCCTAACAAAAGGCACAGGGAGCCACCTTGTATTCCTGATGCAGAACACCACATCAATTTTCCTCCTCTATTTCTTGTTTTTTCTCTATTCCCTCTTTTCCCTAGCGCTCCTCTCATCTAAAAGTAAAACTGCAAGATAATGGAAGAACAAAGAAAACAACTTTAGCTTTTCAGTTAGTGCTTTCATTCCTCCTCTTCCTTTTCCCCTCCCTGCCCTTCAGATGTTTAAATGGTTGCATGTTCTGCTCAACTCTGTTGTCTGTTGCCTCTGTCTCTCACTGTCAATGACTTTCATGACAGGAAAAAAATCAGCTCATAGACATGAAATTCTGAAAATATACATAGAGCATTTTTTGCCTCCTTTTGTTCTACAATGCTTTCCCTCTTTAGAGACAAAAAACCCCTCTTGCTCCAAATGTAAATCTTAAAAGATATTAACAGGTTGTTCTTTTGCCTTTCAGATAAAGTATCATTAAGTACACAAAAAATTATGAGGTCTGTATTCCTCCCGTCTTTTATTTCAGCACTTTAAGTGCTTTCCAAGATAAAGCAATAAAGTTTTATTCTTTTTGCAATTTGTTTTCGGTCTGCTGAGACAAATAAAATATTTGCAATATTTACTCCAAATTAGCTGTAATAACAAGGTCTAAATAAAGACTGTTTCACATCAGTCTATTACAAAGAAGGACTGTTTACAGTATTTTAAGTGCTACATTGTTATTCTCAATTCTACACCTTCTATGGAAACCAAGTTAACAATCTGCATAGATATCAACTTTTAAAACCCTATTTGAAGGAGCACAGAGCTAATTTTGTCACAGTATCTCTCCATAAAGGTCAAAATTACCTGACACAAGTTAGAAAATAGCATATTTTCCACTGGTTGGGCAAAGAAATAGTCTTCAGAAAGCAATGGGCTCCAGAGCAGCCCATCAACTCATATGTCCAAAAAATCAGTTACTCTGAATGCTTCAGGTAGCAAAAAAATGATTTATAGGTTGTTTTCTGCAGAAGGTTCTGAGTTGTCAAACATGAAAACATTATACTTACTCAAATCTAAAAGGGTGAAGAAGACTAATGTAGTTGTTAAGGATACAAAAGTAGATATTAAGATGTGAAAGAAAGAACAGATGCCTCCACATCCCTTCCTCTACACAGATTCCAATATAGTCATGACAAATTTACATATAGGGCATGTCACATATCTAGTATTATACTAAGCCATTTTAAATCACTGTCCCATGTCCCTTCCCAACATCATTTTTCTAATGACATATCCTTCTTCTCAAAGGGTTAAACCCTTTGGTTTAACCTGTCTTCTAAATTTCTATACATGTATCCAATTTCTGAATTGCCAATGAAGTGTTCTTATATCAATCTTCAGCTCCTTCCCTGGGTCTCTCAACTGTCCATTACAAGCCTCTCAGATGTTCCACAGTTCTTGCTCGCCTCCATCCGTCCATTCATTCATCCATCCATCCATCCATCACCAATCCAAGATTTTTATTCCTCATGGCTTACCAAACTTCTTGCAAAAATGTAGAAATGTGACACTGTCCTTGCAAACAAGGACACTGGTCTTCATTTTCACATTCTCTGTGTAGATGGGGACTTCAGAAACCAGGATTATCTTGGAGAAGCTTGTCTTCCAAACCCAGTCACTGCCTTGCATGGCACACCTAGTCTCCTCCAAGGAAGAGAAAATATTTCTTTGACAAAGATGCTGGTGTCACTGCTAAGATGAAATGGTATGGCCCCCACTGAATAGCCCTGTTCCCAGGCAGATATCCCTCCAGCTGACACACCCAAAAGGCACAGCTTTTAGTGCTCTGCTTCTACTCCCCTGGTACCAAGTAGACAAAATAAAATGACTGCAAGAAATATGGCTTTTTCTGAGGAACATGAGCAACAGAGCAACGAAAACAGAGAAAGAAGAACCGAGAGATACTGGTTGAAGAGCAAAAGAAGCAGAAAAGCCAAAATCAGATTTTTTCTGGAGTTACTCATGACACTTCAAATCATAGTCCAGATTTCCTTCACAGAGAGTACCTACAGTTGTTGTTGTTGTTATCTCTTACTCTATTGAATAGTTTCCAAGACAGCTAGGAGTATTTCAGAATAAAAACTGAAACATGAACTCTCTCTCTTCACAGCATGGCACTTATGCTCACAGACTGACAGATTGCCTAGAAATGTAGATGTTCTGTACAAAGCCAACTCATGTAAAAATTAACGTGTTATGCATAACCCAAAGGGATATGTCATAACATCACCCATAATCAACAGTCAGAAGTATAATGCATTAGTTGCCATGTTTTATGGAAGAAGTGCCTGGTAAGATACTGAGGCAGTGCTGAGTATGGTAATGTAAGAATATGCGTTTCAGTGCAATGCTCAGTGTAGGGAAGAGAAAAAGTATGGGCTCAAAGCAGCACTCTTGCATCATTTCCCTCTCACGTTAGGAGAATTCAAGTTTAAAACAATATTCTGTGCTGAATACCAAGTAGATGAGCCTTTCAAATACAACAAAATATTTTTTTCTGCATAAAAGACTTCAAAATAGACATAGGCAGCAATACAGATTTTAGATGCTCATTTAATCATTTGTATTGCCAGGGCCTCAAAGATCTTTTAGTTGTTTGTTTCTAAACTAAAAATTAATCCACTTTCTGGAACCTTAATATATATAGTCAGTGTATTCTCCTCCTGAGTTAAGACAAATTTCTTCTGGAGTCAGACATTATTTCCTGCAGATGTTTCTGGCAGCCAGCTGCATGCTTTAGCAAATGGCATCAGGGGTTACCTGATATCTCAAGAGACAAAGCAGCCAAGTGATAAATCTCTACAAATGGAGACAGTTGCTCTACCACAGAAGCAAAGGCCAAGTTTAACACTAAAAATCCAGTCAGCAGCCACATTATTTTCTATTCTGCAACCCCACAGCCTTGCTACCTTTTGTCCCAAGCATGTAAGACCACTGAAGAACAGAACAAAAAAGTCATGTATATAATTTTTGCAACTGCAACTTGTGGATACTACTTTCACCTTTCTGACTTTGAATTTACTCACTTGGAAAAAAGTAGGAGAAATAAGCACTTGTTAAGCAGTCAGTTCATAACAGAAATAGACATTTATGAGGGCTTCTAAAATCATGTGATTTTCTAACTTAAAAGTTAGATCAAATTTGACCTAAACCGAGTTAAAGGCAATGCCATGAATCTACTTGTTCAGAATGCCACTGCTCCTAGAATAAATACAAGGGAAAAGATTTTTAAAAATTTTATTTTTTCTCCCTGGAATTAGCTCATGAGCTCATGTTACACCACAGGACTTAGAAAAAAGTGAACTTGGGGCCCATGAACCAGTAAAAAGCTGTTTTGCTAAATCTTGAAAAGTACTGTTTTCTCTATTGAAAGAAAAGCCTTAGTCATCACTACATGGTAATTTACATCCAGGTAGCCTGAAATGCAATTGCTTTCAACACTTCAGTAAGAAACAAGTACTTCGTGCAATGACTTATTTAAGAAGCATTTACTTAAATTCCTTAGGCACTACAGTGTGCAAATGTCAGTTTCTCACCTATGGCAGTTATTTTATTTTTTTTCCTTCTAATAGGTGGCTGGTTCCTCCCAGAAGAGATGTCTCTTTTGTTTTTTAAATTTTTTTTCCTAATTCACTTTTGAACTTTTTATCTTTCCTTTAATTCACATACAGATTTTGGCCATTTCTTGAAATAAAATTTATCTAATTTTGTTGAAGTATTATTGACTCATGTAGCCGTCTCAGTTATCTGTGAAATGGGTGATCTTCATTAAAAATGAGGAGAGCTAGTGGGAATGGAGGCTTTCACCACCTAGGTAAACAGGGAACTAGCAGTGCCATGGAATCATTTTACAGTGGGGCTTTGAGTAAATAGGTCTACTTTGGAAATGATAAATGTTCCTTTATGAAGAGAGTACTGTGATCCCCTTTTGAAAAATGTTACTTCCTAGGGAAATTGGACTAGAATGCTTAAAATTAATTATTCTATTAATGAGCCCAAAAAAATCTTGATTTTTAAAATCAGTCTAGAAGTACAATTAAGTTACAAGGGATTCTTTGGGGAGTTATTCTGGACTTTTTCTTCTTTCCCTAGTTGTTCTAGCATGAACGTGGCGTTATGAATGGATTAGGTAAGTTTTCTTTTGCAGTTAAATAAATAAGCATAACAATGTCTGGTTATTTTAGGCAAAAGACAAAAACTCTCCTCTATCAGGGTTGTACATACATAGGAAGTGGTTAGGTCCCCACCTACACCATCTTTCACGTAAGGTCTAGCTGGTATTCTAAAGCTTGTTTATTGCAGAAAAAGGCAGCGCAACAAATACATGATTCATTAGATCCATAACATGAGAGATATCATAAGAACATATTTAAGTAACATGCTGAAAACCTAAAGGATATTATTCATCAAAAGAAAATAAAACATATTAAATAAAGATATTTTTAATCCATCCCTTTTTTAATAGAAAGTAACAAGATTTTCAGGAAGCCAGACCTTTTCACAATTACACCAAAGGCAGATGTCCTATAATAGTCAATTAAAGCAAGGCCAGATTCAGTTATGTATTTTGTAGCTGGTGTGTTACACCACAGTCCAGTTACCTTTGGCAGTTACCTAAATAAAACATTGCTTTTGTTCCATGAAATTCAGGCTTCAGGGAACACCCTGTGAACAGGTCCAATATGCATTAGTCTAACCGACAGGTAATACTAATCTCTGAAAAGGAGTTTCAAAACCTTAAACTATTGAATTCTATACCTTACCTAATCCTATTGACGTTATCACTGCTATAGTCTATGAATCAAATATTTTGTGACCCAAATATTTACAAAACAGACAACTGAAGGAAAGGCTGAGGGACACCTGGAAAATAAATTTCTTTTCTCAATTGAAGGTCAAAATCCTTAGAACAGATATTGTGCATATTAATACTGGTAAGTGAAATAAAATGTAAAACATAGTGTGCATCAAAACATTTTTGCATTTGTGGCACAATACTAACAAAAATACAATTTAATCTTTCATAGAAGACACTTTCTAAAGATTTAAGCTACAGCTTCTTACAGGATCAGAATAATGGTTCAGGAAAAGGTTGGCTGAAAAAATGACTCCAACTATTTTAGAAGTAATTGGGGATACCTCATGTGTCTATAAAAAAAAGCTAAGGAGATTTCACACGTCTTAAATTAGATGTGTTTGTGTTGAATCAGACCAGATAAATAGAGGCCTCCCATAACGGAATCCACTTTAACAAGCATGTAGAGACTGGGGTGTTTTCCCTCATGACTAGCTCACTTACAAGACTTGAATAGGTAATATAATGCTTCTGCTCTGGCATACCATTTGCCTTCAGTTTTTTGTCAGTGTTTATCAAATATATCTTCAGGTGATCTAACTGTATTGATGGATTCAAACCAAGTGGTTAAGTTTAAAACCTGGATGATGTCCCAGTATGGTGTTCTTTGGTATTTTCTGTGTCCTTTTTAGGACTGAGGCACACACTTCTGCATCTTTCTCATGTACTCTTATGTTAACAAATAAAAATTATTTTCTCCTTAGATAATCCACTGAGGTAACCTGATATAGCAAATTGTTTCTCCACCCCTTTAAATTGAATGAGAAGATAATTTGAAGGAGGAGGGAAACAAACCCTAAAACCATAATCAAAATTATAATTACCAACTCCCTACATCTGACTTTGATCTTGCAGTGAAAGAGCGTTCTGTGGGCAGATAAGGATCACCTACATAAGCCTTTTTGTGAGCTCCTTTACAAAATCTTCCTTGATAATATTCTTAAAATCATTCTGGAATATTTCTATATTCTACAAGCAGAAATTCTGAAGTCACACAGCTATGAGGATAACTAAAATATATCCTCAGTAGGCAAACCCCATTGACCTCCTTGTTCCCTATCTTCCTTTGAATCCTTCAATCTGAGGATAGGTCTGTCAGTGCTATGGAAGCTGTTTCTGTCAACACAAAGTTAAGTGAGACCATTCTCTGGCTTAATAAAAATATGCTTCACATAATAAAGTTCTTGGATAAACTGAAAACCCTTGTTACAAATTAATTAGAAATGCCAAACACTTGGGTCTACTGAGTGTAGGGGCACATACACTTTATTGCCAAGCCTAGATTTAAAACAAATAATCTTAATAAACTAATTTTGTTTCTTCCACAAAATAAGAACATATGACTAAAAACAAAGGACAGACATGAAGTCATTGTCCTATTTTAGATGACTGATAGTCCAAAATAATTGTGTCCCTTGCAATATTATTAATTGTGCTAGTAAAATGCAAAAATAAATTCAGTGAAATTGGGAGAGATTACAGATTGCTAATGTTCAGGATTAAAGGAGTCCTGCTGTAATAAATGCATCCTCATATTCAATGAGTAACAAGCACAACAGAGTTAAGACTGCCCTACATTGATTCTACCCTGAAGGTAAACCAGCTACATTGCAATGCTCTAAATGCTTGCCTGGAAACAATTGCTGTCTGGCAACTAAAGCCACTGCATTCTAGTGACTAGAATTCAGTTTAGCTTGAATAGATAAAGGCTGAATACAAACTTTACCCTGCTGGAGATCAGTACTGAGCAGAGACAGCCATATACACCTTCTCTAGTACATAAAGAGGAAGGAGGAACTGTGAAGATTCATACAAAAATCTTACATCTATTACAAGGATGTACAACATAAAAAGAAAAAAATATCCGTAAGTCACCACATGATATTTTCAGTTGAAAATAAAAATCCTGGACTTGTTTTGATATTTGCCCAGAAACAATATGTCTTGGGTGTCCCAAAAATAATTATGTGTTCTGTATCTTCTTTATGCCAACTTGCCCCAGGTTATGACTGTCCTGTCTCTTCAAAACCCTGGGAAATGAACTTCTGTGTTTTACCTGGGATTCATGGAGGGGAAGATGCACTTTGTCTTTTTAAGATGGGAATGGACATGAGGTTGTGCTCACTTTCTGAGTCGAAACCCAGAAAACTGCATTTTGCAATACAAAATTACTTAGGAGCAAATTTCACAAACCCTTCACCACCTGCTGAGGAGCCCACTCCACAGATTTTTCCAGCTGCTGCTTGCAGCCACAGTACCTTGCCAGAAAAATCAGACCCTCTGTCCACAAGTTCCAGCCACTGCCCCAGTTCCAGCTGCCTGCCTTTCTTGCCAAGGAAAGGTTGGACCTGCAACTTGCTGGGAAGTCTCTTCCATCAATATCAGCATCATCGGTGCCTTTTGGACAAAATCAGGGATGTTTTCCAAGGTTTTGTTTTGTCCCTGTCCTCAGTTAGTTGTTTGCAGCAGGAGGGGGTCTGTCACCCCATAGGCTTGGTTGCTGTGTTGTTTTTCCTTTCTCTCTCTCCATGACATGGTCCAAAAAGGTGCTTCTCTGCTATACTGTTCTTGTCTTCTGATCCACACAGTCTGCTATGGTGGCTGCCAGGTGCAGAGGACAGACTTCTCCATCATCTTGTATTCTTTGTTCCAGGGTGACCAATGGACTCTTTGGGATCTAATTGTGACTTTAAACAAAAAATCAGACTCATGTGTAAAGGAGTTTTTTTGTTTCTTAATATATTATCATGTCATATCATATAAATGGTCCTTCTCCACAGAACTGCTCCCCAGCAAATCAGTACCCAGCCTGTGGCAGGACTTGGTGTTATTCCTCCCCAGGTGCAGGACCCTGCACTTACCTTTGTTACCTTGAACTCCCTTAGGTTTCTCTCTGCCCAACTTGCCAGCCTAAATATATCAGTGCAAATTTCCATATCTATATCTACATTCTTACTCTTAATTCAGCAGATCTTAAACTGAGCTAATTAGATAAAATGATGGAAATGCTTCCAGATGGGATTGCCCATACCACAGCTTTAAGGATGTAAATGCATCAGTAGAGCAGTAGCAGTCCATTTCCAGAGAAGACAAATATTAATATTCGCAAAACAAATCTAGGTCCTTGGAATTTTTCAAGAATAGAGATTTTAATCTTAATCAGAAGGAATCTGGTCAGGCCTGCTGAGGGGCTGTGTAGGGCTTTCCTTCAGTGCTGTAGACTTCTGTGAAGACACTTAAGTTCCTATTTTCTTAATAAGAAAATACCCAGAGGATACTATATTTTCTACATGCACTTTACTCTTCATTTATGGTTCCAGAAGATAAATGTATCCTAATCCTTCTTCGAAATGGGTATGAAAACAAATATCAGATGTTATATTAGAAGACTATCTTAAAAAAAAGTTAGATTTGAAGTACTAGTGTTACCCCAGCAAAGTAGTATCACAAAGATAAGAAGCTATGTTACAGTTATGATGTATTAAGTTACAGTATTATTTAAATAAATCAAATATATTTTTCATTGGACATATGACATGCTAATTGTTGAATAACTGTAAGAAACCTTTCTTCACCTGGGGAGCTATTCAACAAATCAGAAAATTTCAGCTAGCTTTAGATAATATATGTGCATGCATGCTGAAAGGAATTAAATCACAAATAGTCAGTTCTTCCAAGGTAGAAGATTTTTTTTCTGTAAATTGCCTGTATTTTCCAAAAATCCTCATTAGTTTCCATTGTTTGGGTAAACCACTTAGGAGACAAGTCTGCAAATAGAAAGTCAGACATAAACTTTTAATTAATGCAGTGTCTGCATTACTTGCAGACTTAAACAGTATTAATGCCACCAGTCTCTTATTTGAATTTTTAAAGCAATTTGTATCAATAAAAATTATAGTGAGGTAGGAATTAACCAGCTAAACAGTGGGTTCTGTCAGAAGGAATTATATTGCAGGAATAATCTCTTCAAGATAAAGTTTAAATATTAAAAACAATAGCCACCCTAATGACTATGCATTTCCTTGTTAGTAGAATATGAAAGTGGCTGCCAAATTCCAAAACTAGAAGCTTCACATGGGTTTTGGCAGGCAAACCTTGACAGAATGTCACATTTAATGTTAATCAATAAATATTTGCTTTGAAATTTAACCATTAAGGACCACTTAAAAGCCCAAGAACTTTGAAATTAGCATTAATAGAGGTCTCAATTAATGAGACCAAAAAGAATTCTGCGATAAACATTGCCAATACAGAAGAAGAAAGTCTTCAAATGTTTAAATAATGTTCAGGTTTTGAAATCCCAAACAGTAGAGGAAGTAGAGATCAGAGTACTTTACTGATCTGGAAAAAAAATCTGACATAATGAAAAAATTCTTCTGCCATAGGGGCTGGTCCAAAGTTAATTTATGTCACTGGCAGCTTTCCCTTATGATTTTGGTAATCTTAGGAAAAGATCTGAATGAGGCTAAATCCTTTTTCTAACATAATCCATGGAGATAACCACAACATAAAGTTAACTGGACACAGAGGACATTATGTAGTGTAGAAGATGAATATACTACAGTTAAAAAAAAAAAGTTTTTTAGTCTAAATGAAAATTTGCAGCAATCTCCCTAAAACAGCTCTAATCAGTTTTGCTTAAAGAAAAGAAGATACCAGCATATGCTGGTAAAAATAGAAAGGAACAGAAAAATAAGAAGGCAAAAAATAAAAAGAAAAGGCACATGTTTCTGTGAATGTATTTGGGTGAAAGAGGTGGCACTGCATGGTATGTATTTGTAGATTAGGTTATTAGAAGCATATGAAATATTTAGAAGCAATGAATTTAAATGCTATTTCTATATTAGGGCAAATTAAATGTTGAATTTTTGAGACAGTTTAATGAAGTTGTATCAAGTTCTTTGTCACACTCATTTTTCAGAATACTTTTTTCTCATCTCTTTAAGTCTAGATGTTGTGCTGAATGAGCACTGTCCTGACCAAAGAAATTAGCTATAAAACGTATTTATGAATCACAGGTATCAATTACCACTGGGCTCAAACCCAGCAGCTAGCTCTATTTTATTATATTGCAAAAATTCCTACAGTGCCAGGAATGGCATATGTTTATTACCTTAATAATGAACTATTAATAAGATTATTCACATCATCTAATATTTTATGTGAGGTCCCTAACTTAATCACAATATCCATGAAGTCTTCCAAGATTAATTCTTTCATTATTGCAGAAATAATCCAACTGAGGTGCCCTAGACAAGCTGATTTTCACTTCCAACAGGGACAGCCAAGACAACACATTTAGTTGTTTTGTGTTGGGTGGAGTGACACTCAGTCACTAGCCCAGATCTGATGTTACATTTATAAACTGGGACACCAGAGTGTGAATGAGACATACATATCAGCAGCTAGAAGAAAAAAACACTTTCTTCAGCCTGAACAAAGCCTTTAAGAATTTGATTCTCATTCCAAACAACTGTTTTAATAAAGGTACCTGATCACAGCATTGTGCTTGTCTTCTGCATATCAAGCTGACTTCTTCCTGTTGTGTCAATAAGCATTTTAGAATCATTGCAAAAGAGATGTTGTATTTGTGCAAAATCAATTTCTTATTATTAAGCAGTGCCTTTTGCAGGATTATTGGTGAATGTAGTTAATATCCTTTTACTCTAGGGAAAGATGCTAAATTACTTTTCAGTACAGAAGCAGTGACTTATTCCTTATACCAATTTCAGGTGAGAGCTCAGAGATCCTGTGCCAAAATTCTTCATCTCATTTTGCTTGATAAGGATGTCTCAATCCTTATTGAAAATGACTGACTAAAGAGTCCTTCTCCAGTTCTAGGGAGGACTATTTTATGACTATATTGACAGTGCTAGTGCTGCCTTGCTTATTAAAGGCTCATCCTGAAAAACCCAAGACAGTCTGTACCATACTGGATGTCAGCAGAAGCTCAGAGAGATGTATCTTGGAGCAGTGTAGAGGTTTGAAAGCAAAACGAGTGAGAGGCTCCAAGTCAGAAATACAATTTAATAAGAAGAAGAAAAGAAAAGGGTAAAATAAAATAAATGCAATAATACAAAAGACCACTGACAGAGTCAGAATACAACCTGAGCGGGATGATGGAAGC
>JBBMKD010000102.1:84346622-84363109 GCA_037834095.1 Argya squamiceps
TCCCAAATCCCAGATTATATCCAGGTGAGAATGCTTGGCTCCTCCCCCTGGGCG
The DNA here is from genome assembly GCA_037834095.1 of Argya squamiceps. Taxonomy (NCBI): domain Eukaryota; kingdom Metazoa; phylum Chordata; class Aves; order Passeriformes; family Leiothrichidae; genus Argya; species Argya squamiceps. The sequence continues at coordinate 84,346,677 of JBBMKD010000102.1, forward strand.
GAGCATCTCACAATGGGATAATGGGTCATACAGCTGGTCCTTGATGGCCCATTAAAGAGAGATAATTATGATATCTATGAGTAATGCAGCAGGCCATTAACAGAAGACCCATTAACAAAAGACCCATTAGCAGAAGACACCTTAACAGAAGAGGGAGGGGGAATCTGGAAGAACACTGCTTTAGCATTTGGTTTCAACAGTTGATGAAAATGGTGATAGAATACTTTGTGCATATCTTATACTACAACCCAGGACAAGCAGAATTTATAGAAATGAACCTCAAATAACACCTAAGGTTGGTGTTGCATTTGAAAGCTTGAGTAACTTCAATCAGTGAAGAAAGCTAGCAGAATTATGCAAATAGGCACATGGAATGAGGTACCTGGAGCAGCTGATTTATAGTCAATGTAGTGTTTATGAAATACCTCTCTTCCGTTGTTCAAAGAAAAGCATATGTGCTGAAAAAGATTCCTGAACTGGTTTTCAGAACAAACTTTTCTCCATTTCTCCATTTTCTCCATTTTTTCTTCCTTACTTATACAAGTCTATAGCATACACAAAACACACTTTCATAAAATATGTCAGTCCTCCAAAGGGGATGGAAGTATTGTACACTGCATAAGATTGAATCAACTGTAAAATAGCATCTATATACAACTTCACATTTTTAGAAATAAAATTGTTTAACAAATTCTTCAATAAATATGTATTTTCTCCAAGGTGTTTCAAAGGATATCAGAACTTTTCTCTTTGGGGAAGGAACGACAAGAGTTCTTTGAAAGAAAACCACAACAGTAAAACACCATTTATAAAGAAGAAGAAAGGGGGACTCTACAGCCCTAAATCATCCTGCATCCTGTTTTTTTAACTTCAAATTTTCCCCTTCTTCCATATGCCTTTCATTTTATGCCCCTTACATTGGGGTCAGACACAGACTAGGGGCAAACTTTTCCAATACCAAGAGGGAAAGAGGGAAACTCTCTGGTTTCAGCTGAATTCAAAACAAACAAAAATGTGCACTGAAAATCTATCTTGATTTCTCAAAAAAATAAAATCAACTAAAAAAGGAGAAAAGTAAGATTAATTTGAATCCATAGGTGAAGATGTCTGAGCTCTTAAAATGATTCCTTAAGCTTACTAAGACTTGGATTCAGAGATGAGTCATGCTAGGTTGGATTTTTTCAAAAAAATCAAATATATGGTTCTATAAAACACAGCAATTCTTTCAATGAAATTTCACCTTAGCTTTTGGAGTTGTTCAGCGTGAAGAAGAGAAGGTTCAAGGGAAACCTTATAGCAACATTCCAATACCTAAAGAGAGCTTAAAAGAAAGCTGGAGAGGGATTTTTCACAAGGACATCTAGCAACAGGACAAGTTGGAATGGCTTTAAACAATAAGAGGATAGGTTTGGATTACATATTAGAGAGAAGTTCTTTACTGTGAGGGGGTGGGACATTGTAACAGGTGACTGTGGATGTGCCATCCCTGGTAGCATTCAATGACACGTTAGATGTGGCTTTGAGCAACCTTCTCTAGTGGAAGGTGCCCCTGCCCCTGGCTGGGGGCTTGAAACTAGATAATCTCTGAGGCACTTTCCAACCCAAATAATTCTCTGATCCTGTGAGCTGAAAATGAAGAAAGAAAACATTGAGTACATTTCTGGATGGCATTATTTCTAGAACACAAACAAAATTTCCAATGACTCAAGAAATTTATAGTTAATATCTTCCCTAGTGCATAAGCCAAAATACCAGAACTATAGATCCATATACATATAAGTGATAATTTGCAAAATAAGATTGTACCTTACTTTCAATAGATGCATTACACAAATTCAAAGGAGTGTCAACACATGCACATTCAGGAAAAAGACAGAAACACATTGCCTCATTTTAACATGTATTATCTTTTGTAGAATGTTATTAGTAGTTAAGACTCAACTGCTGGTGATGATCCTGAAACACAGGATCTACATATGTTATATTGGATAAGAGTGCTACTAGTTAATCAGATGGAGATTCTGAGTCTATAATAAATAATAAATCAGTTTATGCTGTCACTTGTTGCTTATGATTAAAGTGTTTATAATTGCACTTCTTAAAGATAAATACAAATGAGCTGCATGAACATTGCACATTACCACAAACTCTGAGCAAGTTTCTACTATTCTTAGGTTTCTAATACCCAATAAGCTCAAGTTCAGTATTATTCTGCAGATATTGAAAGAGATTATTACATCTTGTGTTCAATTATTGACACCTTTCCTGCTTTTTTCACTAAACTAACTTGTCCTGCATATGCTTCTTTGGAGCCAGATCCCCAGGAGGCACTCTTGCGTTAATGGGACTATCACAGTCTACAAACCTGCAAAAGGTTCTGCATTTCCTATATAAATTAAATTTGCTCATCTACTCTCCACCATAATAGTTACAGATATTTCTTACCAGGCCAATAGTTGCCTTCCATTCAAACTGAAAAAGGATGAAAGTGACCAATTTTAAAAACCTATGCTACACTTGCAGCCTTTAGAGCAAATTCTCCCAAAAGCTTTAAGAGGGTACTCAATAAACTCTTCTGCAAGAAGAAAAAGAAAAAAAAAGTTTCCTGTAATGGATTTCCTTCCCCCTCCCCTGCTGTAATTCCAGTGGAAATGAGATGTCAGTAGAGCTTACTCACACTTTTCTTTCCATTGAATTACAATATTTCATTTTCTACAGAAGAAATGTGTCCTTGGTCTCTCTTCATTTCATGTATATGCCATGGGCACAGTCTTTATTAAAAGTTAAAAATTCTCAAAAAAACAACCCCAAATACGCAAAACTGTATCATGTTTGGTACTGAAGCAGCCTACTGAAGTAGGCCGCTTCTCATCAGAAAGATGTAAGTCCAGCTAGAAATAGTTAGACAGGCATTTGTTAGCTGAGTGAGTTACCAATTGAGTGCCTCAATTTTGTGTTAGAATTTACTTTTGTGGAGCCCTGTAGCAGTGCGAATTTCAGGGGTTTTGTATTTGTACTTTGTTATCTGTATGTATTTGGTATAACCCTTCCCCCCCTGTATTCTTACCCCTGATGTACTTGGTTCATCCCGATGTAACCCTGGGAAAAAGGGACACACACACACCATCTCTCTCTCTCTCTCTCTCTCTCTCTCTCTCTCTCTCTCCACCTTGCCTCCGCGTGTGGACACGCAGGGGTCTGGCAAGGCCCCGGCCACATGGAACTGCACCTCAATAAACATCCTTGTTAACCCAAGAGAGAGGGCACGCTTCATTCTTCCAAACCTTGAATCCACACTCCAGCGAGCTACCTGGGAAACTCACAAACTATTATAAATTGGCTCAGGAAATCAGCTAGCGGGAGAAAGCATTCCCCATCAAACGAGCCACTTTAGAGCCCTTAAGATCAGCCACGATAAAAGCAAAGCCCAAGTACCTTTGGACTTTCTGGGACCATAAACATATATGAAAACACCATGGATTTTTCTTTTATTGTGCCTTAATTTTGAAGAATGCCTTCTTTTTGATGCCCGAGCATTATGGGCAGAGCTCAGACGTAGAGGAAGTTGGAGTGGGGCAGATTTTAGTTATTTTTTTCTCTGTACCAAGGAACTGCTTTCCTCTGGACTCCTTCCTTTTGTTGAACACAAACTGATTTTTACTCACAAGCTGATTTTTAATAGCTCATTAGCTATTTCAAGAAAAAAAGCCAATCAGCCAATCATTCAGAGTATTTAATCTGTCCAACAAGCTATACTACACTACCACAAATATCTCATGTACTAGTACTTCCTGAATCAAACTTCCTGGATATGAAAGCTGTCAGTAAGATCTTTATTTGCATCACAACTATGACAGAGAAGTGTTATCTAATATAACTTAAAATATATCTTAAAAAATTCAAAAAACATAAAGTTTCATGGTAACATAACCAAATTTACCACTTTATAATTACTTTAGAGATTTTATAATACAGGCATAGATTTCCCACCTAGTCTGTGATCTTTACCTTTTTAAACCTACAAAACAGAAAAGTGTGTTTGCTTCTTGCTGCATTTTTTGCTGGAATTTGGTAATCATTTTTATCTTACCCATCCAGCTGGGGTAATACAATCGTTGAATTAACCAAAATAATTGATATTATTTTATCCCAGAAATTCTCTTGATTACTCTCTTCTTTTTATATCCCCTGATTCTCAGATGACTACTGTAGATGATGATAAGGGTCAGTAGTTCCCTTATTGAAATTCAATATACATTTGGGGATCTCTGCCCCTAATACCTCCAGTACTCACTTTCAGGAAATTAATTGTTCCTTGGCTGTTTCTCTAACTTGCCCCATTGGTACATGTTCCTTCCTACCATTCCTTATCTGTTTCTTGTCTGTTGTGCTGATAAGTATTCATCTCAATACTCTGCATTAACACTGACTTTGTATTATTAATTTAAAATCTCTCCTTTTTTCTTTAAAATAATACTTGGACTTTAGGATACTATTTCAATTAGTAAATACTTTGGACACCTTACCTAACCATTGCATCATTATTTTTCGAGGTCTGCAAAGGATAGCAACATGCAAAAAAAAATACTGAAGCATCCCATTCTTTTCTTTTGTCCTCTCTCCTCTCCAGTTGATTTTATTTCATATAATTGATGTAGTCAGCAGAGATTCAATACTTTAGAAATTCTGACTGCCCTTCCACTGCTGGTACTACAAGCATATTTCCTCATTTCTCATTCTGTGACAATACCAAACACTACCAGAGAGAAACATATTTCAGTTTCATTTCAGTGAGTGCTCACATTGAGCTATTCTGCTCCATGATTCTCCTTCCATATTCACTCATGGCCATGATTATCTTAGCTTTATATTTAGTCTCTGAAAATCCAGAAGCCTGACACAGGATCCACAATATTGGCTGTGAAATTGCATTTCTAGACTTACAAAAATGAGCTTTTTTACAATGAGGGTGCTAAAATACTGGAACAGGTTTCCCAGTGAGGTGATAGATGCCACATCTCTGGAAACATTCAAGGTCAGACTGGAGGGAGCTCTGAGCTACTTGACCTAGTTGAAGATGTCCTTGTTCATTTCAGAGGAGTTGGATTAGGTGACCTTTTTAGGTATCCTCCAACCCAAACTATTTTATGATTCTATGAAACTCACCTTATGCCTTCTTCTGTGAAGGTTCCTCAGACAGCTACATTTTCCATTAAGAAGTTGTTGTACATAATATATTCTTCCTTTAAGTTTTTCTCACATTGCCCCAGACTTTTTTCCCATCAGCAAGGAAGAAATGGTCAGCATGAACTTTTTCAGTTCCACAATAAAACTGTAATCCTGTTGATGAAATTTCAGATAAGGGAGCCAGAATGTGAAAGTAGAAATGCAAGGAAAGATGTACAACAGTGAGTAGAAAGAAAGGAAATATTTCTATTACCACAATGTTTTTTTTCCTTCACACCAACTCTAGCATTAAAAAAAAAAATAAAAAAGGAAAAAAAATCTAAAACCTTCCAAGCCTTTTCATTTGAAAAAGTTGCCAAGCAAAGATTAGACCTCATTTGGTTTCATTTTGAGACGTTGCCCCAAAGCTGCCCCAGACTTACCCATGCTGTTTCCCAGATGGCTTCTTTGAGGCACTTCACACTCACACATGGATTCTGAGTCACTGTCAGCACGCAATTCATGCATCTGCCCCAAAATACTGAGCTCTTCCCTACCATCATCCCTATCTCCACAAGACATGCACTAGTGTGTGGCTGATAGTTTTCTCCGTTCTGCTCTGGAATCCAGCCATCTCACAGCTTGTGTGATACTTACTGATTATCCAAACTTTTCAGCCACCACATAAAAATGGCTCAGAATGGACAGGTTTTTCTGGTCCTATTATCAAGGCAGGCATTTTTACATACTCGGCTGTTTAGATGGCTAGGTTTTATCATGTCTTATCATGGTTTTTTTATCATGTCTTTTATCATGTCTCTACCATAGGTTTTAAAATGCCAACAAACATATTCCATTAAAGCTTTCCTTGCCTTCCAGATTACAAGCATTAGAGCAGCTTATAGATAAGAAAAGAAGAAAGATGAGAGACCAAAATCACAGGTGAAAATATTTCAGGTTCACAACTCTGTCTACATGAATGGAGACACACACACTGGAAACAGAAAACTACAAAAAAAAAAAAAAAAAGACAAAAAAGAAATCTATTACTCTCTAAAGCAGCCACTCTCTCTCTGAAAGTATGATCTAATACCAAATGTTGAATAAAAGACAGCACTCAGAAAATAAAAATTAATTTAATTATTACATACTCCACAAGATACATAAGTATTTACATTTGAATAATAATGTTAATATTAGGACAACTATGGCATAATCAGTTGTGCTTCATCACACAATTTTACTCTAGCTGTAGCAGTATTTCTTTTTGATACAATTACAGAGACACTTAGCACTTTGAAGCAAAAAACAATTTTTCAGTTCATGTGTAAAGCCATTTTTTAATTCCTTGTTGGCTATGCTATTGCAAATATTAAATCTCAAATCAGTCATGTACAATAAAACATCTGAGCAAACAAAACCCATTTTAAACATCTGTCCATAGAAGAGTATTCAATAATTCAAATTTTTTAGTAGCAACTCAAGGTTAACAAGTGGGCAATGTTGCAGAGACCAAACTTTCCTAGAAACACTCTTCACACTGACATATATTCAACCATAGAATGTCCTGAGTTGGAAGGAGCCCACAAGGATCATTGAAGTCTATCTCCTAAGGTCAATCATGCTTATGAAAGTGAATTTACTAGCAGAATCACAAATACATTCATACTCGTTTGGTTTTGCAATAAAGCAACATGACAATTCTCAGAGATATTCTGCTTCCCCTATAGTCCACACATGAGGCTGGTTAAAGTAACATGGTTTTTGTTGGTTTGGGTTTTTTCTTTCTTTTTTTCCTTTGTTTGAGTCTAGACGCAACTGAAAAAAACCCACAAAACAAAGTCAAACACAAACAGAATTTTTTCCCTACCACACTCCACATAGATCTTCCCTTTCTGACTCCTCTCCTATTGAAAACAGACAAGATTAGTTCATCAAGTTAAAATTAGCCTCTGTTGACTACTTTGCAGTTTTTTTTATTTCTTAAACCTTGTATTTTGCAGTTCTGTATGTACAAAATCACATAAAATTTTCAGTAAGGTTTCCAAAATACACTTATAAATCTATTATGAACAAATACAAAAATAGCATCGATGTAGATTTTCAAGACACAAACTTCTCCTGGTTTTTGTCAGTTGACTTAGTAAAAACACCTTCTTTGTACAACTTTCCCTGAGAATAATTCTTTTGTCCCCTATTATTTACCAATTCTGTCAAAATCAGAAATTTTACAATTTACACGAGTAATTTTTGGTGAAAATTACTATATAGGATGCAAAAAAATCTCACATGTTGTTACAATATACTTCTTGGAAACAGCAAATTTTAAGAAATGGAATGGGAAAAAGCAGCATTTTAAGCTCTTTGGTGAACATACTTTCCCACATTCAACTTGAACTTGAGGCCCTGTTCTGGATATACTGAATGATGGTGTGTAAATAGAATACAGGACATATGTATGCTGCATAAAGGAGGCTTTCTGTCTTTAATCTTGCAATAGTAGGAGCTGCTGTGATGCAGTTGCCACTGAGAAGTCTCAGTTCAAAAGCAGGGAAGAGGCAGGGGACTGGAAGAAAATCATTTCATGAGTATCTCTCCTGCCAGGACCAATCATCCATCCTTTTTTTATAGAACATGTCACACGGTGATGAGAATAGTATGTCCTGTGTCAAATCAATGAAGCAAAGACTTTGTCCTGTGCTTCAGCAACCATCATGAAAGATTAATCTCCACAGCGTTTACCCACACTTGAGTACAATTATATTCCCTGGGAGCATACTTGATTGTCTCAACTCCAGGCAGCGCAGACAGGGGGCACCTCCAGGCAAGCTGGGGCCAGCAGGGATGCTGTAGCCCCAGACAGAGTTCAAAACAAGGCTTACTGACTATCCCACCTTCATACAGAATTTTATAATGTCTCAGCAGGTTTATTCTTTGAGAATTTATCCTATTAGGTGGGGGGTCAAAATGTAATTAAATCTCTATTATTAAAAGCATTCCTAATTTTTCTTGCTACAGTTGTCTACAAAATATTCATTAGTAGTGGTGAAGGTGTGGTGCAGGTATCTATGCACAATTATGTTATCTTCATCCACTTACTATGACAGCTGGATGTATTCTTTAAATAAAATTGATTTACTAGATAATTGGACATTACCCTTTCCATCAAGTGTTTCACATGCAAATTCAGAGATTGATAGCACATAAAACTGGTATTTCAGTGTTTTTGAAAGGGACAGAAGACACAGTTTTCTAGTCTGGACTTCAAATCAGTGCTTGAAAAAATAGAAAGAAACTCTGAACACTTCTACTTACCTTCTCTGTTTCGTTATATATTAGTTTTCAAATTCAAAGACAACTGCAATATTTTTAATTTTGTTTTAATGGTGAAACCTAATAACTTATTTTCCTCCTGATGCTTCCTTAATACTGGAAATTAAAGGGCAGAAAGATATGAAAGCTTAATTTAGGTGTCAAAATAGTCCTGGCCAAAAAAATGATGATTCACATAGGCAACATGGAGAGAACACTGCAAAATAAAACAATATCTATAATATTTTTGCATTCTACTGTCTCTCAGATATGATTGTAGTTGTCTATATACTCACCATATTCACTTGTAATGAGCTGCCCATTACTGACAGCTAATGACTGCTACTAGAGCATTAAAGTGTCACTGTACAAAGTCTGCTCCTGAATTATACTACTGTACATTTCTTGATGATGTAACATATTTATATATTAACATTACATACAGTTTTAATCTATACTATATATAATATATATATATTTATATATTATCTATACAATACATATTTCAAATATGACAATGATAATAATAATGATTATTGTTATACCACACAATACTATCACCACAATACAGTATTATATGTTAGCATTATATACAGTTTTTAGTTCTTTTCTCATAATCTTCACATCCAGAGTACACCTGATCCTCATTAGTATGAGCCGTCTGCCTCCCTGATTTCTCCATCTGCTCTGCTACTGTCAAATTTGGATTGCATTTCTAGCACTACAGGGAAAGATAATATGCCAATGCTTTTATAAAACTTATTCAAAGTATTTGAGGAATAAGATATAAAAAGGTATACAATGTATGTTAACAACTAACTGTTGATTCTGAAAAATTAATCTGAGGCAAGTGTGAGATTGCTTATTAAATCTTACAGAGAATTTGACCAAGTTTCTGGGTTTTTTTGGAACATGTTATTAAACATGTTCATCTACCTTCTATCTTTGGTTGAATTATTCTGTCATTCTTCTTTCCATTCCTTTTGTCATCCTTCTTTAAAATTCTTTACCTTGCCACACCATAATGATATGTGAAGGCTCTGAACCCTCTCTAAAATAGCTAGCTAGCAAAGAGAGGACCCTTCAGCTAAGCCTCCAGCTTGTCTCTGTTTCTTGTGCAGGAAAGAGGAACTATCCATCCAGAGCGGGTCACCTATTTTGTCTCTCCAACACAAAGGAAAATTGCCATTTCTGATGTCCTTGGAAAAGGGCATTCACCATGTACCTCACTGCTTAATTTATCTGATGAAAGTCCAGTGTGCCACTGTTGCTGCTTTTTGACCTTCCAAAGACAAACACCAACAAAACCCAGCCGAGCATAATTCTGTTTCATGACTTCAAAAACACCAAAGCCCATTACCTCAGTGAAATCTGTTCATCTATTATTGGAGGATGCCAGTGGTAATTCTTGTGAGGGACCATTTCAGGAGCAATAAGTTGAATGGAAATTGGGATTCTTTTCATTGAGTATACATGAGATTCTGTGCATATTTGGAGAACTAAACAAAATAGTTTGGGCTGAACCTTTTTGTATATTTACAACTTTAATTAGAGGTGGTATTCCAAAAGATCTTCACTTTAATGTAGGAAATATCACTAATAAAGGAACACAATAGTATAATGCAAACTGTTCATTCACAGAAACTTCTAGTCAGGTTAGAGTAGGACTTGCATTAATTAGAATTTCATCAAAAAAGAATGTTGGATCCTGTCTGTAAACAAATCTGTGTGCACCATCATTCCTTCCAGGAATAAGACTCTTACTCCTGGAGATGCTCCCATAAGTGGAAATCACCAAACCAGCTGTTTTCCAGCCAGAGATACAACACTTTATGCATGCAGCCATCATGAGGTAAACATTTTTATGCTGTATTCATGAGTTCTATTACCTCTTCAAAGTATATGCAAGTATAGTTCTCTTGACTGGGACACACGAAGTGAAGATATTGTTGCTCAGTACCACAAACTCCAGATGGTTGTTATCAAAGGGCTTATGCTTAGTTCATGTGATGACACAAAAATAAGGCCACAGCATGCCTTGAATAATTTCTTGTTCTGAAAGAGTCTCAAGGGACAGCTCCTCTTCTACTTATAAGTAAGAATTACCTACCAAAACTGATAGGACAAAACCAACAAGAGAACATTCGAGGAATTACAGCCATCAGCACGTAACCTAGGAGTTGAACTACCGCTCGCAGTTCAAGTCCAAGGCAATCTGAGGAGTGCTCACGCAACTACTCTCTTGTTCTGAGGGCATTTACACACAACAGCAGCTTTGTTGTCTCCCTCATTACTTGCAGTTGGGCCTCTGAATACACCTAAATATGTGTACTGCATGCTTATTGATAAGCAGCTCTAGGCTCATTCAAGTCCACCTTTGAGTGGACTTACATTTAAATCCAAATTTAAATTTAAAAAATGTAAAAAATGTTAATTTTTTAATATAAAAAAATTTAAAATTAAGAATTTAAAATTTCTTCTCCTCCTTATTTCCCAAGGGAGTCAAAATAGTATCAAATCCAGAGCAGAACAGACCTCCACAGCCGTAGAAAGCCAGAGGGGAAATTATAAACACAGGGCCACCACTTACCTTTAACTTCCTTCCAGAAAAGACTTAAGTGCAAATCAGACAGAACAAGTAAAACTCTTATTTTCTGACACTGTTTTGGAAGCAGTCACCTGAAAAAGGGGTTTCTAAATTATAAATTTCCAAAACAACCAGAACCATGTGCTTGCCTACAAGCTCTGAGAAAACACGAGGAGGAGAGGGTTGAAGGTTACCCTGTACTGCAGCCCTTGTGATTAGCTGGGTCTGCTACAGCTGGCCCACAGGTTCCAGGTCCTTTCTGTCACTTCACCTTGCTGAGTGAGCAGTGCATCCTTTAATTTCTGTTAACTCGTTTATCAAAAGGAGCCCTTTTCTATTTAGTGATGTAGCATGGCTGCAATCTTAATCTTCCTAGAAAAACCAACTAACCTATTCCTGCAGTAGCAACTGAATACTGATTTTTACACCTCCTGGCACTGCTTCCTGGCAGGAACTGCTGACTTTAGCAATATAATCTGAAGCCAGAAGTGTGGTCAGAAAATAGTAGAAATCTAATGTCTCCAATTTTGATGCTAATTAGAAAAGAGAAAGAATTCTTTTTCTTTGTAGACCATGCCATATTTTAGACTCAAATGTAGCAAGTTGATGGATGTGAGCAGATCCCCCTGTGACTTCCCAGCACTATAGGAAAAAAAGGAAAATGACTGTGCAAAACAGTTTGAGTAATTAGGGGCCTTAATTAGAAAGTGGAACTATGCTTCTGGCATCCATATAATTTTGCCTGGTTTCCGCCAGGAAATGTATCTTCTAGTTTTTTTTCCAGGTTGTATTCCAACGAAGCTTTCTGCTTTTGAATGTGACTATTAAATTAAATTGCTGTTATATTTAAGACTTAAAGCTTAATTCAGCATGTTATTTAAGTATGTGTCAGTTCTAATCACATGGCTTGTCTCATTTGATAATGCATTAATGGGATATTTCACCTGGTCACAGCTAAATTCTTTTTGAATGCTCACCTTAAACCTTTAAGTCAGGCATAAGATGAAACTCAATACTTATGTCTTCTCCTCATTTTGTTACATACCCCCTTAATGTCAATATAAGATATTTACTAAGAGAAACTGATATGGGTCAAGATATTGCTGTACATTTGCCTATGTTCTGTTTCTTGAATGTCTGAAAAGCAGAAGAAAATAAAACAAACACTCTGAGACAACCTCCTGTTCTATTGAATCTGATGCATATTTGTTGTGATAATCCAGTGCCAGAAATGTCCAGAGTCCTTTCATTAATTGAGATAATTATAAAAATATCCTGTTTGCATCATTCTTGGACTTGAACAGTGACATCTATCATTGGAAAAGGTTTTCTGGTTGCACATAAGGAAGCCATCTCAAAATAATTAAGATAGTAAATATTTTATACTGTAGCCCTTTTGAGTGCCTTTCAATTTCTCAGACAAGCACAAAATCAAAGTAACAACCTATCCAAATGGGAGCAAAATATGTTTTTAAGCATTGCTCATGCTTTCAGAAAGAACATTGCTCAAGGCTGTTTCTGAATCTGTGTTCACACACATCTCTACCATAGGTGATGCAAGAATTCCAACTTGATGGAGTTAAAGCAGCTTGAAGTAATCTGGCTAAGAAAACTTCTGTAAATAACTAGTGGTTTTAATGATGTTTTATTTCAGGTGTAAGCATTGAAAATACATCAGTGGGATAAGAAAAAAAAACCGAGCCCTTCATGAGCATTTTCTCTTACTCTAGAAAACTATTAAATGTGAAATCTTTCATTGAATCAGAACAACACTAAGACTCATGTAATTGCTAAAAGGATTGTCACCTAAAGCTACAACTCTAAAAGAGCTGGATGAAATTAAAACAGAAAAAGATACCAGTTCCTATAATCTAAAGTCTCATTTGAAAAATCTGGAATATTTCTTTTTCAAATTGTGTTCAGGCCTAAATCCTGATTTTCTGCCTACTAAGTTTCTGAGAATAAAAGATGGAAAGAAGACAAAATGCGTAACTTTAAGAAAGACTCAGGAGTTTCAGCATCTGAGGTGTCCTATTTTTAACCGATTGTGTTTATGGAAAAGAATAAAAAATAGAAAATAATTGTCCATAGCAAACATTGTTAATTAAACAGAGTAAATATTGTACTCTTTCAAAAGCTTTTTAAAATTATAAAAGAGTTTGAGAATTTACTGTAGACTGGAAGTCAATATCATAACCAAAAATATTTTTCTTCATCTCTACATGAAAATTTGCTTCTCAATACAAACTGTTTCTCAATATATATAATGTCTCAATAAAATGCAAGGTGAAGCAAAAAAAAAGATCATAACGAAACTCAGCCTATAATATATACACATATATTTTCTGTATTGCATTGGAGTAGTCATTATCTTTCCTTCTATCACAATATTTAAGTTTTGAAATATGCCAAATAAATTTACAAATCCCTCCTAACAAATTATTGACACACCAGTACTGGTAGTTAGTTAGTGATAGGTTTTGTGTGGGAAATAACACAAATAAAAACCCTCTAATGTAGTAACAAACTGGGAAACAGAGCCTAAGAAATGAGTAGTAGTTTTATTGCAGTAAAGGAAGAAAAAGAAGAATTGGAAAGGAAGGATTTATTTTCAGCCTGCAGTGTTTGCTTGCAATTTTTCTCTATCTCCTTCTAGCATGTTGACAAGTAAAAGCAACTTGTTGCATTTTGTCACCACATCACCACTAAGGCTTAGTCCTTAGACAGTGGACCATGCAGGAGTAACATTCTTTGCAATCTTCCAAGAGTGCAAATTACCCTGAAGCTGCTAGGAAGAGCAACCAGTGTCTATTTTGCACCTTCCCAAGCCAGCAAAGATACCAAGTTATGAAGTAGTAACCTTTACTCTGTCTTATATATAGTGTTTTACATAAAACGTAAAGTATGCTGAGGCACATAGGAAGCAAAACCTTGGTGTTCTCTTTCAAGTGGAAATTAATGAAAAATTAATGATTGAGGTACAGCTTGAAACTTCCACTGCTTAAAAATTATGATGTCAGCTAAGCCAGAGAGTCTTGTGTTTGGCCACTATGGCAAATGCCTGGTAAGGTGACTTAGCTCTACTGTCTTTCGTCACAGACCACACTAAGTGCCATTATCCCCAATTTCCCCTGAGTCAAGAATCTGACTACTGCAGCCCAGTTGATGCATGGTAACTAACTGCAAACAGCAGCTTGAATGTAAACTTGATTTATCAGAACTTCCTTTTAATTCCCTTTTTCACAGTTATTGCTCTGGGAATACATTAGTTTTTAGCAGGGGAGAAGAAGAGTTGTACCATTTCCTTGTTTCTATTTTCACAGGAATACAAATGCACAGCTATTCTGTACAGCTGCTGTGACATGTGTGCCGTGCTATTTTAACTAGAAGCAGAAGGACTGTTATGTTAGAGGGGAGAAAATGCTCACACAGTGCACTGGATTCAGAAGACATGCAGCATGGGACTCTTGGGTCTGCAGGCTTAAGAGAGGATATGTCCCAGATTTTCTTATCCAGACAAAATAACAGGCAGTGCTGGGCAAGTGCCACGTGCAGGGCTCTGGTGAGGGCAGACCTGAGGCTCTGCTTTCTCCTACCTCCTTTCTCCAGGCTCAGCTCCATGTGTGATTTTTCATTATGAGAAAGAGCTAGGTCAGCCTGCAGAATTCAGATGCCCACTGTCTGTGCTGTCAATGCAGCAAAATTTATGATCCCTGAAAGTTGTGCTGTAAAAGGTCGTGGCTGTCTGAGGTGGAGCCAGACCATTCCTCATATCTGTGACTGCCATTTGCATTGTGGGTTTTTTCCTCACTAATAGATGAGACAAAGGGGATAGCTACATAGCTTGAACGGAAAGGAATTTCATGTGACATGGTAAAAACACCCCAAAGGCTTGTGGCCATCACTGGAAAAGGTGAAGGAACTTAGAAATCAAAGAATCTATTATAAGAGAAAATATCACACACCTTCAATCCATGGTCACCATCCATTATGAGGACATTACTGTAACAATTTTCAGTAAGTCTGAGCTACTTTAGCTTTGAAAGTGCACATCTCACCTTAAAAACTGAAGATTATATGTCATTTCCTTCAATGACACAATGATTTGCGTGTCTTCAGTATTATTTTTCAGGTGCTGTTTTCTTTCCGTATCATATTCAATTTTCATTAAAAAAAATAATTCTTGATGGCTGATATGCCTAGAAGTTATTATTTTCTGAAAAAGAAAGGTAATTTCATTTTAAAACTCATTGTGGCATTTACCCCAAAGCTATTTAAATATGTGGAAGGAGGAGGGGAAAAAATTATCTGTGTAGTTTTATAGTTTCATTACTATAAGTTTCAAGAAAAATAAATAAACTTTAACAGCTTTTTACTATGGAAACAGGACATTTACTCTCAGTGGGTATCCTGAGTGCTGCATTTTAAATTTGATTTTTTTTTCAAATGGGCCTGTGGGGGAAAATGATCAGGATAAAAGGATAGGTCTGGAATTTCAGAATCGTTTTAACAGCAGTTGCCAAACTTTTGAAGCCTCCATGAAACACAGTCTTATTGAAGAGTACTCAAGCGTTGCTGGATAAACTGAAAAGAATTTTAGATAAACAACTAAGACAACTGTAATACTGCAGAAAATGTGATAATATTATTAATGTAATATAAAGACCAAGGAGAAAAAAAGATCCAAGTTTTATGAAAGACTTAGAGAACATTTTACACTATTCTAAAATCTAGAATTCAGGGAGGGGCTTTACGTAAAGCTTCTTTGTGCATGAAAGAAAAACACCAGGCATATCCTACAGATTTTGAACTAAGAGAAGGGAAGAAAATACTATGACAATGTAAAAACTTTTGTGCAGTGTAAACTGCAAGCCCATGATGCATAAGACAGTCAATGAAGTTTGCCCTCCAGCAAAGCAAGGGCAATCCAGGGCATTATTTCCCTTCTCCTGATAAACGTTAGACTGCTTGGCAGAAGCCACAAGCTTTATCTGTCATCCTTTTCTAGTGAAAACCATGTTTCTTCTGCAATTCAAAGTATCTGCAAACTGGGGTTTTGAGAAAAAGAGTCTTAAATGTTGCAAGCATCAATCTGAAAAAGATAAACACAGAAACTGTCAGAAGCACGTTAAGTTACTGAGCAACTAAACTATTAAAATGAGCAACTCCAAAATTTCTTCTATCATGGGCAAATTATCCTCTTGATTCTTTTCTTTTTTTTCTTTTTTTTTCTTTTCTTTTCTTTTTTTTTCTCTTTTCTTTTCTCTTTTCTTTTCTTTTCTTTTCTTTTCTCTTTTCTTTTCTTTTCTCTTTTCTTTTCTTTTCTCTTTTCTTTTCTTTTCTTTTCTTTTCTTTTCTTTTCTTTTCT
>JBBMKD010000102.1:84363209-84405835 GCA_037834095.1 Argya squamiceps
TTCTTTTCTTTTCTTTTCTTTTCTTTTCTTTTCTTTTCTTTTCTTTTCTTTTCTTTTCTTTTCTTTTCTTTTCTTATAATATATATTTGTAAAAGGTCTCAATATAGCTGCTGAAACCTGTAAGTGTTTTTCATTTCTTCACTTTTGTTTTTCTCTACATAATACTACCAAGAAGCAAAAATAATCAGAGAATCACAGAATTAGAGGACAGCCCAGGTTGAAAGGGACCTCCAGAGATCATCTGGTCCAAATTTAATGGGAAAGAGAATCTAGATTAAGTTACCTGGCACCCTGTCCAATTACATTGTGATATCCTCCAGTGATAAGGACTCCAAAAATTTCATACCAAGATGAAACTTCTTCCAGTGAGACTTGTGCCTGTTGTCTTCTTGTCTCTCTGGGTCCTTGTAAAGAGAGAGCCTCTATCCTCTTTGTTGCAGCCCTTTAACTATAGCAATAACATGGTGAAGTTCCCCCCAAGCCTTCTCTTCTCCAGAGAGAAAAGGCTGTAATGCACACGTTACTTTTACACATGGGATGAGTGCGTTGCTTGATGGCACAGTATTTAAAGATGGAAGAAAAACCCAAGAATTATTTTCTGGAGTAGCTGGCTACAGCTATAGATTAAATAGTAAATAATAAGTATGAAATTCCTATCTGGGTGTTTCAGGTGGTTCCTTCTCCATCTCCCTTTTCCTATCCAGCCAGGCTGACTCCACGGTAGCCTACACACCAGTCAACTACTGACTGCCAGAGGCCTCCTTTCCCTTTTGCAGGACAAACCCACCCTGTCCTTTGCATCAGCTCTGAAATTCATTTTTTTTCAAGGTAGACCTTGCCAGCATAATGTTGTTTTTTCTAGTTAGTTGCATGGATTAGTACACTGTGTCAGCTCCAGGTACGGAGGGACACATGCAGAGTCATCATAAAACAGGAACTATCGAACCAGCAGCCGTGTTTGTTTGTGAACTGGTTCACAAACAAACTCCCATGAAATGTTCATGACTGAAGTGCTCTTTCTGCTACCCACTCTCAAAAAAAATATTGGTATAAGGACAGAATCCCTAACTGCAGTAATTTGTGCCATTGTGAATTCACTGTAAGTTTGTTTCCTGACATTCCTATTTCTTTGTCCTCTATGTTCAAGTACAGAGGTTAATTTGGTAACACAAACCATGCTGGAGAATCAGTGCAGAAGTCTATCAGGGAACTGCTGGCTCTCCGAATATCTTGATGATAAATTTTAATTGCTTCAGAGTGCCAAATGTGTGTCAGCAGTTTTCCTTAGATCATCTTTATGCATCCAGTGTTTCAAATAATGATTTTAAAGCTAAGGAGAATAAGCACTCATACTGTGGTTTCAGAAATAACGAATGGAGATATCCTTTTGAGAACAAATATGCTAGGAGTTTTGAATAACATTATACTGTCTTGAATTCAACAGGGAGAGCACTAGGACTTTGTATCTGACATTTAATTTAAAAAATAACCTGGGCCTTAGAGGAAAAAGAAAGAGAAAGGCTGTGCTTAAAAGTGTAAGTAATGATTCAGACACTTCCAATTTCTTTTCATTGACCACACTATTAGTACCTGGTCAAGATACATATTTTTTTTTCCTCATTGTGATTATGTGTCTATAAAAGCTGAAACACAACTTTTAAAATGGCATTAAGAATGCAGTTGTCCTTTTCTGTTATAAATTTGTTGATAAAATTAAAGTAGTACTTTTAACATGAAAATGAAAACCTCTAACACAAAACAGAGGTGCCTGAGCTAAATCAGATACTGGAGGAAAGGTTACTTACATCAATACAGAGCTCAGGAAGAGCTACATAGCCTTGTTCCTGGGGTTAAATACAGTGATTGTCACAGGAATGAATAAAGGAGTCCTATCTTTACAGTCTGCCCAAAGTCACAAAGGGTTGAGGCAGCTACTGCAGGAACTGAGCTGATGCTTTACTGCTTCACACTGCTTAGTTGGTCTAACAGAAATTTCGCTGTCCCTTGCTCAGCTCCTCGAGAATGAACCTGAGCTTCCAATGTCTGGTGTAGATCCCCACTTTGAACAGCACTCCCACTCAATGGTCACACTATGAAACTGGCATGACTAAAAAATAACAGCTTCACTCAAAGTCGATGTAATATTCCTGGCTTATATGCACTCTTCATCTCTTGATAATTCCTTTTTGTACCAATGCTACCCCATCTTAAGTATTTTCTTCATAAATAGTGAATTGTTGCTGAGTTATTTTGCAGATAAAAAACCCTCATCATTTGAAAATAGCAGTAGATAGATAAGGTGTGTGCATCACTGGTTCCATCACTGGTTAAAGACAAGATTCTTCATTTCTCCTCTTGGTCACCACTTCCTTAGAAAAACCCCACAAACAAAAACCAAAACACCATACAGCATTTTAATAATGGAATAAAGTTCACAAGGGGTGGAGGGGGAAATGAAGCAGAACACAGATCATAGAATGCAGATTGTCTTAATTGTCAGAGTGAGAAAGATTGTTACTCCAGAGAGTGTTCTGGCCTCGTTCTGGAGCCCTAAACTGCAATTTCTTAAAGACAAAATATTTGCCATTGCATAAGAAAATAGATTTTTCTGGTTTTTCTGCAGAAAGTTATTATCCTTTTCTAAACTTCCTACCCATCTAAGGGCTAAATAGAATTCACATTTCTACAGGGCACTTTGTTCAAACTCTGTGTAGAAAATTGTCTTAAAAGATTGACATTTGGGCTTCACTGGGAAACTTTCTGGTTCAGTTCAGAAAAGCAACTACTGAGAGACTAGCACAATAAAAGTATTTTTGCTTCTGACTCCAATTGAAATCAAAGCATCCAGGATAAAGAGTAATTAAAAATATTTTTCTCTCAGTTATCTAAAATGTTTTGTTTCAAATCTGGCTTGAAGTTTATTTATAGAGTTTGGACTAGTCTTTGTCCAATTAGCACTGGCTCTTCTGGCTGTAATCCCTTTGATTCCTACGTGTACAGGACACACAGATAAATCCTGGAAAGGTCGCTAAGAGACAAATTGGCCAAAAGAAAGTTGTTTAACCTCTTCTCCTCATGAAAAGGATTTTGTTTCTCTTCTCCTTGCATCTTAATCTTACAGCAATTTTTTTATGCAATATTCACATGTTGTCCTTCTGTGCTATTGTCATCTAGTATTCATACAGCTGCATAATATCTTCCCACTGTGTGCATTTTACAATGAAAACTGTATTTCAAATAAATCAATACCATATTTTAGGCAAATTCATCTCCCTGGATAAGGCAGAATGTACCACTTAGTGTAAGAGCTAATTGACTACTAACAGTGGATTAGGAATTATGAGTGAAATCAGTTTTAAAATTACATAAATTAGAAAAAGCAATATGCTCCCAATGCACAAGTCTCTCACAGCTCTATTTTCCATAGCACTTAATACAACAAACACAAAATATGTATGACTTATCCGGCATTTAGGGAGAGAAATATGTTGAAAGATATCGGGTAAGTTATTAAATCTAGGTTTCTCCTAAACAAAGCACCAGATATTTTTATTTCTAATTCCTACCACATAAAGAGTGCTGGCTTCTCTTCATTTTGTTTTAAATCCAGAGAAAACATAAGAAATATAGGCAATTAGGCCTAAAGGTAGAGATGTTTTTAAGAGAAAAACATTTTAAAAATCAGTAATTACCAAATTATAAAAGGAACTTTACATAACAGTTCCTTTAATATGTTAGGAATGCTTTTATGTGGTTTTATATGTAGATGGCAAAAAAGCTACAGGAAAGTGATTAATCAGTTGTATGCACCGTTTACTAAAGCACTCTCTTTATACAAGTATTGGCTTAGTACTTCTGTGACAGTTCTGACTAAACCTACAGTGGTGTCTTATATGGACAAACCCAAAGTTATCCGATACTTGAATTCCATGAAAATTGGTCAGGGGAAAGGAAATTTCTCTTTTCTCATGTTGTTAAAAACATCCATTTAACATGAGTTAAAAAGAGGCTAACAAGACACTAACTAATTTAATTGTGGATTTTATTGTAATAAAATAAAATAATTTATAGTAATATTTATTTATTGTAATAAAATAAGTTATTGTAATAAAATAAAATTCTGTAAACTTTTCTGTGTAAAACTATAACATAAAATTCTGTAGGAAAAAAGATCTTTATATATATATATAATCTATATACGTCTGCCTGTTTGTCTACTCCTGATTCAGGAAGAAAATCGTGTACTTGTGAATGTTTAAGTCAGTAGTGAAGGTCCCTCTTTCGTTCCTCCAGCAATTGCAGACCCATTTGCACAGGGGTGAGAATTATACACAGCTTTTTTTCCATCTCCTTGAATGGAGAAAAACCACATGCCTTCAGCTTTATGTAAGATTGCTGATAGAGGAACAAATACTGAAATTGGGAATGGTCACCCTCACAGAACAACAGCCTGATTTTTTCCTCTTCTCCCTTGCTATACACTGAATACACATGGGTATTTTTCTTTACTGTGGCAAATCAAATGAAAATAAATTTCTTGCCTAGAAGTGTCAGTCTGATTTCTAGGTCACTAGCTACACAAGGTGGAGAAGTGCATCCAAGACTGGGGAGACAAGACAGATGAGTTTTGCTTAATCTGGAGATTTCTATCTCAATGCGATGGGAAAGGTGACATCTCCCTCATGGAAAAGTCCAAAGCAGCAGCAGCAGCAGCAGCAGGAGCTGAGATCTGACAAGTCATACCAATCCAAATGTAGCCCTGTGGTGAACCAGGCCTTTGGGATGCAGTATCAGGTATGGGCAAAAAGGTACTGGCACCCCAGTTTGAAAATATTGCTCTGTATATAGTGGAATAGAAAAGAGCAATGGTTTTTGCATGCAGTTATGGGAAGCAACCATGAAAAGGCTTAGCACTTATTTCCTCAAATTCAAAAAGCCATTCTGCATGTACATAGTTCCTTGTGATATTTCTGTTGCAGATGGAGTAGAGCCAGCATACCAAATACTACCAGGGCTAAAAAAAAAGTCTTCATTGATCAAATTGCTCCACGTATGTTGTTCTAAAACCCTGATGAAAAATAGCAAAAGTAGGTCTGCACAAAACTGCAGACACTGCCTGTCCAAGAAATTTTGACAATTTTCTCTGCTTTTCTCCAGCTCCTGAATTCTGTGGTGAGAGTCCCTGGGCTGGTTGTCACTTTTAATTATGAAACATTGCCTTGACAAAAATATGTGCCAACCTCTAGAAAATCTATACAAAGAACAATTAAGTAAATCTCTAGAAACCAGTTGGAAATCTTTGTCTCTTGTTATGTCAATAGCACACTCGTTTTTATTTTTCCTTTTTATCTTAGGAGCTAGACAGTACACTGACCAGTATAGTTATAGATCAACAGTTTTACTGCAGTATTGTTTTGAAAAATCAATTAAAAAGTAATTAGTGACTTTAAACAGACATATTTATATTGAATGAAGTGATTTAAGGAAAGTAAGTTGTTTTTTTTCCTTTGTGTCATATAACAACTAATCGACTATATCTGAACTTCCACTGAATTGGGATTTTTTTACCCATCTAGATGTGATAAGTCCTCTTAAAGAGCATTGGAAAGCACTATATGAAGGATTTTGAAAGGATTATTAAAAGGATTTGCCTTGCAAATTGTGTTTGCCTTATTCTAGGCATAATCAGAAAAAGAACAGAAGCCAAAATCATGTGGTCCTGGTCCTGCCTAGTGCACCCATTGTCAGTGCAGTCACAGCAAATTAGCACCAAGACTCTCCTGCAAGAAAGCAATTGTGAATTTCTGAGTATGATCATAACACTGCTCTTCACTTCTGTTGTTCATCAATAAGTCTGCCCCATAAAATACCTTAGTTTATAAGCTATCCCTTACCTGTGTCCAGCTGGTTGTTCTGTCAGACTAGTTTACAAAATTATCTGCCTAAATGTTTCTCCTGTCTGTGAAATCTATTTTGGTCTCTTCTCCAAATTTACTTCTTTTTTTTTTCCCTAGCGGTATTTTTTTCTGTAGTATTTTAATCTCAGCCTTAGCTTGCTGCTTCTGTTTACAAGCACCTTTTTTTTTTTTTCCCTCTTGAAGTGCATTCAGAGGGTGGAGACCCTGTTGCGCTTTTCTCTGCCTCACCCACACATCCTTATATGTTAAGAAAAAGTGGAAAAATGTAGTTCCTTCTCATTTTGCAGATTTTAATGTCACTATTTGTTTAGTCAGTATGGATGCCTGAGCCCACAGGATCTGCAAAGAGCCAAAGACCTCCTCATCACAACTCAACCCTTATTATTTCCTGACAATACACCTATAAGATATCATACTTGGTGTCTTACCACAAGATATAAAATAAACTCATCTTTCAAAACAGCAGAGACTATCAAGGAAGAATGATTTTTTTTTTATAAGCTAACTCTTGGAACAGATCTTTCTTGCTGACAGCACAGTCATGGATTAGAATGACTTTTTTGTTGTCTTCAGTACTCACTATAATAACCACATATAATAATCATATGAGGACATTTTCCTGAATTCATCTAAATAGAAAAAAAAAACCTCAGAAGTTGATGTTCAGCTGCTTATTAAGCAGACGGATTTCTGCCTCTACCAGGATGTGTATGCTGGTTGGAAAACAACAGTGACTAGATATGTTATGCCAAGTGATGGTTTAATACCAGGGGGTTTTTTTGCTACAACACACTTTGTTTATGAAGAACCTGATTGATCATGTTTTGGAGATGTGCCAAAAGCTATCTAGGGTGGGAGAGATTGAGATAATCCAAAGTTATAACCATGAAAACCTCTCACAATCTGTTTTTTTAAATTATACATATGCTTTACTTTTTAATCCTATAATTCAGGTGACTAACTAGTGTCTTTTATGTCCATTCCTGGTGGGCCAAAGAATTGAGCTCATCACTGAAATCCAGTTTTATTCTAGAAATACAACGTTCTTCATTATATGCTCCCTCTGTTGAGATCCATGGTGGTCCAGGCATGGACCATGTCCTCACACACAGGATACCATTCCCCAGAGCCTGAGTGGAGTCCGCTGAGCTGGGGCAGGTGATGGTCCCTACAGGAGGCAGGGATACACTTCAGGCAATGACAAAAAAGCTCAGGACAGGAGCCTGTCCCCACCTGAAAAGAACACCATGGACCCCAAGGGGACTCTATTAATGTCTTCAGGGCCAAGAACAAACAAATTTGAACACTTTAGAAGCTGCCTCCAAGCTGCTTGGAATACACGTGAAGATTGCACTGCATGCAGGCCTGAGGGGGAGCAGGAGGAAGAGGTAGAAGGGAAAGATTTCTCCCTTTCCCCATCTTTCCCTCCATTTCTCAGCTCTGACAATACCCCAGCAGCTTCTGCACCATCTGCCAGGGAGCTTAGTAAGCTGAGATCAGCCCAGGACTCATCAGGACACCAGCCCAGGAGGTGTTCATGGACGGTCAGCTCAGGAGACTCGCCTGACCAGGTTTTGGCAACATTTGGACAACTTACCTGATGACTTTGAAACTGTGCTCTGAGACCAGGGAGAAAAGGATTAGATGCTGCTCCACTATGTTCCAAGGCAAATGAGTCCTTTTTGGAGCTGTTTCCAGAAATAGAAATGCTCGGTGAATTGGTCAAGACATTCAGCTATCAGTAGCAGGTGGAAATTATTTCAGTGTCTTTCCTTTTCCCAAATGAAAATAATAAATGCTTATGTTTTTAGACTTTCACTTTGGGAAACTATTAATTGTGTGTTTTCATTGCACTAATAATGGCTATTCGTGTAGCTATCCTCATGATAGATAACCAAACTAATACAAAATGAATCCATATCCTAAGAACTAGAAAGACTGCTTCTGTACACATTTTTGTACAAAGCTTACATTTTGACATTTGGAGGCTACTTATTCAAGGTTGTTAAATAAGCAAAATTCTCCTTCTTTTTTTCCTCAGAAAAAATATTAAACATCTACAATTCATTGGCAACCTCTGAATAAAATTTCAGCTTTTATTTCCTATTCAGATTCACAGTCAAACAAACTACATCTAGCAGGAAAATTAGGCATTTATAAATATATTTTATTGTTATTCTCTTCCAGGTAACAGTGCATTTGGATAGTGTATCATGGACCCTCATTCACTAACAGGAGCCATTTTATGGAAATTATTCTGCCACTAGTGTATACAAAACACAATAGAAAAGTCTTCCTTTTCTTCAATGTTCTTTTTTATGCCATACCTAAAGTGAGAGGTTTTTTTAAAATTACACAGGAACTTGATTCTGAGGTCTACTGTCATAAAATTATTAAAGAGAATTTTAACGTGATGTATGTATCTAATCTAAACAGCTTGGGGTTTAAATTGTAAATTCAGAATACTCTTAACAAACAATTTCTCACTAAACTATAGTTTGAAATATATTCACATAAAATAGCTGTTGAATAATTCCAAGGAATGAAAATATTCGAGGAAGGAGTAATCATTTGCTTACAATTAATGAACAGTGGAAACCCCAGTATTTATGAATAGTTTTGTTTGCTGCAAATAATCCTACTGCATCTAATCAAAAGATACCTATCTATTTTCAGAGTATTTCAGGTGACAGCACACAAAGACGGGATATTCTATTTTCAGGGTCTTTTAAGAAAAATTATAGAGGTTTTTCAATTCAAAATAATAAGGGATTACACAAATTTCCATGTAATCACCATTTAAGTCTAATATGACAGGAAGTTGTTTTAGGTCCCTTCTTATGCAGCATGAAGGAAGTAATAAGCTCTGGTTTATGGAAAAGACAAAATAAATCCAGCAATCAGCATTCAGTAGTAAGCTTCTTGCTACAGTGACCCTGTAGCTCAGTGTGGCTCAGTGTGTTTTAAATCCTTGGACTTCTAAGGGAACAAAATGAAATGTTGTCATTCCTTTTTCCTGGCCGGTCCTATTTCCTTTGAGGTTTGTTAAGAGTCATATGATCTTGGTTCTCTTACATAGAGGGTTTCAAATTTGTCAATAACTATCTGTTGCTGTCATTCTGTTTCATGGTCCAAATCTAGAATCTCCAATGCTAGTCCCAGTGTTTGCTGACATTTTTTACATTTTCAGTTCTCACTGGGGCTGTCATATTCAAAGATCAGGGAGAAAGTAATGTCTTTGATGTTTTCAAAGGTTAGAAAGATATTTCCCCCTGCCAGAGTTGAGTTTCATTTTAACACATGGAAAGAAATCTGAATTGTGTAGGAGATGTATCTAAACAATGATCCACTTGAACCAAAGAGGTCCAAAAATTTTTAGTAGATATAAGTTTTTGTGGTTTTTGGTATTGTTAACCCTTTGTACTGTGAACAGAGTTTACAAAAAAACAATAAACAACCTATGACTATCATAACGGTACTGCACCATTGAATTCCAGTCTCTGTTCCCAGCCCACAGTGTATGCGAATCTATTATCTCCCCATTAACATAACTCAGGGAAAGGTGGGAATTCCGTCGGCTTCCTGTCAGGTTACAGTGACTGAAAGGTCCTTTACAAGAACAAGGCACATTACAGACTCACTTCACATAAGTTTCCCAAGGCTGTGTTAGGTTTCTCTCCAGTATATCTTTCATGTACCTCATCTTCCTTCAACCTCATTGGGATTCAGCACTGCAACACATTTTCTGTGCATAAAAATACACTTCCTTCATGTTATGATGGCATAGGTTACCAAGAGTGATTTATTATACACATTTTATCATGCCTCCCTTTCCAAGGCGACCACAAACCGTTTTTACAGACATTTCACCCAATTTAACAGGGACAGGTACAGCTGTAGTCCCTGCACAGGCTTCTCACAGATTTCTAAAACAAATCACTCTTTCTCCACCACTGGTCTCTGCAAAATAGTAACTTAAACCTAAGTTCCTATTTAACTTTTCTGCTTTCTTTGTGTTCATGCAGCTTCTCCTAACTATGGGGTCACTGTCTGATCAAAGTTAATCCAATCTTGGTTTATCTAGTTGAAAGGACAAACATTACTCCATAATATTAGCAGATTCTGCGTTGGTCCAAAGGCCCATAATTACTAGTCCCAGATCTGTCAAGTACAAGAGCTGAACAAACATGGTCTGAAGCAGAAGTGAGCACAATGGTCTCATTTTTATCAATTTAGCCAATGAACACAGCCTTAAGATGTGTCAAGCTGAGCCCAGCCAGCAGGCAATGACCCAGACAGCCACAGAAAAGATCCTAAATGACTTAAAATTTGATCTGCTATGTTTGCTCAAACCATATTCTTGGGGTCTTGCTTGTGCCTCCAGGAAATCTTATTGTCTTCTTAATAAATGACACCCCAAAGTATGCACATGTCACCTTACCTTACCTGATCTGACCTGACCTGACCTGACCTTACCTTACCTGGTGATCATTAAGCCTGAGTGACTGATACTGTCCCTGGTCAGGGTAAAACTGATAGCTACACATCGATTTTCCACAGTTAAAGGCTTTCCTTGACATCCTTACAAATCATGAATCATGGTCGTAGGTAAAACAGTTCCTTGAAAGCACAAAAATAGCTTGAAATTTATTTATTAAAAAAGGCCAAATTTTGAAAGAGTCACAGATTAAGAAATGATAAAGCATATATTCTAGGATGACTCTTCTGGATCTAAATTACCTTTGAGAGCTATTTCCAAATCCAAATAGATGCATATTTTTGGAGGCATAGTATCTATGCCTAGATTCATCCTGATCTTTTCTGAACTCTCCCATCATTTGTTGAGTTTGTGAGCCCCAGAGCAGACCTCATGTCTTAAGTCCTCTGTGAAAGTTCACATCATAAGGCTTGAGCAAAGCACATTCTAAAGCTACATTCCCCAGCAAACTCTCTGTCTTTAATATTTCTTTTATCTAATTCAGGCACTTTTTTATCAATTTATCTGAATGCATTCAAAGAAATCCATTACAGAGAGGCTACCTCCATATTTGAAAAAGGGAAAGGTCCATTCAGATCCTGTAATAGAGAGTTTGACCAAAGGTGTCAAAACCAGTAGAAAATTCAGAAATTATTTATACCCAAATTACTTATGTTGGGCAGTGTGGATAACTTTGAAAAATTAACTGTAATGTAAGAAATATTAATTAAGATTTAAAGAAGCTGAAGTCCATGAAGATGTTCTGTGACAGCTCCACAAAATTAATTACAACAGACTAAAAAACTAGCTATAAAGTAATTCCCAGGTTTTGATTAGGACTCTAATTCCAGCTACTGTACTGCAAAAATGTCAGTAATGTGGACTTCTGGTTACAGACCCAGGTCAGGGTTTTTGCTTCTGTCTGTGCTGGTGGTATTTTTGGAGTTAAAACTCTGTAATAAAACTTGGTCACTTAGTTGCCACAGAATAGTTTCGAGCACCTTCTGGTAGTTGACTGCTATCTTCTCTTCCTGGCTTCTTGTTAAATCTAACTTATGCCACCAACTATTGCTATTCAGATTCTCCATGAGCTTTGCTCCTGATACCCCTATGCTGATCCCAGTCCTTATCAGACTGAACTTCTGTGCCACCTGTGCTTTCCATGGCCAAATCAAACTGATTTTCTCACAAGCCATCCAAGCCCAGCATGGCTTCTCTTAGAAAAGTCAGATGATTTTTTTTCTTCAGTCTCTTTGTATATTCTCTTGAGCAGTCCAGAGCAAATCTAAAGAGCAACTTAGGAAGTTCTGCCCTGCTCTTTCTGCCTTGGACTGGTTCATAATCAGTTAATTTATGGATATATCAGAGCAGTTCTGTGCCAGAGGCATGTAAGACCATGCAATTCTTAGAGAAGATGGATTATTTGGTTCATATGACAAAAATTTAGCAAGCCCATTTATTTAAGATTTAATGTTTGGACAGGAGCAATAAAGTTCAGAACCCAATACACAGGAAAATTTTAGTTCCTCCTTCAAAGAGAAATTTTGAGTGAAATCTTGCATATGTTCTTACCACAGCCAAAGTAATAAATTTTTTCCTGATTCCATTCTCATAACTATATGAGTAACTAGAGGAAATTTACCAAAAAAATGATCATGTGGCAGACATCCACTACAAAATATTTCAGCCCAAATATCACAAGTCTGGCGGTCATAAGCATAAAAAACTGAGAAGTCCTCCAAGCAGAAGTGTCAGCCAAGGTAAAGATTTGAAAACATTATCAGTTCAGTTTCCAGGAATTACTACTGCAATTCTTTTCACACTCACTGTTCACAAGTTAGTTGTGTGAATGGAGATTCAAGTCTATTTTAAAATTATTTTAAATAGCTACCTTCTACTCTTTCCATTTTGAAAGCAACTTTCAGTTTAGTTAGTAGAGAAAGAGTATTGGATTTATTTTCAGTTCAACAATATTTAAATCAAAT
Organism: Argya squamiceps; assembly: GCA_037834095.1. NCBI lineage: Eukaryota > Metazoa > Chordata > Aves > Passeriformes > Leiothrichidae > Argya > Argya squamiceps. The sequence goes on from JBBMKD010000102.1 coordinate 84,375,590, forward strand.
TATGTCAAAAGCTTGGATTCAATCACTTAGATTCAGTAACATAATTTAGAAACTTGCTTGGAGTGAAAAGAATAATCCCAAATCAATCTAAAAGCAATCTGATTATGATGAAACTATTTAAGGATCAGTGATTGGTATGTACATAGGAATATTAGAGATAGGAATTACTTTAACCACATTCATATTTAAATTCTATTAGTGGATTTTTTAATCAACTAGCTGTTACTGAAAAAGCTAAATTAGAAAATAAACACATACAATTAGCTTTGTCACTTGCTTACTCATTTCTTTCTTTGGATGTCTTATAGGTTCTAACACTAAGGAATATTAACCTCTGAAAAACACAAAGAAAATTTAACACCTCAGCATATATCAAATGCAACATTGAAATTATAATGTTGTTTACAGCTTAATTCCCATTCTACACAGATATAAAAATATAGAAGTTACATACAAACACACGAACAACTTACAGACAAATATAGAAAAGTGAGTTACATTAGTGTGTGGCTGAAACACTGAGCTCTAGATTCTTCTCGTGAAAGTGTGCATGTCTTGGGTCATTCCGGGGGAAAAGACTCACTGACAGAAGACAGTTTAAACAGAGAAGCTGAACTAAATGCAGTATTTTAAATCCACTGAGTCACTAGCAGTGTCCTTTAAATGCTGCATAAGTAGCACTGATCCAAAGTGAGACAATTTTGCACATGTGGTCCAAATACACTTCAGTATAATGCTGTACCTTCAGAATAAATGCTAGTGTAAGCTAGAATTCCTGAGCTGGCCAGAAACTGATATAAGGTAAGAGAGGGAAAACTGCTAGCCTTGTGTCAAGATTCAAAGACTGTGCTGCCTTTTGAAGGCAAGAAACCTGAAAATCAGTTGAGAGAAGAGTGGTAGGCTGGGGAAAAAAAAGGTGAAGCAATACAGTCCTACAAATCACAAAGCTTTCTTCTTCTTTTAACTGTCATGTGGACTCTGTATTTACTTAGACCTATAAAATTCCATTTTATAAGTAATTATCCAGCCTAATTAAAACATAAAAATGCATGGCAAAACTGAAAACCTCAAACAAACGAAGACAAGATGACTAAGAAATAAGTGCAAATCACTTTTGACAATAATCTTCAGTTTGAAAACAATCCTGTCTCAAGGACAGCAGGTAGAACTCTGAATGTGTATTGAGCATAGGCAGTAAGGTTTTAGGAGCAGAGGGCAGGCTGGGGAGGTCTGCAGGGCTGGCATCCATGGGAAAATGGTCAGGACCTGCCCTGTGGCATACACAGCCTATTCCAAGCTGTAACAATAATAAAAAGGAAAGAAAAGTTCTCAGAGTGAGACAGAGGTGTTTTAAATGTTTTTAGTTTTGAGGGGTTTTTATTCCTCTCAATACCTTAAACACTAATTTAATATTTATGTTAATTGGCAATAAATTAAGTTAAATTCCCCAGATTGAATCTGCTTTTTGCATAGCAATAATTGCCAAGTGATTTCCCTGTCTTTATTGCAACCCACAATTTTTCTCACTCTTGATTTTCCTATTCTCTCCTCCATGCTTCACGATTGCCTGCCAGCCAGTGCCACCCCCACACAGGATGTTATTATAAATATCAGTTCTCAGAGAGAACAAACACCATGAAAACATCCTCTCACAATAAATAACTTCTGTACCAAGGAAAATGGTCTCCACAAAGCATATTCCCTCACTATTGCTCTTCCAAAAACTTCAAGCCTGAATCTTCTTTTAGGTACATTAATTATGGTTTTCAGTATTGATTATTTTACCTTATGGCAAGGCTACTTCCCTCTGCAACCATGAGGACTAAAGCAGGTTTCAGACTTTTTGAAATGTAATCTTTACTAATGAGGAAGCTGGGGAAAAAAAACCAAGAACCCTGATTTTACATATCTACTACATGGGATAAAATAATAAATAGATTAACTTCTAATCATCCCTCAAAATGGAAATTTGTAATTATTTAAGAATAAAATTAATTTTGAGTGTGAACATCTACACAATATTAAAAAGGAAACACTTTCATAAATAGAATTAGGTTCTGTTTAGGTATTTGAAAATATTTTTTTATGTTGCTTATTACCTTTGATGTGTAAGGCATACATACATATTTGTTTACCAATATATAGAATACCCATAACATTACCTGCATTTTTAATAAAATAAGGAGTAGTATTTGGGAACTTTTGTCAAGGATACTCCCCTGTTTGACCATCCAGGACCACTCTGTCAGTCACATCCACAGCACCTGAGCTGGGACCAAGGTCCCTTTGAAGCTGCACACCCTACACTCATAGCCAGACTAAGTTTCCTCACTGGTTCAACCCCAAATTTCCCATGGCAGAGTCTTTTTCAACTCAATCCTTAAAATAATTTCATTGTTGTGGAATAACAAAATAACAGCTCAAGGATAGACCCCCAACAAAGGAAACCCTGGGCTTTTATATTGTAACAGTCTAAGTGCAGGAAAATCTGGGGCCCTCAGTTCCTGCCATCTGTCTGAGTGTCCAGTGCCCTGGCTGGGCCATAGGTCCCTATGCCCTTTATCCAAAAGGTTGGCAGTTCATGGCCTTTTGCCTGGGGCTCCCACCAGCCAGAGCTCAGTCTGTAGCTCACAGTATACTCCTGCATACTGAGATACCTGTACTGAATATATTCCTCAGCAGTTTTACATCAAGCAACTGAGACCAGTGCGGAGATTTTAAAGAAAGTTGAGGCTGTACGTGCTCCAGAACCAGAAGGTCCATAGCTATTTCGGCACTGCTTTACATCTCAGCAGGGAACTTATACTGGAGCAGAGATCCAGGCAGATGCACTGATGTAGAACCCATAACACTACTCTCTGCACGGACTTGCAAGCTCCCGCGGTTACTTGCTGAGTTATTTCCACATAGTCACTCTCTGTTTTGCAGCAAAAGCAGATCTGAGAATGCCCCTGGTGAGCAGCAGACCGGTGGTGCACCTCAACTTTTTCATCAGTACAAAGTGTAACCTCTCTGCTATCAACAGGGGATGGAAGTATTCACAAGTGCTATACTCAGCAAAATGTAGAGCTGAACTACACAGTAAATCATCTTGTACAGAGGAATGGTCCTGTATGTTTTGGAGACCAGTAAAGAAACCTAAAACTCACAAAACCCCATTTCTATCCAGCAGTGAATCAAATTATTCACCTAAGCATATTTGAGTGCTGTGCTGTAAGGAAATAGCTTAGACTTCATATCTTAGAGTTAAAATCCAGTGTGATTAATTTACCTGCTTTTATTTTTCAATATGGTAAACAGAGTGACATATCTAGATAATATATGCCACCACAAGCTGGGTTATAGCCACAAAACATTAAACAAGAATGTATTTTTTGTTTTGCTTCCATAAAAATTTCCCTAGTGTCTTGCTGGAGATATGACATTTTATACAAAACAAACAGCTATGATTAAGGAACTAATGGCTTCTGCTTAATACAGTTTTAAGGCTCATCAGTCTTTTTTTCTTATTAGATGAGTTTTTCTCAGCTGAAATTTGTAAGAATAATCAACAGGCACTGTAAAAAATGGTGTTTTTCTTTCTGTGGACTTACTGGTATTTATAGTTGTGCATATAAAAGACAAGTATGACTCCAACATTAGAAACATTATGGAAGCTCCATCTTCCTTCCTTTTTAGAAAACTGTCTGGTCTCTGCACAGTCTGTGTATGGTAATATGAAATGTAGGCAAAAGTGATAAACCATCCCTGAATCCCAAACTATAGTCTGTAAGTTTATCCAGTGTGATTTGAACTGAGAATGGGTCTTGAGCTTAGCACTACAACCCAGACACAAAGCAGAACTTCCCACCATTTCAGTTCCATGTAGAATAAGCTCTTGACTTGGACCTTGATTTGAAAAGTCATCAGCTCTAGGCACCAAGTCTATGATGTCTTCCCAATAGTGAAGATACTTGGTTTTAACTTTTTATTTTTTAAATTTATGTTCTACCCATTCTCTTTCCCGATTCTTTCCCATTATCCCAATATCTTGCTCTCAGTTTTTTGCACCAAGGAGTAAACTGAAATCATATGACGTTCCCAGAAATATTGAATCAGTTATTGTCAATTCCTAGCTACTCCAACGGGTTATATTTGTTTGCACTCATTTCTAGACTAAGAAACAGACCATGGTAGTATGAAAAAGCTGCTCTTATGATGAAAAGCAATATTTTAAATATCTGGATATTTCTAGACACCAGTGTTTGAGACAGAATCATGTGATATTGACTGATAAGTAATTCAGCGCCTTTCAGTTATATAAAACACTTAAAATTTTAGGTATGTAGAGTGAAAGAGAACATAACAACATAATGTTCATTTCTTATTCAGCAATTAATATAGTTGGAATCCTTATCTGAGCACAGTTTAAAGCTTTGGTTAAGAAATTTTTGTTTATCTATGAGTGAATATTCTAGAAATAGAATTCAAATAGTAACTATGATACTATAAACTCTCCTGATCAATAGGAACAAAGCAAATTAAAGGATTAAATCTTGAGAGTATTACAGCAACCAGTGGGAAGGAGCAAGCTACATTAGCCAAGCACAAAACAACCATACTGAAGTTACGTATTTTGGTTGTTATCCAATTGAAATAATGAATCACCTGAAAAGCACACTGGGAAAAAAATGCTTCTATAAAAAGTAAACTAACATCTAGAAAATAGATCTCATAAAACAACAATAACAACAACAAACTAAAAAAAACACACCCATAAAATACTCCCTCAAACAAACAACCACCCCTGTACCCCAAATAAATCCCTCAAACAACCACCCTGGTTTTTTCTATTTATAAATCTAATTTACTTATTAAAGGTCATAATAAATTACTAAAACAAAAAATCTTTTCCATAGAGAATTGTTAATGCTTCAGAACAAAATCTAGGTAAATTCTTACCTCTTTTGTGGTATTTCTCCTCATTTTCATTGCAGGAACATCAGGTCTTTATGAGCATAATTTCCAAGCAGAGCACTTCTAGTATGTTGCTGAAACAGACATAGCAAACTCCTTTAGAGAATTATGTGTTATTAGTGACAGAAGAAAACCGTGGCTCAAAGTAAATTCACAGCAATGGGTCCGTCTGTTTCAAAGTCTCCCTGCAACAATCTACAACACTCTGCTAGTTCTCTATTATTCTAGGAGGAAGAGTCTAATCATCAGCCTCATAAATCAGCATAGTGGTAATGGAGACAATGGGGCTCTGCTGATTTATATTGAGGCAGAATCAGGCCCAAATCTTCTATCATGTTCTGTTCTGAATTGATAGTCAGAAAAATGTAAAGGAGCAGAAAAATACTTTACAATGCAATTTAGCATAAAGAAAAAGACAAAATTTTAGGAAGTGTTGTGTTTACTGTGTTAGTTTTCTTAATATTGGAAACAGTATACAGGTTTGATACTTGTCTGGGGAAAAAGGAATTTAAAATACCAGGCTCCCATGTAGCACATAATTCACAAACCTTGTAGTTGTAGTACATAAGTTGAAACATTTGAGTTACTTAAATCACGTGCTGGTGTTACAGGACACATCTGAATTTCTTTCCCATCTATAGCCCCTCATCATCAGTTGTCATGCCTCACCCATCATCAAAATGTGGCCAGAACTGACGCTGCAATCTGCAGCAGCAGAGGGGAGAGTCTCAGATGGACTTATCTGTAGTGTAAAGGTCTACCTATTCACCTTTAAAAATGTCAAAACTGGCATAGCCTTAGTATTTAGCTTTTCTTGACAGTTTCTGTAGAATCAGAGGGGGTCTAAACAATTCAGGAAAAGAATGATTATTGACACTCATTCTTTTTATTGTGTCTCTTAAATATCTCAACTGAAATGCATATTCCTGCATTTTCTATTTTTTATCTTGTTAATAGCATAGTACAAAATAGTACAATAGTACAAAAGAGCCACTGTTATGTCATCTCTCAATACAGACTGAAAAGCATTCAGAGTGATATAACTATATATTAGGGAAGGAAGGTTAACTAAGATCGGAATGCATTTTCTAGATAACTTCCCAAATGTGTTAAATTGTGGCCTTGTTACTGCATATACTTTCTCTCTTGCCCAGGATGCTAATGTTTCTAGCACAAAAAAACCCAAAACCAAAAAACCCCAAAGTCCTACAAACAAACAACCCCCCCAACCCAAAACCCAAAAACAACAACAACAAAAACAAAAACAAAAATCCACAAACAATCAACAAACAAACAAACTAAAAGAAAACAAAACCACCAAACCAGTATTTCATTTTTGATTGATCAGTTGTTGAGCTCATTCACATCAGCATAAATCCAGATAAATTCACTCATGTCAGAGAACACTTTAAAGCACTTTAAACTAGAATCTGGTTCATTTCCCATTCTTTCACAGCTCAGGATAGGAACAGCTTGTTCACCATTCTTGCTTGCTCCGAACTCTCACTTTGTCATCTTATCTACTTTTAGAATATTCTTTTATTTTTCTCCTTTTTTATTTTTTTACACTGGTTCTCCCTGCTTGGAATAGTTCCTTGTTTCTGTACAAGTCTCTTTCATTTTCTGATATTCATTTACTGACTGGTTTTCTACCACCAGCTTCATGTATTATTTTTACTAGTAATATTTGTCATCAGCTGCTGGTGAACTCTGATTCTTGAGGCAGAATCTTCAGACTGTGCTGAAGCTGCTTTGATGTTAATGGTCTCTTTTAAAGAATCACAGTTCAGAGACTTAATGTTCTTAAAATTTTTTATTAAATTTTGACTATTTCTATTTTGAAAGACTATTTATGATCCATTCCTGACATCTTTTGCTGTCTCAGCTCTGCTTCAAAGTAACAGAATGGCTGAGGCTTTAGGACATTTGTTTTCAAAATTTTTTTCCCATGTGAAGCCAAGATATTAGTCATCAGTACATTTTAGAACAATATTTTCCTGATCGTTTGATTTAATTTTACCTATAAACTTGTAGATAACAATATGATACATATATATTCATCTTGAGAGAACCATTTGCATTATTTAACTGCAGAGTTTTCAGTGAAATCTGTCTATAACACTGCCATCCAACATATCACTGCAATGTAGTGTAGTATAGTTTACACTCATCTGCCTTCTTTTGATGTCTCGTTATCCATGAGAACATTCTCAAACACACGAACAGAGCTAGTACTGCAGTGGAACTGCTTATTTCACACTGTTTAAAATGAGAACCTTTCCCTGGTTTTAGTACTAGATGGACTTATATGTGTAAGATATTACCATAGTTATTAAGGGTTTTTTTTTTCTAGACATGCATCTCTTACTTATGCTAAATTAATCACATGGACTGTTATTATTTTAAATTACTAAATAGTAAAAGCCTTTTCCTTTAGTATGCCTCAAGGTCTCCTTCATGTCTCCCTCACAACTAGACTAAGCATCAGAGGCATATTCTGCAATTTTCCTGTGATTAATTGAAATATTCAATTACTCAAGTTTGGCTGCCTATTTTGTATGAATTAATTACTTGGTATGTTTTCCTTTTTCCTTTTATGTTATTAAATGCAGTGACCGAGCTGACTGTGTGTCAAGGCAAAGAGCACTACCACACCTGAGGTAGTCATATAGTTAAAGTGAAAAATATAATTAGGTGGTGTCAGCAAAAAGCATTTGGTAAGCTAAAATATCTTTCTCTTGTCTCTGTATAATTCCATCACATTAAATAACAGCAACTGATCATTGTAGGGGTAATTCCTTGGTAAGGAGTGCAGTTGTGTGTCATCATTTTCAAGGAATAGCAACTTTTCACTTTTGGTTTCAATTTGCTTGAAAATCCACATTCACAGTACCAATTCTTCTTTCTTAGCAGACTAAGATGGATGAGTTTCTCTATTTGGGTTCTGCTTTGGTGTCATGGGAATTTAGGAATGGTGCTCCCCAGTTTAGTGCTCCAACTGAAAAATTACAAACCATGCTCAGATAGCTATCTCCTCCCTCCCTCTACCCACCCTGTGTGGTGGGATGGAGAGGAGAATTAAAGGTACATAAAGTAAAGATTGAGGGTTGAGATGAGAACAATTTACTGGAAACAGCCATGAGATAAGAAACAAAGAGTAACAGTAACAATATTAATAAGAGAGTGTACAAGAAAGATTAATGATTTACACACAAAAAAATCTCCACACATGAACCCACAATAGGCAAGCCATGGCCACACCACCCTGGAAGAGAATCTCTTGCCCTGCCCCTGGCAATGGTGTGAGGTGGTATAAAACAACCTCCATGTCCCAGCCATGCCTCCCTTCTGGCTACTGCAAAATATAATCCTGGACTGGCTGGAAAGGATACTATTGGCTCATTAAAAATTTTGTGTTACTGACTGCTTCTTGGCTGTTCTGGGGTCAAAGTAAATCAAACCTCGCTGGTAGGACATAAGAACTTACTTCCTTCTTTTAAAACTTTTTGGGATCTGAATAAGGCATGCTTATAATCCCAGTTTTGTACATTGGATGCACTTCAGCTTTTTAAATAATAATTTCTAAAGAGAAGGTTTTTTGAGATAAGGAGAATTATAATGAAAATGTGGTAACCTGATCACAGTCTCTCCATCCTCTCAGTCCCCCAAAAAAATTGTTGAATAAGAAAGAACAAAAGGATATTCAGATATTATTTTAGTCTAAATTAGCTCCCATTATTAAAAATTATGTATGTTATTTATTTTTAAAATATGTATTCATTAATATTAATTATATTAATTAATTCATTAATATTAATTATATGAAATATATTAATATTTCATTATATAATTTTGCATACATCTAAAATAATTTTCACCCCAAATAATATATTCTTTATTGCTTTTCTAAGAGATCAATGTGCAGGAGGCTACCTTATACTCTCCTGCCGTTTTGATTTCTTTTGGGGTCTGGTATTTGGTCTATGGATTTTGGTATAATCTCATTTCAACTGCTCTCCAGGGTGCTTATGATATTCATGTTGCTGAAGTTATTCCAGAAGGCCATGATCAAATCTTAATGCAGCTCTCTGTACATCACACACTTCTATGCCACAGAAATATGGATGAGATATCAAGATTTTAAATGCGCATTGTGGAATAGATCATATCTCTTTTTTAAGATAGGATTCTATCTATAATGTTCATGAGAAAAATCTGCATTGAATAAGTATGAACTATTTCTCCCTTTGACTAATGCAGAATGCTTCAGCTTATGCATAATTCACATCTTATGGTTTGTTTGTTACTCTTCAATGGAAAATTCAATAAGAACTTAATTAAAAAGAAGAGATGTAGTATCATAAAGCTGAAACAACAGTGTAATTTCAGAGACACTCATGTTTTATAAACTTTTATTTTTGTGATTTATAATTAAGGCAAGTAGTAGAAATATTAAAGCTTATTTTTTCTAATGAAAGATTAAATTACTAGGAGAAAAATTACTTCATTAGCTCAAAAAGTGACAATAGTGAACACAACAAGAAATAATATAAGATAATAGAAGAGATTTTGAAAAAGTAAAAGTGAATCTATCTGGGAAAGTGGAAGAAAAGAATTATTAGTTAAAAAGAGCAATTGCATAAATTATTCCAATAACGTTCCTATAAAAGCCATCAGAGTAGTATCAGTAATACGCACATTTTATGAAGCAGGTGCTATTGAAATGATACCATAAATTGAAAAGAAAGAGTCAAATCATTTGCCAAGTGATTAAACTGTTGCAATTTATTATACTTTTAATGTAATATTTTTGTGGGATATGAATAAGTTTTACAACATGTAATATAGCAATTTCATTCCTTGCGATCAATACCAACTTAGCTGTAATAGCCTGTTCTAAGATTTATTATCATATTTTGCATCTCATACATAGATAAAGGTAGTTATGAAAAGAATAATGGAATTGACTTGTTTTAAAAAATTTTAAGAGCTTCTAGTGAGGAAGGAATGCTTCCTTTCAGGTACAAGAAGGTTTACATTCCCACATAAGGTCTACCTTTAGTGTTTCCTCTGTCTTAACACTCTAGTTAATGGCAAAATTCAAACTTAATTAATGTATTTATTTATACCCTGAGGTCTGATTTGCAGTGTTTTGTAGTAGCCCCTAGTACCATAAATATATATAGCTAAATAGATATACAGAGAGATGTAGATGATGATGTAAATGCAGATGTAGATGTAGATAAGAAAAGGGAAGGAAGGAATGATCAAATCTGGAAGGAAGGAAGGAAGGAAGGAAGGAAGGAAGGAAGGAAGGAAGGAAGGAAGGAAGGAAGGAAGGGTCCTGTCATATCAACTTCCATTCTTCCAAACAAACTTCCAGATTTGTTCTGGCATCCCATATTATGATTTCATCTTATCTCTTAAATTCATTGTAAACAGTGTCATTGAAAACAGAGTCAGTATAACTTGAAGATGTTGAGTATCTCACACAATCAAGCTATAATGTGTGATTGGATTGCCACCTTCACTTCTCATGATTAATATACTCTACAGAGAGATTTGTTGATTGATATCAGCCAATTTAATCAGAAGTTGAGGGTGTCATCTCATAATAATCAGTTCCAGAAAGGAAACCTTCAGAAAAAAGGCTGGTAGATCAAAATCATGGTGAAATGCTGTTTTCTGGGATTTTTTTTTTTAGTATCAAGTTTTAAAATCCACATATGTTTTTATTAAAGAATCCAGCTGCTATACATGTCATACCAAAGTTCTGTATTATCTGTGCACCTTTTCCGATTTACGCAAAAAACAGCTCTGAGCAAGGATGTTTATGTCATGACAGTTCTTTCAATTAAGTTCAAAACTTAAGCTTCTGCAGAAGAATAACCTTTCCCCATTTTGTTAACTTCTTAGTTATTTTTTAATTAGTTTATTTTAATTAAGGTTTGTTTTTTTTTTTCTCAGCAGCCTGGAGCAAGACATATTCTACCTATGCATCACAACATTGCCATATTATCCTTTGTATTGGAAACATATCTATTTTAGAAAAGTTATTTTGTTTTTGAAAATAAACTCTGCTGTCATATCCTAGCGGGCTTAAATAGACAATTGAACATCTCTCAATATGATCTTTGGAACTGAGCATATAAAGTCAAATTTTGGAAATAGGAAATTGAGTAGTGAATAGTACAATGTTCTTTCAGTATGCTTTCTTCCTGTATGTGATATTTTAAGGGTATCAAGGCTTTCTCCCTCAAGAAAAGCTAAAAAGAAAACTACTTAGCTAAACAATACAAGACCTATTAATAGATTTCTTTTTTTTAACAAAACATCAGTATTCTGGAAAATGCAACTCAAAAAGTGCACTAGGCATAATATACAGAAAATAACACTTAGCTGTTATTCGTCAAAACAAAATTCAAAGTGCTTTATAAAAAAGGAAAGTCTCAAGTGTCATTACTCATACAGAGTGCAGAAATTGAGGTATACAGACATAAGGTGACAGCTTCCAAGAAAAAATAAATGTAAATGATGCTGCAAATGCTATCTCAAATCCCTACACAATGAACAAATGTCTACCTCTTTCCTTGATTTATATTGCCTTCTTGGTAACAAACATATGCATAAAGCATGCATATAAACCTTAGACTATGCTCCCCCTTTGCCCATGCTTGTCTTCCCTGACTTTATTAGTCTAGCTTACAGAATAAATCACCAGAGCAGCTTGAGACCTCCAAGAGGTTTTTAGAACTTAACTGAAAGTCGCAGCACCTGAAAAGAGAAAAAGCAAGGAAGAGAGAAAGGGAGACAAAGAAAGAGAGAGAAATAAATTAACACAAAACAAAGTCCAAAGATCCTGGTTTTGTTGAGGTTTTCTTCCATTTCCAATTTCCATACCTTAAACTAACCACTAGTTAAATATAAACTGATGTTCCTATTTATCTCTATGGGATATATTTAATGAAATCCTTAAATATTGTACCTATTTAGGAACTCTAAGTGCCTCAGTTCTTGAGAAAATAAATTGAAAGTCTATTAAGGAAAATGGACTTTTAAAGCACTACACACATTAAATTTCTGACTTTTTCCTTTTCATTGTTTACACTTTTTCTCGTTAGATTTAAAATCAGAGAGGCAGTGGTATCTAAGTTACTAGTACAGTGGCTTGTCACTAGCCCATATATATATATAGAAAAAAAAAATAATATATATATATAATTTATTCTATACTTAAACTATCCTAATCATGTTACATTGCATAGTTGCTTGAGAGGTACACTGAGTAAATGACCAGAGAAACATATTTGTAATATATTCAATATAAGCACTTGCAGTCATACTGTTTCCTGCATCATCATATTTAACAACCTTAGTGGATTATTTTCTTTACCAATTGAGCTGACATCACCTAATTAACACAAAGATTTACAAACCAGACAATTGAACAGACATAGATGCACAATATGAATTCCAGCTTAGTGCCTATTCTGAATTTTGTATATTTGCGTGTAAAAAATGTCATTTGGCGTTTGCAAACTGCCCAATGCTTCTCTGTAAGTAAGGTGTTTTTCCTGTCTAATTAGATGATTCCAATAATTAAATTGCTCATCAAAAATAGTTACTCACATTCCACTCACTTTTTTTTTTTATATTTATTTTATAAGGGCTAAAAAGGATATCCCCCTTAAACAAATCACCTCAGCATCTTAACAGGGATGAATAGCATCACATGAATTAAAAGTTATGGAACTGGAAAAAGGCTCCACACTCTATATCCTTGTTGTCTTTCTTGGGAGGAAGCACCATCATGTCAGGAAAAAACAGCTATATTCTGTGGAGTCTGGAGTTGTATACACTCCAGTAAAAAGCATAGAGAAACCTCAAGTTTTTTAAATATAATAATACCAGATAAAGATTATTTCAGTCTTGTTATTGATACTGAAGAAAACTTTAAAGTTTAATGAGCGTATATATAAATTTGCCCTTGCTGTATTTCCTGAAAGAAAACTAGCTGTTGAATTGTGAATTCTCAGATCAAGGGGGACCAGCCAAAATCTTCTCCCATGGGAATATGTAGAAGAAAGTTCATGTGGTAAACTCCCTCTGGGAAAGTTTGGTTGCAGTAAGTTGGAGTCTTTTCTGGTAAGAAAGTGTGAAATACTAGGAAAGATAGGGTAAAAAGAGAAAAAAAATTATCTCATTAGCCATTTTTGATACATAGTTTTTCCACTAGTCCAACTGCAAACTATTAAAAAAGTTTTTCTGTATTTTGTGAGAAGTTTTCATCAACAATCAAATGAAAATGTTATTTTATTTAACCTCAGGGGATAGAAAAATTTAAGCCAGAAAATTACTATTTCCATAGGACCTATTTCTTATTCCAGAGGATTTATTTCATTATACTTCTGCAAATAAAAAAATATTTTAAGAAAAAAAACCACTCTTTCATGACACTCTCCATCCATTTAAATTTTGCTTTAAAAAATCTTGAAATCTAGAAAAAGTGATGTAGTTTTCACACCGAGACTGTGAAACTATTTTGCATAGGGATGAAATCATATGATGGAGTACATCTAGTACACCTGGTAGGTACCAGGTGACTTTGAATTCTTGTAGGTTACAGCAGGATGTCAGTAATCTATGTGTTTTCCTTACCTGGAGCTGTTCTACAACTCTGACTAAACTTTCCATTTAGAATGATGGCCACATGAGTGTAGGAGGCTAGGAGTTGTGAACAGTGTCTCACCAGCATTATTCTAGTTGCTGAAAAAAAGTGCTTTTTTTCTCAAAATTAATCTATCCAATAGTTTTCTTTTAAAGGCTCACAAAAGCAGCCCACTCATGATCTCTGGATTTTACTGTCCAGACAGGATTTTTACAATTCTCTATTTATAGATCTCTCTCAGAATGCTGTCGATAAATTCTAGCTCATTTGGAATGTAACTGCTTAGGTATTCACCCAGATCAAAAGGACTCGTCTTTTCAACCTAGCTGCATTGCACTGGCTCCCCATTTGACAGCATATTGATTTTTATTTCTTATTAATTGTCTATTATTGTTTATTAGGTAATGTTCCATTATACCCTTCTTGGCTGATAAATACTTGGTCTCCTGCCTGTTCCTAATGATCCACTTTAGGCAACCAGCTGCTGGCAATAGAATATTAGCATTTTATGGATTAAAATGCTAAGATTATTGATGGAAATGAAAACTCCCAGTTGTATCAGTTTCAAAAGCAAAGAGGATAACCCATGGCCCATTTGTGGTTAAGCATTAAAACAGTTTATTCTAGGAAGCATTCTGGACCATATATTTCTTAAACATTCAATAGTCCATGCAGTCCTATTCCAATAAATACAGAAAATTTGGAGAAATATAATTCTTGTCAAGCACTCCTATTTCCTTCGAGATTTTATCCACTGAGATTACTGGAGACATGTATTGTCTTTTTTTTTTTTTTTTCTTCAGGTACTATAATGTGCAGGAGTAGAAATCACTGTGTGACAGCCCAACCTTATGAGCACAGGTGGCTTTTCAGTTAATTATTACAGTTACAGTGCTATTTCTCTGGCATTCTAGGCATAAGATGACCTGGTATTAACCTTTATTTAAAAACTGTTTGGCCAGGTTTTTTATTGGATATCTAATATAGTTAACAATGGAAGTACTTATGCACTTTGCTGAAAGGTGAAACGAAAGCACCTGGTAGAACTTGAGCCTTAACCTTTTAGAAGGAACAATACCACATTATAAACCAAAATTTGTTAGTGCATGGGTTCCTACAGACTAGAATTCTTCTTAGCAGCATTTAAGATTTATGTGACTTTCACACCAAATAAAAATATTCTAGTCTCTAACTGCATATTCTGGAATTGTCTGTAATATAATTACAGGGAATCAGAACTTACAAATAAATAAGTTGACGATGCTGCTGAAGTTGGACAGTCTCTTATCTCTCAATATTTTTTGGATAGCAATGCTTACTGTTTAAATCTTTACTTGGTCTTTTCAGAGGTTTATCTTGTAGTAATTAAATACATTATAATTATTCTACCATTGTCTTTTGCTGGAGAATGAGAGCTTCTTCCCAGAAAAAAAAATAATATTATGCCTCAAGACTAAGTTTTAGAGAGAGTGATATCAGAAAAAATAATTTTATAAGCCTATTTTAATGTCTTTCAACATCATTCATGTTAATTTCTCAGAAAAATTAAGAAATATAACCTCCACTATATAAGGTGAATATGAAGAGACCAGTCAGGGAAAAGATCCAAACACCATAAAAAGCAGCATAGTTTTTCTGAATTACTCAAGGATTCACACTAACTAGATTACAAAAATGTAGTGATTTGTTCATTAAATGGTAAGAACAGATAGAAGTTGACTTTTATTCTTCTCTTATTCCATTATTTTATTCTACATCTGTCTCACTGGTGGAAAACCAGCAAACCCTTACTTTCCTGTTTTGAATTCATGCTGATTTTGCACACACTCTTTTACATCCCACAAGACACACAGTTGGAGTTGAAAAATAAGGAGAGGCACTTATAAAATCCAGATAGTTGTAGCATGCTAATGCCTGATGACATTATGTCTTAGGAAAAAGAAGCTGAAAATTTGGAAGTATACAGTCTTGCACACAGGGAGGAATAGCCACAGGCACCAGTACCTGCTGGAAAGCAGCCCTGTGGAAAAGCACCTGGGGGTCCTGGTGGACAACAAGCTGTCCATGAGCCACCAGTGTGCCCTTGTGCCAGAAAGGTAAATGGGATCCTGAGTTTCATCAGGAAGAGTGTAGACAGCATCTTGAGGAAGGTTATGAATCCTTCACCTCCACTCAACCCAGGTGAGGCTACATCTGGAGTGTTGTGTCCAGTTTTGGGGTCCCCCATTCAATAGAAAAAAAAAATGAACTAGTAAAGAGAGTTCAGTGAAGTTTTACAAAGATGATTAAGAGACTGGAACATCTCTCTTATGAAGAAAGGTTGAGAGATTTGGCCCTGTTGAACCTTAAGAAGAGACATCTGAGAGGGAACTTTATCAATGTCCTTAAATAGCTGAAGGGAGGGTGACAAGAGAATGGAGCCAGGCTCTCCTTGGTGGTGCCCAGCAACAGGACAAGGGGCATTGGGTACAAACTGAAACACGGAATCTCAATATGAGGAAAAACTTCTTTATGTTGAGAGTGACTAAGAACTGGAACAGGCTGCCCAGAGAGGATGCATAGTCTCTTTCTCTGGAGATATTCAAAACCTGCCTGGACACAATCCTGCACAACCTGTTCCAGAACCTGTTTTAACAATGTTGTTGAAATAAGTGAGCTCCAGAATATTCCCACCTTCCAACCCCCACCATTCTGTGATTCTGTGATTCTGTGAAATACAGAAATAACAACACTGAAGTTAGGTGGTACAAAATACCACACTTAAGCCTCAGTAGGAAGACAGATTTCTCAATCAAAAGTCAGGGGCCCCTCTCTAAAGATTCAGCACTCTCTTTGTGGAAAACAAGGTGAAGAGCTATGTATAAAAAAGGAAAAAATATATATAAACACTTCAAAGTAGCATCATTTACAATTTCTCAGCATACCGTGCAATAAGTTGCAGATATATTGATACCCAAGACACTTGTTACTGCTTTACTGTGGCATTCACTCATCTGCTTGCAAATTGAATCTTTGTACATCCACACAACAAGAAGCCAAGGCCTTTAGAGTATGCATGCTGTCCGTGATATTTTCCCAGAAAAAGGAAAGATTATTTTACATAAATATTATTAATATGTTTTCAAAAACAATTTGATTGCTCTTCTATTTCCACTTACCAAAGGAGAAATTAAAAATGTTTAGAACGCTTTACATTACCTACAAATCTGAGCTAAAATGTGGATATAAATGCAGTTTTGTTCTTATGGGAAAGCCTTTTATATGGAAAACTGGTAAGGTGGGATTAGTTTCTGTAGGAAAGTGACCTCGGGTGCAAGCTTTCTGGTATTCTAAGTACAATGCACAACAACTTTGTGAGAGCCTTCTCAAACCAACAAAAAGCTCATGGGTAGCTCTTGATTTCCAGTAATGTATTGTGTAATTCCAGTAATATAGTAAATCCATTCCAGAAGTAACTTTCAGAATGGGTCCGTTCCAGGAAAGTTGAAAGTTGATTACTGTATTTGAGATAAGTCCCAAGTTACTGCTTTTGGCTTTCTGATGAATGTAATCCAAAACTTTGCCTTGAATTCCTTTTTTTTTTACCTGACGCTGACACACCTGTATAGTTAAAATATATTAATGGAATAATTCTTGAAGGCAAACATCATAGAGGAATCAATGTTGTTTGAACAAAAATATTTAAAAATTCAAGTTAGTATTTAGAGACAATATTTTCCATTATTCATCAAGTTCAAGTTGCTATTTTTGACACTCTCTTTGAAAAATTATTTGCTAAAGAATCATTCCCTGATGCTATGAGTGGGAGCCATTAAATTGTTGTCCATTAACAAAGGGGCCTTGGTGGGAGCTTGCCTGTTCAATCTTTTTCTCCATTTTTATGACCTCTTTTGAGGGAAGTTTATTTTGGCTTTTTGATATCTGTCTATATTTCATTCCTACATTATTGTTTGGCTTTTAGTTCAAGGGCCTTATGCCCTCTGCATATGACTGTTTCTGGCAAATAGCTGCCTCAGTGTCTTAGAATTATTGCCTAAAACTTAGGAACTGCTGTAATGGATTAAACAAGTCATTTTTCTAAGCAGGTCAGATCTGTTGGTCTCGTATTAATATTGCTGAAAGAAGTAGGTGTTCAGAATTCAAATGTGTCTGAATTAAGTCTGTCATGACTGATGTTTTGCATAGCAAAATAAAAGAAAATAAAGAGTTTTAAACTATTGCCTTTCAGCCTCAAAATTAACCATTTATAACATTTCTCTCAAATTAACCATGTAAAGCAGTGAGGCTATACGGAATGTGCATCCTTTTTTTTTTTTTTTTGAGGGTTACTTCTTTACTATTTTTTCTAGTAATGAAGTTCAAGGCACAAATGCAGACACATCTTCAAGGAGCACCAGAGCATCCAGGGAACACCTAGAAAAGGATATGTACTTATTTGTTGCATTTAATAAAGAACAGAAGGGAAAGGCAAAATTACAGGGAAAGTAGTCTTGGAACATTCCGTTCCCTGTAAATTTTAAAAAAAAAAAATAGTTTTGGTTCCTTTTTTTTTTTTTTAATTCTTCCTTTATTAATATCTTTTTGGATTTTTTTGTTGTTGTTGTTTTGGGGTTTTTTTCTTAATCCAAAAGAGGTGGGATACTGCTTATCTAAATAAACAGCAGATACGTTTGGCATGAAGAGAAATAAAAAGCTGAAAAAAAACAAACCGAAAAACAGACAATACCAAATATGCTGTACATTGTATTGAGACACTCGGCAGTCATGACTCTTGACTTCTGGCCAAAACCTTATCATTCAAAGCAGCCCATTGTATCTTGATACAGCATATTCCGAATTTTTTTTTCTGGTTGCCAAACTAAATGTTGAATACCAAAAAACATTTATCAGTAATTAACAGATGATCCTTCTAGTTAAATTTCCTACAGTGTTTGTTCTGCATTTTATTCTTGTATTATCAGTGGATGTTTGGATACAGGTCTTCACAGAGTGCACCTCTGCTCTTCGATGAATTATGCCATTTTTAAGAAATTCTTTTTAAAGTTGTGATAGCTTATTGTCCTTTATGGAGGAAAAAAAATCAGTGGAAGCAAAGATACTTCAAGGTTTATTTCACAGTTGGGAAACAAACTGAGCCCTGCCTCTGTCACTCTCCCCATATCTCTGTTTCACACACACCTGATCCGTTTACATTCAAAACATGACAAACAAGCCAAGGATATGATTCCAACAAGAAAAAAATTATATTCTAATAAAGTCCTATGATATTCCCAGTGAAGACGCTCCCAGTGGCATCAATACAAATTGAGCTGGATCCCCAGAACCCTCTTCTTCCCTGCATTGAGACTCAGAAAACAATGAAGAAGGCTATCTGCAATTTAGATGTTGAAGAATTTAAAAAATTGACCATATATTGAAGACACAATAGGTACCTGATAAAGGCTTCACTTTTAAAAGTCTCTGAGTTTTTTCAGCCTTCTTTTGAAAGAAAGGATTATTTCTTCTTATATTTCTTCTCTTATGAATAGAATCGTGAAAAAGTGATGCAGATCACTGAAGTAATCAGTTTGGTCATATATTTATTTTTATAAGAGAGTTGCAACACTACCAGGTAAGCAGGGGTAGAGCCAGTCACATGAATAGCAGCAGATACAGTATGACCCTCTTACTTAGTTTATTTAGTTTATTCAGTTCTCTTTTTCTGACTTGATGTTTAAGAAGAAAGTACTTTTTCTGATTAATTACACTAACTCAAGTTCAGTGTGGCCTCCTACTGTAACCAGTTCATTGCTACTACCAGCTTGGCCTAGCTGATTGTGCTTCTCTTGTTTTTACAGAGCTCTTGATGTATATCCAGATATATAAGCTACTGGTTTATATACGGGGACTGTGTGCATTTCAGAAAGCCTAAGGCATTTGCTCTGATATATTTTACAGCACTTTGCAAAGGGAAAAATAATTTTGTTCATTTTTATTCTGAGTTTTCTGGAAATGTTGGACTCTGTTCTAGAGACTGTCTTCTCCAATTGTCTTCTGTGAGACCTAGAAGGCCTTCAGGGTATCTTAGAAAAAAATAAGACTGCCTGTGAAAACATTTTAAAGTTGTTTGCCCTTACTCTTAGAGCAAAATAAGGATAAATGTTTGTCTATTCCTTTTATGGTTTCATTCTCCTTCTCAATTCTTTCCTCTGCTCCTCTCCCCCATATTTCCATTTTTCTCACTTTTATTCCTGCAGATATTATTTTATATACTCCTTCCCACCAACTTTCAGAAAATGCCCGCAAAAAGACTGTAGGTTCCTGTTTGTTTCCATGTCCTAATCATTAATTTCAGCAAAATATGGCCTGCAGTTTGACTGTTCCACACAGCTTACAACATGTTTTTTATAAATTTGGAATAACCTCCAGCAAGCAAAAGTACATACCTCATGAGATATATTAGTCATACAGAGCTTTGTCTGTGGAAACACCTTCAACAATTTGTCAAGCTATTTATCTAGGTGAAATCAACCAGCACAACAATTCATACTGACACCAATATAATTGCCTGAACTTGAAAGTTAGGGTCCACTTTTTTATTTACAAACACATTATATATAAAATATGGAATGAACAAAAAGTATATAAAAAAAAATCTATGGTTAATTTAGCATTGACTGATGGCCACATGCACTAGAATATGAGTACTCAAGGTTTGATGATGGCATAGGACACAAAAGCACCTACATGTCAGATTTTTCTTTATTCAGATACATTTGGTATAATAAACAAATGCAATATTTTACTGTTGCTCTCATCCATGTAGTCCCTTTTTTGAGGATAGTTGTTAAAGACATACAAATGTTTAACTCTTTCTACTCAGTTTTCTTTACCACTAATTAAGGGAGGATTGCAATATATGCATAAACACTAAACATGCAAATTATTCTAAGTTTTGTTCATTATAATGGGAAGTTTGGAACAGAGCAATTCAGATTAATTGACAGATATAACATCGAAACTATTTCTTCCTTTGATGCTAGCAAAAGAACACAACTTCAGGCCTTGATTAGAGTTCGTATTGCTAAATGTAGTACAGAACACGTGAAACATGTATTGCAAAGATCTGCTAGTTTAGAAACTAAAGAATAGATCCTTGAGGAAGAAAACTTATTTCCACTGAACAAGATGTGACTTGTGGATGCTACAACAATTTTCTAAAATTACAATGAATTCTTTTTCTCCATTAATATGTCTGTGCAGCAAAAAAATATATAAGATAATTTTCTGAGCACTTAATTTAACCATTATTCTACTAAAATACAAGGAGGCAAGTTTTCAATGCATTCCATGCATTTCACATAGTAGGCTGATACTGCCTGTAAATATTGCAGTAGCAGCATCTGTAGGATGAGGATTTCTTGCTGATATCTACCCCAGACTGACTGATGCTTATTATTTCAATCCCATCACATCAGTTATTAACATTTCAGAAGAACTTTGATTTAGCTATATGAGAGGCTGAAGGAAAAATAGAAGCATTATCCCTCTACTGTCACACATCAGTAGTTTTCAAGGGAAGTAATCCACTACTGATCTAAGAAAAAGCAAGTCTTCTTTATGAGGAACATTTTACTTTCTCACAAATAATTGAGGTAGATAGAACTCCTCCCTCTGTGCATCCTTAGAATAGTCATTCGTTTCTGTGTTATCAGACTGGGTAAGAAAGAGCTTGTGCTTATGATTTTTTTGTTTTGTTGATTGATTTAATGTATTTGAAAGAAACTAGGAGATAACATCCATCTATACACATTGTACTTTGCAGAGTATATGAATGCTCGTTTTTTTCCCACACTGATATTCTGCTATTTCAAATAAGATCCCTATTCAGCTTTAAAGAAATAACTGTGTTATAACAATCAGTCTGGAGAACTGCTCTCTTAAATAATGAGTTTTATTACATTTATGTACATGTAACAGTGAAAATTTTACACCCACATACTTATGCAAATGCATAATGAATTTTGCTAAAAATTCTGACTGAAATTCTAAAGGCAGCACAGGGTCAGTATTGTTGGTTTTCCTCACCATTTTAGTAACTCTAGTAATCTAACTTCTGTGAATGAAGTGAAAAAATTAATAGATATGGAACTATGTCTACAAAATAAAAGAATAAAACCAAGATGTAATTGCAAAAACTGATCCTTATAATAAAATATCATCTCAGATGAGACAGAGCAGAAGCAGTAGGAATTTTATTTTCTGTAGTTCTCCACACCAACAATGTTCACTATGAACAGTGAGCACTGCTCTGCAATTCTGCAAAATCATTCAGTATTTGCTGCAGAAGTTTAGAAGGAATAAAAAAAAAAAATTAAATTACAAAGAAGAATACTGTTGAGTTAAAAAAAGTTCTGGGGTATAATCCCTGGAATTTTTCTGATTTAAAAAGATTCCAAAATCTTTTCATGGCTGGCTAGTACATGTATGATATCTTTTCAGAGGCTTGTGTTCTCATTACCCAGCAATGTAGCTCAAACTGGCTTTTCACAAATACCTGCAAATACAATTTCTCCACGGACTACACCAACAGCAAATGAGTGCAGACTGAAACTGGAAATCTAGTAATCAAAATTAATAATTCATAAATCAGACTTAAATAAAAGCCAGAACAGAGAGATTATTCCTTTTCAAGACACTTAGAAAAAAATTTAAAATATCAGTGCTTTTTGGCAAATGAGACTTCTTTGTGACAACAAACAAGACTGGGATTTGACATCTTCAAAAAGCCTTGAACAACCTCTTGCAAAATCACACCCTCTCTGACAATAAGGAAAGTTGAAACAGGGATTCAGGCTGTTTCCCAGATGTAAATTATGTCATTCCTATGCTGAATTTTCTAATGATCATACTTTCTTCATTTATTTATGGATTTTATTTACAGTTGCAAAGTACCATTGTTCCTGCATCCACACTAGCTTCAGTACTAAGGGAACAACCATGAACAGAACCATTTCTCTGCATAATAGTTCCAAATTATCTATGTTTATCAATCTCATTCTTATTACCTCAGAGGTGATTCAGTGTTATTTTCAACTAATCAGTAACTAATCAGTACATTTTACTGAAATATTAGAAGTTTAAGTTAAATCTGATTATCTATCTGAAGTATAATTTTTAAAAAAGTAGACCAGGGAAAATGACATAGTTGTTCTTAGTAAAATATTAAACTGAAAATCTGTGATTAAAAAGAAACAAAATAGACAAGGCTGACAAAAAAAATTACAAATTTGAAGACTGTTTATTTAGTTTATTCAGGTGGTTTGTTCAGGCTGCCTAAGCTTTTCCAGCTTTGCTGCATATAGATTCTGTCTTAGACTGCAAAATTCATTAATAGCTCTTGTAATCCTCTGACTGCCTTTCTGAAAACACTGCATTTGCAAGAAACTTCACTGCTCACTACCTGCCTATGGATGTATTTATGCTACATTTCAGCTCAGGTCAGAAGGATGCTCCTAATGTGTAGTTCTGAAAAGTCACCACTTGACACACCTCACTTGACATGTCAGTGCACATACTGTATTTATTTGCTGTGAAACTGACCCTGGAGATTCTCTCCAGGAGCACAACTAATGGCCTACAGCCACTAAAATCACTGTTCTGCAGGACCAATCTAAGTCCAAAGTACCCCCTCTAGAGGTGCCTACTCTTGATATTCCAGTTCACGTCTGCCTCTGCTGAGCTGCAGTGCTGGCTACTCTGTGGCCTTGAAGAATTTATTTAGGAGCTGCTGTGCCATTTTGCAATTAAGGAGAGCAAAACCCAAAGTATGAACAGTTTGCTCTCCACTACTTATACAGATTATGAAAGCAAGGCTCATTTTCTGCCCATCCATCTCATCTTCCTAATTGCCTTAATATGAATTAAACAACAACCTAAAGACCCTTTATTTTTCTGCTTCTGTTTCTTACCTACCTTTTAACTTTTTTGCTTACCAACTGCAGTAGTGGGCAGTTCCCCTAAGCGACCTTTCAACTGTATGAGCTGCTGATTGATGGTGTGTTAAGTTCAAACACAGATGAGCACAGCTTGAAAAAAGAATTAATTGATAAATGCAACAAAACCAGTGGCAATCAGATGAATGGACTATCATCTCTATAAGGAAAAAAATTTTATTCAACTGACACAAATAACACAATATTAAATTTATGAAGTTTATTTTTAAAATAATCAGCTTTTCAAACAAAAAAACCCCCGTTTCTTTATTCATCCCTCTATTTTTCTATCTTTCTGTATCCATTCTCAATTTTTTTACCCACTAAGGTATAATAAATTATTTGAATTCACAAATTATTTTATTACTGCAATAATAATTCATTAGATATCTTAATTCAGAGTAAAATTTCTCAAGTCTTTGTTCAGGTTCAAGACTGAGGTGTCAGCATAATTGCCAAGATTATAATAAGAAATAGTGAAGAGAGTGACAATCTCAAACTAAACATATTAAATTCAACTAAAATAAGCCAAATATGGACAAAATTTTCCTTAAATACGTAACAAGACCAGTGCCCCACTTTGTCACCTCAGAGAGAAGCACCTCACAGAAAAAGGCCATTGGAGTGGCTGGCCCTGGCCATATTGCCTAATCTCCTCCTGGTTCTATGTGGTGCTTCTGGATTATAGCTTGGGATGTGGGGTGTCCAGTTTCAAGTGCCATAATACTAAGACGGCTTTATTTAAGCTCTTCAGAGTAGATTTTGCAGTCTGATGTTCCTGTTTTGTTTCATGTGCACGGTATGGCACCTGTGTGTAGACATAAGAGGATATGGAAGACTTGGTGGAGGGGAGAAGGCTGAATGAGGTGCAATCATATGCCAGTTTTTCCAGTAGGGATGAGTACAGATTAAAGTGGAAGTTACCTTTTTTTTTCTTTTTTTCTTTTTTTTTTATTTTTTATTTTTAAACAAATGAAACTCTAGAGCAATTTTCCAGTATAAATGATGGGGACAAGAAAATAAGTAGATTTTAAAATCAAATTTTCACTTGTAAAAAGAAATAATTATAGGGATATATAAGAACTGCTTTCATGCAGTTATAGATATAAAATATTGTATAAAATAATATAAATATATAAAATATTTAAATATATAAAATATAACTAAAATATAACATAAAATAAAAGAAATTTTAGTACATGGCCTGGATGGTACCTTGTTGCCCTGCCTTTCTCTGCTTCTGACAGTTTTTCCTTTTTCCCTGGTATCATCTTCTTTCATTGTTCATCTGTGCCCTGAGCCTGGCTTTGAAAGAGCATTATTTACTGAGGTGAGTTCAACTAAAAGTTTGAATGGCATTTCAAAGGGATTCAAAGCAGTTGCTCTCAAATGGCTCCAGGTGAATAGTTTCACCCAGTGAATAGTTTCAAGAATAGTATGTTTCTTTTCTTTAACCTTTTTATTTCTTCTCTCTCTTTCTGACTGACTTTCACCCACTACAGAAGTGTAAAGAGATAACTGAAAGGAGCACAGTGGGGGAAAGGGAAGGGTGAGGAGACAGGAAATAGCAGGAATTCATAAGTGGAAAAGTAATAATTACAATGTGGCAACAAGGTCCTTGTACATACATCCGCCCAGAAAATACACTATTTCAATAAATACTTTGTTTTATGTTACTTGAAACATATCAATCTTTAGCCTTGGAGTAAAACGAATAATTCTCACGTGACAAGAATTTGCCTCAGAAAATTTCTTTTTACTTATATTTTCCTGGCTTTTTAACTGAATGTAAAACAGTATTCGGTCACAGTAAATGATAAAAAGTAGTCAGAATAATTTGGAAAAGCATAAATCAATGCATGGGTCTGGTGTTTAAAGAAGATGATGATATGAGCTTGAACTTTCACTGGCATTTCAAACTTGTAATGTACTGATTTAATAATTGATTACACATGTGATGAATCAGCATTAGCAGACACAATGGGTTTCTTGCATCTGGTCCTATGCATTACTGAACCATTTGTGATTAGCACTTTTGTTCAGGTTATAGCTGGCTAAATAACAGATATCAATGTCCTTAGTAGGATTACCAAAGTAGTTTGGAATTTAGTTGTCCATATCCTCTTGAAAGTATGTCTTCATCTTTCTATTGTAATTAATATTTCACAGTCAACTACTCATTTACCAAAGCCCTTTTAAAGTTTCAAATTTCTTAACTGTTCTTTCACAAAACATTCATTAAGGCCACTGATTTTAAGTCTGTGTACCTTCTGAGGAGAGGATATACTGCGACATCTGACAAGGGCAATACGGGATATTTTCAACAAGTATAAAAAATCCACAGAGAATGTTTATGGAGTTTTAGGTTTTTATGTGGGGTTTTTTTCTGGTTTTTGTTTGGGTTTTTTTTTTTGTTGTTGTTGTTTTGTTGTGGGTGGTTTTTTGGTTATTTTTGGGGGGTTGGGGGGGTTTTGTTTGTTTATGTTTTTGGTTTTTGTTGTTTTTGGGTTGTCTGTTTGTTTGGGGTGATTTTTTTTGTTTTTTGGGGGTTTTTTCCTTTTTCTTTAAATCACAGGTGGCAAACTACTGAATAGCAGAACATATAGAAATGTTCCTATTGCGTTGCCATTTATTCAGGAAGAATAGCAAAAGCAAAATAATATGGACCTAATATTACTGCCTCTCAACAGCTAATAACAGGGTTTATACACGGATAGCAGTCTGCACCATTTCTGCTAAAATTTTATCTTAAGGTATTCTTAACATGTACTGACATACAATCCCTTACTGGAATGTCTTAGCTGTAGATAATTAAGAATAAACCCTGACTTTTTCAAGGAAAAGTACTAAACCTGCCAGACTGCAACAACTAAAATTTTCATCCTTCATTCAAAGTCCTTTTGAAAACTCTAACCAGTCTCCACACAGAAAGCTGTTATAGCCATTTTTGAGAGCTCTGATCATAATTTGTATTTTATACTCTAGTATCCTTTCAAAGTAGTCCAAATGCAGTCTTCAGGAACTAATTCTGGCTGGTGTAAAAATCTTCCTGCATGGGATGTGCACGTGACACTCCATTAGGCTGAGATGGTGAACTGAGTGGCAGGTGGGAGGCAAGGAGGATTAGGGGTTAACAGGCTTATGATATGAAGAATATGGGTTGCAGCAGCATAACATGGATTCAGAGTAAGAGCCCATGACACATGCTACACTAGTTACTGCTACAGTCCAGACGAGTCTTTTAAATATCAGAATATAGGAACAGTACCCTGGCCTGTGACACTACTTACTAATCATTCTGCTTTTGTTCAGACGTCTTAGCAAATGTCACCAAAGATGGACCTTGCAAAAAAAAAAAAATATAGTGTTCACTGCAGTATTTGAAGATGTTTGTCTCCACCAGCTTGTATTCAAATGCCTGGATTTAGTAGAGGAGGGTTCAGTAAGAAAATGTATTTTGTAATTTTGGAATGAACTTGCAGTTTAATGGAAAAAAGACATTAATAGAATATTTGTTTTGACCATGGCAGACAAAGTAATTTGTTAAGTGAAATTTGCACACCAGACACGTCTAAAAATGCAGCACTTGACCAAATGCAGTGTTATTTAGGGAAATCCCTATTCTTTTGCATCTTGGGAAAGACACAATGAGAGCTAAAAATGCTTTGTTAAACAGTTTTCTTTCCTAAAGATTTGTTGCGTTCATCAAGTACGGTGTTGTCTGACATTTTCTGTATATACATTATTTTCTCATTGCTTTTTCTAACAGCTTTTAAATGTTGTTTCAGGGCTGTTGTTTTACTGACAGAGAATCTTGAAACAGAATTGTTTTTCAATGCACTGCTAAAACATGTTCATTCAAGGTGAACCACAGCTTGGATAGCTTCCCCTCTGGAATGATTGACAATAATGCTGAAGAAAGGATTTGCTTTTGAGCTTAGTGTTTCACAGTCAAAATCTTGCCAGATCCAATAAATCTGCATTTACGTCTAACTGTTCCTCACATCTTTGCTTTCTGTGCTAGAGAAGAAATTTAGGAAAGCAAAGTTGAGTTTAAAGCTCCATCAAGCTAGTCCACAGACCATTGTTTTTAAAGTCTCCTTATTAGACTTCAGATTTAAAATAATTTGCACACCATCAACAATGATCCTTTGTTCTGCTTTCTAAGGTTGTGTCTCTCCATTCCACATGACGTGTTTTTTTAAGTGTGATTTGTGAAAAAGAGCCCTGAATCATAAATGCCATATTAGTGGGGGAGAGGAAGACCCAATGACACATTTACCCTTCTCAGAATAAAGCTCCCTTTTCCATAGCTGTACTGGTGAGTTAAAAGTCCAGGTCTTTCCTTTCAATTCAGCTTTCAAAGTATGAACCAAGCAAAGGAAATTTAGAGATTAATTCAACGCTCATTGCATTATTGAGAATGTAACCATTGTCTTCAATGTGCTTTGGAGGAGACCTGGAAGTGCTGGCGCAGGTGTTCAGCAATCCATCATAGTCTAAGGTGGAGCACTCACTTGGGCTGAAAATGTGATTTAATTCCTTGGGTTCCTGTCAAATTCCCCTGTACTCCAACTGAAGGAAGCCACCTTTATGGGAAATATTTTCCTGGCAATTTCCAGTGAAACCCTTTGGAATTCATTCCTATGAAGTGCAGAATCATTTTAAAGCTAATGTTTTACCTTAGGTCAGTTCATAACAATAAATTCATCTGGGCAAAAGGTCAAGCATTTCCTTACATCAGGACATCCAAGATGCCAGCCACACAGCAGCATTGCATAGCCACACTCGCCTCATGAACAAACCAGTGTTCAGTGTAAAAGAGGAGAAAAACAAAATTTTAAGATTATGTTCACAGATAGAAGAGTTAGAGCAACTAAGCCCCCCCTCACAGACTACTTTCACCACAACTCTATACTATCTCTTATTATAGAAAATCAGAAAGTCCCATAGTTCTACGTATTGTACAAATTCTTCAAACAGCATCAACTAGATGTCCTCAAAAACCTTGCAGTCAAACTTGCATAGGTTAAGACAGAAAAAGGGCATAAAGCTGGGCATAGAAATCCATATAACATTCCCCAGACTACCATTGCATATAAGGGAAGTTAAGAGTCGCCCATCAACTCCCCTCTCCCTCTGCCTGTGGAGACCTTTTTACCTTTCCATTCCCTTTCCTAGTTCACTGGTATCAATTTTTGCGAGGTCATTTGGAACACTGAAGGGAAATGGCAGATGGAGATCATTTTATCAGCTTTTATGGCCTACAGATAGGCATGTCACAATGTTGTTTTCATAATCAAATCCATAAAATAGCACATCCAGTTCCAGTTTGAGTGAACTAGAAAATTCTTGTGTCTTGGTATTTATTTTCTCACTAAATAATTCCTGGCCTTCCAATTCAGAAAATTTTTAAGACTGAAGTTTTTAGAGGCATTTTGAGCAGTGGAGCCTGCAAGCTGTACAACTGTCATTAGTTACAAAACACTCCAGGTTATTTTTCCCCATTTCCACTTTGTGTAGCTTAAAAAGTTTTCTAGCTTCATCTAATCCATTAAGCACTCACTGTACATTCAGTACTGTGTTCACATTGTACAGATAACATCATTCCTCATTTTACTCTATGTCAGTTTGTCTGTACCTCAGAGAATAGCATTTTCTTCAATAAAAACTCTGCAGTTGATGTTAAGAAACTCTTGTATAGCTGCGCACTACCTAGGCTAAAAGTTGAAGGCATAAAACTGGAATCTGATAAAGACAATATCACTAGAGAGAGGCTCTGCTTCTGTAGACAATTTAACTTTAAATTTGCTCTTGGTTTTGGAGAAATTTTTCCCCCTCAAGCAAATAAATAGTTGAGGAAACAACAAAAAAAAGAGCTGATTTGCTAAACACACACAAACCAGATTGTACTGCTCATCTCTACCTATATTTCAACACAGAAAACGTTCTGATTTTTTTTTTTAATAGAGTCCTGTTTTTCCCCAAAATACATTTTAAACCTGTTTTTCTGCCTCCAGTTCACCAATATATCTCCTGTTATATGAAATTCTAACTCGATGGTAAAAATACCAAAAAACATAACATCAGGTCATTTAAATAAATTTAATATTTCTTGTTTAATTTTAACCAGTTATTTCTTTTATGTTTACACAATACGGGTGACATTTTCAGCTGGACTCACATAATATTATCCTGTGCATTCATTGTCAGAACTGAACAAATCAATTACTCAAATAAGGCATGTTAGTGATTAAAAAAACTCCATACAGATTAAGCAATAGCTAAACCCCACAGTTTCCTGAAAAGTGTTTTGATTTCAGATTTTCTGTTATCCTAGTTAAAAAAAAAAAAAATTAAATAATCTTTCATTATTTTCAAGCTGTTAATTTTTGTCTGCTTAATTTCTTCAATGGAATAATGCACAATCTTTGTTAATCTAAAAACAGACCTGTCTCTCCCCGTTTGGGTATCTGCTGTAGTAGAATGCAATTCACATGGAATCTTGAATGGAATAGTACTGGTTATAAATGATTGGCTCATACTAGCTGGATAATACAGCCAAAATTAATTTTTTTCCTGTAATTTTCATGTCTGCTTTGGGCATTTTGTTTCCTCTCTTTTTCTTTTTTTTTTTTCTTTTTTTTT
>JBBMKD010000102.1:84405935-84423680 GCA_037834095.1 Argya squamiceps
ACCTCGGCGGGGGCCAATGGGCGGGGCGGGGCATTGTGACGTCACCGACAACTGCCCAATCAACGGCGGGGGTGGGTGTTGCGACGGTTGAACTCCCCCGGGGGGAGGGGCGCGCCTTTTTTTTCTCGTTTTTTTCTCCTTTTTTTTCTCCTCTTTTTATTTTTTCCTCCCCTTTTTTCTCCTCCTTTTTTTTTTTCTTCCCTTTTTTTTTTTTTCTTTTTTTTTTTTTGCCCCCAAATGACAGCCAGAAATTTAAATCTGGGTGTTTGGCCATATGAATTTCTATTTCTTTCAATGAGTTTATGACAGCGCTTGTCAGAACTTGAAAATGTAGGACTTCTGGAAAATGTCTTGGAAAGTGCTCTACTGAATCGAGGCATGGGTGAAAAATATTCACAATGCTCAAGAACTGTTACTTGCTAGTATCTCTAGCCAGGAAGTCCCATGGATTGACATTAAAATTCAACTAGCAATAATTGAACAGCAAAATTATAATCGTGTAATATAATCATTTATAGTCATTAAGAGAAGTTACATTTTACAGTTATTTATTGCTAAAAAATGCTGCAGATAGATGTAAAACTATCCTCAATGCTATTTCTAGTGATGCAGACAAGTGGCACAACACAGTCATGACATTTTAAATGAATTTTTGGGCTCTTTTTATCTTCTGTGAGATTTAATAATTTAAGAAACTCTAGAGATGCAGACTGTGTCTTTCTTATAATCAGATTTCTAAATTTATTTTACTAGCATCTTGGTAATTAGACAATGAATTTTCTCCTCATTTCAAAAACAGTTCTCTTCCATAAATACCCTAAACGAGGGAGACAGAATTCCATAAGAAGAGGTATACATCCTAACAGGTATGTAAGAAGTAATGGGAAAGCATTATAGAAAACTTACCCTTTAAAATAATTATTTAATAAAACCACAAACTTTATTCCATAATTATATCAAAGAAAGAAGGTAATTCTTTGTAATCTACTCTTGATGCATTCACTGAACATTCTTCTTCTTCCTCAAATATGTGCTGAGAATTTCACAATATTCAGTGTGAGCTGTCTGAAATGCAACCCTGAACAGGAATTTCACGAAGAGCGGTTTGTTAACTACAAATAAAAATCAGTTTTGAAATATGTTACAGATAGCATAGGTATTCCATTATAAAGATTGCAGTGAACCTTTTCAGAAGATAGAAATATGGTATGTGAGATAGACTACTGAAAATGAGACATAAATTCATATGCATCAAATTTAGCTTTTAATGTTATTATTCCTTCCAGATATATGCTTTAAACAAAAACAATTTCTTCAGGAAAAGTAAAGTTGTTTTACTTACAAAGTATCATAAATTCAGTTTTGCAGTACTGAAGTCAACATGAATGACAAGCTTCTGTTTTTGTTTTTTTTTTCCCAAGTATGAATACTTTTGGACAATCTCATTATTAGCCTTTAAATGAAGCTATTCAGCTCATCTTGCAGGAACTCCTATATTTCCATGTCCATCAGGATTAAGCAGTAAGTGCTAAATGAACTGCATGAATCACATACCTATATGATATTTTGACTGAAGAAATTATAAGGAATTTGGCATGAGTTATTGTTTGTAATAACAAATGTAGGTATCTTTCAAACCACTGTTAAAAATAGCAGTTTGCTCTTCCTGCTCGATACTTGCTATTAGTTTGTCAAACTTGAATACAGTATGTAATTTAAATGGGAATTTGCGTGTTAGCATTTTATTAAGTATATTCAGAAAAAGGACACATTGAGGAAAATATCAATAAAATGTCTAATTTTTGAAAAATATTAAAGGCGTATGACACAAACAGGACAACAAGTGGATCAGTTCCGGCCAGATTGGGTTTACGAAAGGCAGACCCTGCTTGAGTAACCTGATCTCTTTCTATGACAAGTTGATATGCTGTAGATGTAGCTTAACTGGATTTCAGTAAAGTCTCTGACACTGTTTCCACAGGATTTCTGTGAGAAGATTGTCTGCTCATGGATAGGATGTGCGCACTCTTCACTGGATGGCCACGTCTAGAGAAGGGAATGAAGTGATGAAGCTGGGGAACACAAATCCTATGAGGAGCAGCTGAAGGAGCTGGGGGTGTTTAACCTGGAGAAAGGAGGCTCAGGAGGGACCTTATCACTCTCTGTAACTGCCTGAAAGGAGCTTGCCGCCAGGCGGGGTTGGTCTCTTCTCTCAGGTCACAAGTGACAGGATAAGGGGAAATGGCTGTATGTTGCACCGGTGGAGGTTTACATTGGATAATGGGAAAAAATTTCTTCATGAAAGGGATTATCAAGCATTGACACAGGCTGCCCAGGGAACTGGGTGAGTCAACATCCCTGGGGGTATTTAAAAGATGTGAAGATTTGGCACTGAGGGACATGGTTTAGTGGTGGGACTTGGCAGTGTCGACTTCATGGTTGGACTTGTTGAACTTGAAGTTCTTTTCCAACATAAATAAAACTATGAACCCATGAGTACATGGTGTTTCCTTAAAGATATTACTGAGGGTTGCATAAGGTATCACTTACCTTTTGCTGGCACACTGTGCTCTCATGCCACAGCTGTTAAAGTCACTATTACCTCCTGTTTGAAAGAATTTGGGTTGAAGCCTCTTCCATCCTTTATGTAAAATACTTGGTTAAACAGAGAAATGCAAGACAGGGTAGATAAATACTCCGGGAGTAAATAAAGAGAATGAGCTTTGGATTAAGGGTTATCTCATTTCTGCAGGTTTCCAGAGAATGAAAAAAGAGAAGAAAATTGGAAGCTCATTTTGCCAGAAGCAAATTTGATAATTAAATGTCCCCTTGCTTTTCTTCTTCTATTTATTTTTTTTTTTAATTTTGCATGTACTTTTTTTTTTAACTTCAATAACAAGCCATTATTCCAGGTCAAGTAAAGATTCAGAATATACAACTTTAATAGAATGCCTGTGGCTCTTAATGTGATAACATTTATGTAGGATTAAGCCTGTCTACTTCTCCCAGTGGACTACAAGCAAATAGAATGTTATCATATTTAAGTTGCAATGCGGGAATGAAAGAGAAAAGGACACCATCATTAAAATGGAGTCACCTTGTATATATATTAATTAGAACTGAAAAATGGAAATAAAATGGTGTGTTCCTGAGATATCTATTAAATGTCCTGCTTCAAACCACCCACTATTGCAATCTTTCTCTCTCCTGCTTGATTATGCAGGTGCCCAGAGAGATCAATCTCTTAACTTGGGCATCTTGAATTACATCCCTGCATTTGAGAAGTACAAGTTTACCTTGCACTCTAAATATACTTCTTCTTTTTTTGGCATAAATAAAGTACTATTTACTTGACACCAAGAGCCACAACAATGTAATGACAGTATAAAAGAATATTGTGCTTTACTTCTTTCTTTAGTAATGTACTGAATATTTACTTTTAATGACTCCCTGTTCCCATTGTGCTGCTTTGATATGTCGCAAGTATTTATGTCTTGTCAAAATCTGTGTTCCTGCGAAAATGACATTTCATGTGGTGTCCAATATAAAATTCCAGCTGAATGATATCAATCTGAGATGGAAACAAGGTCAGTAACAAATAAAGTGAAATGAGTGTAAACCAGATGACATTTTCTGGTTGCTTTAATAATTTGTCTGATTCTTTCATCTGCAGCTTTATCTGGAAAGCAGAACTGTGAGGACATTTCTCAGGTTTGAATTTTCAACAACATATCAATATTTCTTACAGTTCAAGTTATATTTCTCAAGTTCATATAGAGTAGCAGAAGAGAAAAGAGAATAAAAAATATATTTTATAATTTAAACAAATTAGTACACTAGACTCCTGATGACTCTTCAGCAATTGCATAAGTTTGTGAACACTGTAGTAGAAACAAACTGCAAATGAAATTAGGACAGAAGTAGGACTAGCAGGAGAAAACTAAAAACAAACAAAAAAGAACACAGTAAAATATTGTCAGGACATGATAAATAATCATTCTTTCAATAAAAAGCTCTTACAGTCTCAATTGCTTTTGATATTACACTAGAATTTTCAGGAGCAAGTCCTTTAATAGTTAGGGGAAAGCAATGATACACATTCATAGAAGTGATATGATGAGCACACCAAAGTGACTTGGGGAGGACCACTCAAGATGTAATGTGTGAATAGGACAAGTAACTTGCAAAGAATGATTTGACTTTTAGGATGCTATTTTGCTCTCTATATGAACAGAAATTTCATTGCAACAAATTATCCTGAGCTTTAACCTCAGTACATTGTAGATGTCCTGTTAAGATATTTTCACTCAAATCCTAACAGAGCACCTAATTTTACTTCAACCAAAGCAATTATCTTGAAATATGACGGGCAAAATAATGCACGTAAGACTTTCATCTGGACATGGCTTGGTTGCATTTTTTCCCCTACTTATTTTTCATATGTTTCTGTCCCTATGTTTCCATTAAATCAAACTTAAAAAATATTTTAAAATAAATTTAAAAAAATATTAAACAAAAAAAATTTTAACCAAATTTAAAAAATATTTGTGATTAATTTTTTTCAATACTGTCATTGACTGTTGCTGCTCACAATGTGTAGTGTCTGGGCAGCAATTGAACGACTGACTGGTAGCAGGTTTCTGTATGTTTTGTAGCCTGAAATTGGGATTTTGAAGTCTGAAATTTGGAATTCAAAGCCACTATGCTCTAAATGACCAGAATGAACCCCGTATGTTTAGAGGGAAAAGAAATGTTGTTGGCTGTGTGCTCTTCTAGCACCATCATAATTCCTATTATATTTCCTACCATTACTTAAAAATACTATCATTTTAATACTCTAGTTGGAGTGTAATTTCCTGCAGCCTGGCTTTTGACATAATTACCAAAATTGGATTTATTGGTTACGTCATGTATTTTCTCTTCTCTATATCTCCATTGTGCTTCACAATGGGAGAAACAACCTACTCCTTTCAGACCACTGATGTTGCCCCTCTGCCAGCACAAACTACCTTTGGCATAACTGATTCTTCTCCAAAGTCATAGAGGGATTTACTTCTGTGTTCCTGTATCAATGCTATAGTTCTCTCATTCAACCTCTTAAAGTACAAGCTTTTGGACTCTGAGACTATACTTATTATGTTTACTTACAAATCTTATTACAACAAAAGGCTCTTAGAATATTTTCTGGCCATAATATAATGGAGAATAATTTAATAAATGCACAGTCGATTTCAGGCAGATATTTCCTATTTTGAAAACCTGATTAATGAATGAATGATGTCCAGCTGTATTTTATTTTTCTGGGATGAGATGTTAATTCTTTCTTGATGAATATGAGAAGAGATATATTTTTTTCAAAAATAGTTACAAAGTAATATTTAAGATAAGATACAAAAGGAATTAAAAAGGTAACTTGAAAGCTTTATATATAGTATTTTATGTAGTGTTTCAGGACACAGTACTTCCATAATAAAGTCTATTTCCACTGGTATCAAGACACCCTTGGTTACTTTCATTGAGCTGCCTTATTCAAAACAAAAGATTCCAAAAAGAAGAAGATTACAAAACAACGTCCTTAAGACCAATGCTCAGGGCATCCTTTTACCTGCTCAGAACTCCTTGGATCAAGTACTACCTAGATAACAAGTCAAAGGTCATGCTGCAGTTAATGGAGGTCACAGCTTTCATTATTTGGCAGCTACAGTATCTGGGAAAGCAGATAACTGAAACCTCTTTTTACTCTTTAAATGTTTTGCTTCATCTTTTTAATACAAAGGAGAGGTGCTTCTCTTTTCCACATCACTTACCTCAATGATCACTTAAGCATAAAATTAGAGAAAAGAGAAGAAAATCAAGGTTGCTGTCAACTCCTAAGCACTATGCTAATGAAATCACTACCTTCTGCATATGCTTTTTGCATTAAATTTTCTCCAAGTCTTAAAATAGCTTTTCCAACACAGTTCTTATGACATTATTCTTTCATTAAATCATTGCCTGATTAATTGTATCCTATTGATGATAGCAATCCATTGATGCTGTATTTTCTTTTTATCAAGTAAAAGGTCACATCAACTGAAACTTGCTATTAAGCAAATAGCAAAGGCATTGAAAGCAGTAATAATAGTCTCTGCCTGCATACACAAGGTTGATGATAAAATGAAAGTGGAAATATACATTTAAAACTAACCCATGTAAAAACATTGCAATATTGAACAAAATATTATAAGATAAAATTCTCTGTTTATACATAAAAAGAAGCAGAGATGAATTTATAACAATAATGAAAACTACATACAATGTAATTTAAAAATATATAGTATTTGTATCTGCCATATTTGCATTTTGGTAACTGTTGATAAACTACCTTAGAAATTCAGTTACACTTATAAATAATTTATCTTATAATTGTCTTAAATTGAATAGTCCTTAATATTTAGTATATAGCAAGGATATAATATTGTTAACTCTCATGAAAAAGGGGAATATTTTACCTTTCTTTTCTTAATTATCTTATTTATCTGTCCTTAACAGTTGTATGCCATTGTCATAAATACATATGCTTGAAAACAGAGAACATAACAGACCTTTAGAGGAACAGCAAGCTAAACAGCTCGTGTCAGTGTCAGCACAAGCTGACAATATCAGCTACTGAATAGGATTCATTGTATATTAGATATTTTGTTTCACTAGGAGTTCTGAACAAATCAAATGGGATTTTTTTTTTTTTGGCAGATAACCTGAAAAAGTTACCCTTCTTGAAAAATATGGAAACTTGAGAAGCTGGGGAGAAAAGCAGCCTCATTTCAGATGAAGACGATTGTTTGTTACCCATTGTTTTGGTTCAAACAGGACTGTAACTTTTGGAAGATGAAAGACTAATTCTCAACTTTATATCAAACTAAACATTCCAATTGGAAATGCCCAAATGAAAAATTTGACTCTTTTTACATTGCATTTTTCCAAAATACAAGCATTTCACTGACTTAAAATTGATTCAGAAAGCACTTCAGCATCACTAACGATGTGTTTATTTATTTCTATAATGTGCAAAAATAGCAGACAAATTATTTCATCTACTTCTCCTCTAGATACTTGTTATACTGTGTAGCTTTTATTACTATCAAAGAAAAGCACAATCTTGAATGTATTTATAGTCATATTAACTCTCTAAGATAGGAAAATAGTACTGGTACATACAAAGGGACAGCTCAAAGAGGGGTCATAGCCCAGGGATATTCATTACTGAGGGAAATTTCTATGCCTGAATCAAGAATTTATCACCTCTGTACATGAGAAGGCAACAATTACATGCCAAGAAAAATATCTTCAGCCTCCAGCACGCTGAAGGGCCAACCAACAAAGGCAGACAATTATTAATCCTGAAAATTTGGACAAAATTATCTCTAACGCAGCTAAATATCTGTCTGTAAATCTGTAACTATGGGTCTCACTGAAAATATGATCCTTCCAGCCAGCAGAAGTTCTGAGGTGGAAAGTCATTAAAATTTCAAGGTGAAAAGAGACAATCAGACATAGGAGACCTAGATTCCTATATTTGTCCCTAAATCTCTCTCTGTTCTTTGTTAATGTCCATGCAAAATAAATAGGTCAGGGAGATGGGATGGCCACTAGGAATTCTACTCCTTCTCATTGTTATACAAATTTACATTCTGGGGTGCAATTTGATTTCAATGGAGATATGACACTTCCAAATCCACCCTGGCCAATTCACATAGGAATTGAACACCTGTGCAGAATTTCCAGCCCCACGCTTCCAGCTCAGGCTTCTCTGCTCTGCCAGCATTAAAAATTAAAAATATTTGTGATTATATTTTTTTTCTCAATACTGTTGCTGACTGTTGGTGCTCACGAGGTGTAGTGTGACCGACATAGGGCTGTAAACCAACCACACTCTTGATCCTGCTAGTTTTAGCAACCCTTAGCTTGTTTCTTTTTTTTTCATTTTGGTGGACCTTAAGGAGCAGAGGCAAGCAAACAGATAAAAAAGGAGTGATAAGCTGGTTTTACCTTTTTTATTTACAAATTCATTCCTGTGACTTTTAAGTCTGATAGAGAAGCACAACTACTGCTTCAAATACATATTGCAGAGGGTGCTGTTTACCTTAATAATAATGGTTAACTAGTACATGAAACTCATTACACATAATTATTTTGCAGCCTATTTATCACAAGAACAAGACTGATGGAACAGATGTGATTATAAGGGATGAGTTCACATTTTCAATAGGTTCCAATTATGAATTTGCCAGTCGATCCACTTGTATGACCTTCTGGCATGTTGACAAACAACTGAAATTAAAGAATCAAACTTGCTAAGGGATGATCACAGAGACTGGGGCACAGAGAAAAAGAAGGTGGGATATGATGGCAGTGGAAAATAACATATTCATGTCAAAACTTGAGAATTAGTGAGCATGAGCTTTTTTAAGATGAGTGCCATATAAACACAAAACAAATTTATAATAAAATGATTAAAAACTAAAGCAAGCAGATTTTTAAATAGTAAGCTTTTATACAGGTGCCCTGTATTGGCCCTTCGAAATCTGTTAGAAAACTAGCCACAGGATTTTTAGTTTTGTGAATGACATATAAATCTCTATGACTGCCAAAAAAAGTCAAGAAAGGCACTGAATATGTTAATAGCAACCACCAACAGGCCTGCTATTAGTCTGGCCTTTATAACAGGTGGCTGTAGTTAGCAAGGGATATTAACACAGGGTTTTTTCTGTACTTCACCATATGGTTCCCATTAATTTAATACACACGAAAAAGGGAAGTTATTTGTCAGCAAGCAAATCTTCCTCTTTAAGCACCTTGTTCAAACCACAGGTACCCGTGAGATAATTTTGCTGAATAAAACATTATGGCCTACATGCTTTTCCATGTAATAATCCATAACAGATATTTTAACAAATCTATGGCAGTCTCCTCAGGTTGACACAGTGATGCATGCCCTTAATGAGAAAGGGCTTCACAGTGCAGTAAATGGCAGCAATAGTTATATGATATCAAAAACCCATAGCACATTACAGAGCTACAGCTGATCTTTGACGGTTCACAGGACACAAAAATAGAGTCCAACACTATGAAATTCTCTCCTGTATTACTAACCTGCACAGAGTGATCTGTTTCCATGCTGTTCTATTGTGTCCAAACAAAACCGTTCGAGCTAAAGGAGATGCTCTCTGATTTTGCTATAGTGAATACACCTGTACTGGCCTGCCTGGAAAAGAACTATTGAGGGAAAAGATTAAACAGTTATAAAATTGCAAACAGCATAAAGAAGATGAAGAGAAGTTAAGCATTAATCACTGTCCACACAATGTAGAAAGAAGGGGACATCACATGAAGTGATGAGGCAGCAGGTTACAAATGAACAGGAAGAGAATTTTTTTCTTACTGTGCTTAAGTGTTTCATGTAAACTCATTGTCAGAAGGTATTGTGGACTCCTAATACTTACATGAATGTAAATAGCAGGAAAATAATTTTAGAAAAGAAGGTACCTTTGAGGTTTCTAATGAACATGTTCTCAAAATGCATCCTACTGGCAGTGGGAATCAGGAGAATTGTCGCTGTTTTTCCTCTTTTGCTGGCCACTCACTTCCCTCATTTTTGATGGTAGGCTTTCTTTGGCTACACTGCCCCATTTATAATGGTGTTTCCTACCTTCAAGACTATGCAAATAAATGCACATATAAGTCAGTTCCTTGCAGTATGCATCAGCCTCCTCTCTCCCCCATTTTAAGTTTTTGTAATGGTTTCCTTGTTAGAAGGTTGTGGTTTTGTTGACAATATTGTTAAGGAAATATGTAAACTAAATTCCTTTTGGATTACCTCCACCAAGACAAATTAAAACCAAGCTTCAGATATTGCATTAGGAAAACACTCATAAGAAGCAACACACAGAGTGAATTATTAGATTTTGGAATTTGGATTGGGCTTAGATTTTTTGTAACCACAATTACTGCAAGAGAAATCTCTACTATCATCAATTTTCAAGTTTGAGAGACTTGCTGCAATAATATTGAGTTAACTGCACTCTGACTTTGGCACACTTAAGTTTTTCCAATAAAGATATAAACTCTAAACTTGTTAATCAAAAATTTTTATCATATATACATGTGATATGAATAAAAATCACTACCACATCAGCAAGAGCTTGTGTGGGAGCCTTTGAAGGATTTAACATTTGCAGAGGTCTCTGCCAAGCCTTAAGGTAGCATTAGTGGCTATAGGCATTCACCTGGATGAAAACAAAGGCTGAACTGGTTTCCAAGCATTTCTTCCAAGTCCAGATTCCTTTACTTGACTATTTCAAAACACTTATGGAAAGAGGGGAGCCACCATTTTTATTAAAAGCCCAACTATTTCAATGTCAGCAATAGGTCATGGAATCATCTATCTCTTGTGAAACAAAACACACTAAGGTTATAAAATCACAGTTTTCATGTTGCAGACATGAATAAAGAAGATATGAAAATTAATGAAAAAGACAGAAGAGAAATTCAAGTTGAGAAGAGAATGCCTCAAGAAAGTCAATGGAATATTGGCTAGATAGAAATTACCTGTTTTTAGAGGGGGAAGTAATCCCATTGCCACCAATATTTAAATTATTTCTATATAATGAATATGTTGCATATTAGCAAAAAAATATTTTAACACTTCTTTTTTGCACTTCAGTATCTTTCCTACGCTTAGAGTAAAAAGAGTTAGAACAAGTCTTTGAATGGGGGTCTGAGTGCCTGCTCAGTTTGCTGTATTTTGATTGTTCATGGTGTAAGAGAGTCTTCAGTCAATGACAGATTTTGGTGACAACCTGCATGAGGTCTGTTTTGTTATTCTGTCAAAGATTTAGCATGCCAGTCAATATGAGATGAAAAATGGTCGCTTCAAATTGATCATAATTCATTAAATGTTGATCATGATGCTGAACTCCACTGATGAGTTGTAGTGAATGCCAAGTATTTTTGGCTATATTTTCACATGCCATTATTTTGAGTATCCTGAGAATATTCATCAGAATGACAGCTGTTTCTGTGTTAATATATAGAATAATAGATGAGATACAGCAAAATAATTCTCTTGAAGGGTTGTGATGACATCATATTCCCCAAAAATCCCCAGAGCTCGTATGATTTATTATATTAAATGTATCCAAATGGAGATATTTTCATGTTTTACTGAAGTCCATTCATTTATTTAAATAATATGTGGAGCTGCGACTTTGAGACTTTCACAGAAGCATGGCAGAACTCTCTGCCTTGTCTTAACATGCAACTAATTATAGATGTGAGAAAAATCCAGGGAGGTATGAGGAGGATTTTT
This sequence comes from Argya squamiceps, assembly GCA_037834095.1. NCBI lineage: Eukaryota > Metazoa > Chordata > Aves > Passeriformes > Leiothrichidae > Argya > Argya squamiceps. The sequence continues at coordinate 84,417,283 of JBBMKD010000102.1, forward strand.
GTAAAGACTCCAGCATTATTTGTTGGCATTGCCAGTAGTAGTATATTATATGACTGGACAGTATTTTTCCCCCAGTATACCCTGGTGATATACAACTCAAATCACTTCCCTCCCTGTAATGCATTTGTCTAATGTGATTTTCTTGGAGTTTTTAACATATTTGCCATGCAGTGTGCTGTCTATTTTCTCCTGACCCTAATGAACAAGACAATGAATTATGGACTGAAGGCCTGTTTGTAATGTTTCTCCATTCTCATAGCTCCCATGGTATTTAGAGGGAAAGTCCTTATGAAACAAATACAGTTGTTTCTGTCATCCCCTCACTCTTTTTCTTGGCCCCTGGACTTTCCAGTAGAAGAAAAAATGTTGTCTTTACAGAACTTATTTAATCTCTGAATTCTTCCAGTGTGTTTTTTCCTTCTTTACATATACAAGTTCATTTTCTTTAAGAGAATAAACTCAAAGAGAAAGTAAAGTTGTTGAGCTTTAAGGTCTTAAAGAACAGAAAGGCTGCCCCTTACCTCATAAAAGTGAAGTAAAATTTCTCCACTGCTAATTTTAAAAAAATTTGCACAGCAGTTTCAAGGTGATGCTAGACCATGTGAAAATTAGAGTTCTGTAGATGCCAACATGACATTTCATGAAAGAATATTTACCTAAATGAGGCTGAGAGAACTGCAGAAACTGCATGTTTGTGCCTCCCACTCTTAGCATAATGACCCCAGAATCAATTGTGCATAAAGTCTGTAAGCTCCATTCCTATAAAGATATTGAGATATTTCACTGCCATCTCCCACAGTTCTCCTAGAAAAACCATTGCACCTTTAGTATCCTTTACCATGTATATTACCTGTGGGTTTGTTTTCCATTGAGTCCAGAAGTTGCCCTTGTGGGTCTCTGCTTAGTCTCATTTTCAGAAAGAGCCTTGTGTATGTGAGAGCTTGCTGGCTTAATGAGCACCTGGATTTTCAAATGCAGTCAGATAGCTGTACATATATCTATAGAGATGTTCCCTCTGTAATTCCTAAAGAAGTTATAGAGGGTGTATGCCTATCTTATATGTTTGCAAATCTTTCTTTATAACCAGATAGACTTTTTACTTAAATTTACTCTTGATCAGCTCTGGAAAATTTATAAAACTCATCAGAGTAATTCCTGAAAAATCTGTGTCAAATAAATTTTTTTGAAACAGCACCCCAGGCCCAGGCTGCAAGACCTGAAACAATGCCTCACCTCAGTAATCATTTTTCCTAATTTACATCACAGCGAATCTAGCAAAAAATGCCAGATTAGACAAAGGGATTTATCTTAAATTTGTAAAAGAATACAAGTACATGAAAAAAAACACAGAATTTGAACAACATTAAAATTCTGAATTACAAAAGATGAGTTACAAACATGTGAGAATTTATGTCATACATCATGCATCTGAACAAACTTAAATAATATGATGCCAAAGTTTTTTTAAAGCCAAATACATTTGACTTCAATAGAATAATAAGCCTTTTCTAATGATATAATTCATGCATTACATTAAAATGTTCATACATAATCAGGGAGAGAAAACTAAAAAGGCATTTAGATGTCATTATGAATCTGAAAGTACATTTACCCTCATTTCTATTAATGGACACAAAAATTAGGTTCTAATTTATTACTACACAAATAAAGAAAATTAACCCATCAATATATTCAATTAAGGTATCATTCTTTGTTCTATATTGAAAAAAAATTAGACTACTGTTCCTTTAGGAGGCATAAATGACTGAAATAGGTTTTCTCTCTTACATCTTCTTAAAGCAATCTTAGTTCTCCCTGACATTTGGAATTTTTCTTCACACTACACTCAAACAAATCAAGTGAAAAGTGAAAATTTCAGAGGAAAACTAAAACCAAATAAAAAAGATAATAAAAATGCTGTTCCATTCAGATAAAAAAATGCTCTACTCTACAAGATAAAAAGTGCCAGCCCATCTAATTAAATCAAGGTACAACTTGTCTCTTTTGAAGTCTTGTCACCCATTTCTGTACAGCCAGGATTTCACAAGCTCTCTATAAACAGCAATGTATGCCCTTGTTTTGAAGACATCAAAAAGAAAAATCTCTGTAAGTCTGAAAAAGCAATCTCTTTAGACTGCCAATCTAAAATAGTTAAATTTAACAACTGACCAGAAGGATCCGTCATCCCATTTCAACCTACCATATTTTAACTAATCTTGTTCTGTTTTTTTGATAGGCTTAAAAAAAACCCATATTTTATCTGATAAAGTCACATTATAACATCAAGATATCAGAAAAATTTGTAATCTGAGACATGGCTGTTCTGTTGTGGAAATGCAATACAACATATTGGGTAAAGTACTATTCAATTTTGAAGGAAAAGGCTAGTTAGGACAAGGAACAGGCCGATCTATAAGAAATTATGCTTTTTGGTGCCTCCTGAGAGAGACATCTCACTATAGCTATTAAAAAAAAAGGAAAAAAAAAACCAGAAGAGGATGATATACCATTCTTCTGCAGGATGAGTTCTGAGATGACAAACCCTTGTGTTGAGCATCTTCCAAGATGTGAGAAGTGACACATCCTAGAAGCAAAGGAGGATTTTAGTTTTTTTGTGTCTCTAGTTCTAATTCTGACCTCTCTTGTACTTCTCTGGTACATCGCCTTCCTATAATTTATCAGGCCAACTATTTCATCTCCTGTTACTTGCTCATGTTATAGCCCAAGGACTTTTATTTATTCACTAACTGAGCCTGGGGTTACCTCTCTGGCATGAAGGCATTGTCTGCAAGGATCATCGCTCCCTTCTTCCTGTGCTCATGTGTCCCACTGCTCCTCTCCCTCCTGTATATCAAACCAGTCTGTGCACAGTTACACAGTCAAAGGCTTCTCTGCTATTTACATTCATAAAGGAAAAGAGAAATGGTTTCATATCTGCTGTCGAGTTTGCCTATGTTTCTAGGTAATTGATTGCTTAACTGAAAAAATTTAATCCTCTTGATCCTGTCCTTTGTAACAGGCCCAAGAGGAGGAACATTTTTCTGATTACAGAGGGCAATCACTGGAGGTGAAATCCCTGGCCTTGTTGAATTCAATGGTAAAATTCCATCAACTGACTTGTTCATCCTCTTAATCCTCCCTTAATCCTCTGTAGGACCAGACCAAATGCAATCCTTTAAACTGTACCCAGAAAAAAAGGGAAAGTTAGTGCAAATATTGGAGCATTTTGAAATGAATTTCGTTTGCTCCTTCTACCTGACAGATGAACAGCCACTGCCTAAATGTTTTGTAGATGCAGCTTTTGACTCCTCTTTTTGTTGCCCTCTTCAAAGTACCTTACAATATTCTAAATCCCAAGCCAAAAAGGTCTGGTTCATTGTCAAACTCTCTTGAAAAGAGAAAAACATGTATTTTATTAGACATTTTATGAGAAAAATAAATTGCAACAAAGCAAAGAACAGCTTAGATTATCACTTTTAGCTCCAACTCCATATGAGACCTACTGAAAATTATATTCTCGGGCTTTGAGGACAAATAAATAATTTTTAAAATGGGATAAAAATGCCTTTCTTTACATACTTCCCTGATGTAACTAGCTTCACTTCTCTTTGCCAATTAATCACCCTTCAGTTAAGCACAGTCTAAATTTTGGTTGGTCACTGAGGAAAAACTTAAGGTGAATTGACTCAGCCTGAAATATGAATTAAAAACTCGTTGTTACCTGATTTTTTCAACTTAAGCCACACATCTGCACCTCTTGAGATTACTCATAAAATTAAGAAGCAAGGGATGAATAAGTTTTACAGAAATCTTGTTACCAACTGAAACACAATATGTATCTACTTTGAATTGTATAGACGTTATTTAGGCTGCACACAATTTGATGTAACTCTGTTTCTGCAATTTAGCTAAATATGCACCACAGCAGGATGATAATGCTATGAAAAATTAAATACACCCTTCTCATCTACCCTACAATATCTGATGCACTTCTGTGGTAGCTACAATCGACAGTTTTACATTTAAATCATAGTACAAGAACTGTGATTTTTGGCATTACCTCAGCATAAGTGACGACATGATTTAATGCTATGGGTTGATTCTCAAAATACTATAGCTCTCTTGATTTAGTATTTTTTTAATATTTTTAAATGATTCATATTTAAATAATAAGAACATTAGTCCCTTCCCAAAGCCTCAAAACCATAAGTTATTCTGCTTAAACAATGATGTTTTTCTAAAAGGGAAGAGTACAGCTAACAAGGGTGCTGTTTTCAATAGCTTTCCCCAATCTTCCCAGAGCAGAAAGTCATTTAAAAATGTACTTGTTCCTTTACTTCATCTTTATTCTGGCTGTATTATAAATATTTAATTTGTTAGCTAGTGTTTTCTTGTGCCAATATTTGGGGTTGAAGGAATATTTTGAAAATCACCTTCATTATATCTGGACTGTGGTTGGCTCTGCAGTTTCAAACAACTGGAGATCAGAAGCAGAATTCACCAAGAGATAAGGTGAAAAGTCATGAGGCATCCTCCTGCACCTCGCTGTTCAAACTTTAATCAACTCTCAGAGAAATAAATAATAAGGCTAGAGTTGGCTGAGATTTGAATTTGACAAGGGAAATTTGAATGACAAGGTGCTGCAGCTTGAATGACACAGGGTTAGGAAAATGTCAGATTCCACCCTGATATCGCTCCATCAAACAGCAATCTGTCCTTTCCAGCTCAAGCCTTTCAAGTTAAAATAGATCCAAACTGAAATCTCACAAAGGTCAAGGCTAGCCAAATTGGAGCTACTTTATTCCAGACAGAAATATTAAATGCTTAGCTTCCTATTATATGATTGTGTTGACTCTATTGACAAAGAAAAGTGCACTGATTTCAGAAGAGTTTGATTCACCTGACTTTCATTAGTACTGTCTATGAATCACACTAGTATACTCCACAACCTATTTTAATTTTCAGCTTTTTTAAAATTTGAAATTACAGCTTTCGATATTTCAGAGCAACCAAGGAAATATGTAAATCAATTATGCTTTTTGTAAAAGAATCAATTTCTAGACATAAGACATCATCAATTTTTCAGCAGCAAGGAAACAGAGAGTAAAGTTATAAACACTAAATGAATATCTTACTTTTTGTTTCTTCTGTTCAGGGTCAAAATCTGCTCACAGCAGAGTAGCAGTTCTACATTTCTTTCTACAGTTCTTTCCCTTAAAATTCTTTAAAGGACAACTTTTCTTTAAAAAAAATGGACAAAATAAAACACTGAAGGGAGCTGTATCCCTTTAAAGGATAGGAAAGAGCCACCTCTGGCTTTCACCTCACCTCATTGGGGTTAGTGAGTGTTTTGCAACTTCCATATTGACTTCAGGGTTTTTGAATTTCAGCAGTGTGCGTACAAGGTGGAGGAAAGCCAAGACCTTGCCTTACAAACTACTCTACTGAGCTGCATCTCATTCCTTTCATGTGCAAGTAACCAATAAAAATCAGTGGAGTTATGTGTCTATAAAAATGATATAAGGATGAAGAAATCTGACCCCATACATTGTGATCCCAGTGTAACAGGAACAGACAGCTCAGACCTCCTCTTCACTGAATGGTAACTGCACTTGCTTTTCAAAACTTTTCAGACTTCTAAAACGGGCCTGTATTGTGCATAATAATAAGTAGCAATCACATCATGTTTAAAATAAAATAGCTCTTGCACTTTGAGGTTAGCAAAACCCAGACATACTGATTTAAAATGGAACTCACATTTTTTTCCTTTTGCTCTTTCTCTTATCAGAAGTCAGTGGGGGGTTGGAAACTCATTTCTGGGACCACAGAAGGAGAGAGAGTGGAGAAGAGGTGAATAGGACATGCTCACAGAGCTTGAAATAATGTGGGTTTATGATGAAAGTATTGCTTTTGGGCTCTGGATGAAGAGAAAGTTGTTGCTTTGTGTTCAAGTGCAAAATTTAAGCTTGACTGCAAAATACTAAAGTTAAACCTAAAAGATGAGGCCTCGGAACTCTTCAATGTCAAGTTCAGATGCTCACATTGCCTACATGCAGGACATAGGCAAAGACATACTGCCCCATCTCCTCCATGCCCTGGCATGTGCAGAAGGGAAACCTGGCTGCAGAGGAGAGCTGCACTGTGCACTCACATAAAATCATATGCAGAGCTAGAATGACCAGGATCTTGGGGTATGACTAAAAGTGCCCCCACCCCATGCTGGAGTGTTTTCTTTGGTGATGTTTTTGATTTTCTGCTCCTGTTCCTACCAAGGAGCCAAGAACAATAAACTACATTATAAGAGTCATATTTCTGGAGGTGTGTAATGGCTTGAAAGCAAAACAAATGAGAGGCTCCAAGTCAGAAATACAATTTAATAAGAAAAAGAAAAAAAGGTA
>JBBMKD010000102.1:84423780-84441840 GCA_037834095.1 Argya squamiceps
CAATTGGTTTCAACAGATGATGAAGAGGGTGATAGAATACTTTGTGCATATCTTATTCTACAACCCAGGACAAGGTGTAATCTGCCCAGCTCATTGACTGACTGTCTTGACAAGTGCTCATCCTTCTTTATGGTTCAAAGTAACATGAGGAAGGTGACTGCAACAACAGCCTTAGAGAAGTTTTGCCATTTGTTAGGACACTACTCCAAATCTGTTGAGCTATTAATGTTTTACATTTAGAAATTATCAATTTCTATAAAATTCAGTTTACATGTGTTTTCTCCACAATGTTTAGTGTGTGACTGGAAAATAATTTGAAATGACAATGGGCTTCATAAAAAAAAAACCATTGTATTTAAGGTGAAATAATGTAAGATAATAAAATAACCTTATTTAATAAGGAAATTATTATATATTAGAATAATAATATTATGATGTGGAAACTATCTAAATGGTTTACAACATTGATAGTAGAACGTGGAGAAGACTTCAACTCAGCAGCCTTTGTGAAATCTCTGTCTCCTCCTGTAGTGGTGTGGTTTTGGTTTTATCAGTTTTACGTACGTATTTGTTTTTTGTTTTACATTGTTTTTTATAAGCTGTAATGGTTTGTCCCATGTCACCCACGTTTAACACTTCTTGGTTTTACCCCAACCCCCGTTATGTGTCAATCATAAGTTATACAGCCCCTGGGTCTTGTCTATCACTTTGAAGCCTCTCCCAAAAGTCTAGAAAGTTCCAGTGAGGGCGTCGAGTGATTGGACAAGACTCTGGCTGTCTCCCCACCTATGTTATTGATTTGTTGTAATATGTGTCATTTACCTGTAGAGCCATGCCCACATGATCCCTGATTTGTCCTCAGTTAAACCCATCCCCAAGTTCCTCCCCCAAATATGTTACTTTCGGATGCCCTGAACTTTTTTTCTGCTTGAGGCTCCTACTGGCAAGGGATCTGGGCAGAGGCAGACACCCTGGGCTGAGGTTATCCCCACTGTGGGATGAATAAAGCCAGTGGTTGAAGCCTGAGCATACTCTCTCCTTCTTTCCTGCTGTTGTTGCTTCACTCCTGTGGGCAAACCAGAACCCACGGGATGGGCGAGGTTCATTCAGCTACCGAGCCGTGCCCCTTCTTGCCATGATGACAAGGGCTGGCCGAGGCAAAGAGACACTGATACTGCAGCATCCTCCCCTCTTCTTTCTGTGCAAAAATTCTGAGGCTTACCTGAATCATGCAAGGGAAAAGTTGCTGTCAAGCAGAAAGACTAGCCTCTCCTCTCTGCAAGGACAGCCACATGTAGCAAATGTGACTTTTTCATAAGCATCTGGCACCATAAGCATCCCAGCCTAGCTCCACAGTCTTTCTTAGGAGGCCAGTGAGTCATACCTCCTACTTCAAGCCTCTAAGGAATCTGACATGAGCTGCTTCATCTTCATTCAGAGCTGCTCCCCAGGCAGATTAATCACCTTCAGGACCACTAGAACTTGATATATAGGCACCATTTAAGCATTTCTACATTCGTCCTTATAGTACTGAAGTCATGCGATTTGTTCAGTCTACAACAATATTGTTACATATTTTTATAGTCAATTGACTTCACTCTGATTTATGTTTTTCCAAAGAAAAGTGCTCATTGTTTCAAAAATGACAGGTGGTTAAAAACAGACAAATAATTTAAACGATTAATTTTTAAGGTGTTAAATCCCTGTAATTGAAGCACAGCTTGAAACCATTCCAAGCACAGTCCAGAGTCAAGTTAGTTCTTACTGGTGATATAGAAAGGCACTAGAGATATTAATTTTCTCACTTGTGGATTTCTTGGATACATTTTGTCACTGGATTAACACGGAAGTAGCCAAACACCTTAGAAAAAAATGTAGTGGTCTCATAGAAGTGATGTAAGCTGATATTTGGCAATTTATGTAAGTTATAGGCAACAATTGTGATCAGATTAAGTAAAAACATTTTAACTTCTGAGACACTAGTGTATTTCCAGTGGAATTACTCTGTGTTCAAAGTAGTACGAATGAGAGACTTTCTATGAAGCACAAAAGAAGTGATCTACCTGTTGACATTCTTAAGCCAGCTTCCTGCTGAAAAAATATCTTTGTCTAACCACACACAGAGGCAAAGGGAGGGTGTGGGATTCTCTAATTCTCATCTCTCATGCAGTTTTACCTTTCTCAAAGAAAGGGCACAAGAACCAAGTCTTCCGATTAAAAAATGTTGCCTTACTATCTTCCACCACCCAGAGGTCCCAGGAGACAAACATCTTGGAGGAACTTTCCATTTCACCCTAGGTCAGGGATTGGCCTCCTCCTTTATCTCAAAGACCAAAGCTCTTCATTCCACCACAAGGACATAAGGAATCTATATTTTATCCTGAGACTTGAGCAAGCTTTTTATTGATTTTGACAACTGATCAAATTCATAATTTCATAGGAGGGAACCCCTAGGAAATCTGTAGGAAGGATTTTGAGTCTTTGTCTGCTCTTCAACCAGAAATCTGGATAGACGAATAGGTATTCACTATGATTTAAATGGATTTATTTTGAACGGGACCAATGCTTTATATTTCCCTCTGTGTTACTATCTGAATTTTAAAATTGTTAGAGAGATGCCTCTGCCCAAATTAAGGTACAAATGATGTCAAAGTCAATTGTATGGACTTTATTTAACATTGAATACGAGGGGAGAGAGAGAGAGAGAGAGAGAGGGAAAGGCAGGGAGAGAAAAAGAGTAATGGAGAGACAGATTAATTATAAAATATCACCACTCTATGGATCCCAATGGTATCCTGATGATCCTCTTTTGGTTTTTTTTCCTCTCCTCTGCCCAGCTGTGGCAGGGGAGGGTGAGCGAGCGACACTTGTGAGTGCCTGGTATTGGGCCAGTGTCAAACCATGACAATCACGTGCAATCTTCTGGTGCAAGGCCTCAGGAATGAGTCTGGGGAGCACTTTGGGCTCTTTGATGGTTTATGACACTTCTCAGCTGCTCTTATGTGAATGTCCCATGGATGTAGCCTTTCAGGGATGTGGGGTTTTACAGCTGAGACAGTTTGCATAACAGAGGATGGATGTTCACTTCCTCTTACAAGAGGTAACACCACACACCCAAAACTCTCCTCCCCCTTTGGTTGGGAGTGTGTGTGTGCATACCTGGCAGCAGCACGTAGGCCTGTAAATTATGGCCTCACCCAATCCAAACCCAGCCAGAACCAATTTTCAGGATGGCTGCTTGGCTTTCTTGTGGATGCATTCTTCCCCTTCTGTCTTGTTTACTTCCCTTAGACCTGAGGTAATTGGAAAATATCATCACTTTATCTTACCTCAAGTTACCGTGGGTACCTTAATTCACAGTCCAAAGTTTCAGTCAGGAATCCTTTTCAGGGAGGAGCAGGCTTCAGTGGTCACAGCTTATTCATACAGTTTTGCCATAATGGGCAAAAAGTCCCTCAAAATAATGTTTAGGCCATTAACCATAACATTTCAGGCTCTCACACTCTGTCCTAAATATCTGTATTATATCTGAAGGCCCAGTTCTGAAATTTCAGGAACCTGCAGCATTTACGTTGCCTAAGTGAGATTAGCTGTGACACGATTTCTCAGGGAAGGAGTATTTCAATTAACACCACATTTTTATGCATTCTTTGGGGGTCACAGTCATTTTGTGCATTGTGTAAACTGAACAAATTTGCATGTGAAATTGTAGTTTGATCAAATAAGTTTTGATTTATTTGGGCTGAGTGTATGTAGTTTCGTCAGTGCAATTTCTTTCTAGATTGCAAAAATTATTACTCAAAACATTACAGCTGAAGCAATCCCAGTGTTATTTTTGAAATATGTCAGTAGCTTTGTAACTCTTATTTTTCAGCCATGGAAATATGCTGTTTAATAGGTCTAAAATATAAATTTCTAGGCCAATTAAAAAATACATATAAACTCAAAACTGAATGTATTTTTTAATTCAGATTCATTCTGAATATGATTCTGCATACTATAAACCTTTCTGAAATATGGTTTCACTTATGAGTTACCACAGATACCAAGCTGTTAGGCAGATGAAAAAATCAACAGTAGATAGGAAAACATATCCAAAATACACCCTGGGCAATGTCAGAGCACGCTGGTGGTCCTTTTCCTCTCTGCAATATACTAGAGCACAACCAACAATAATTGAGCAAGGACTAAAAAGAACAGGTAAAAAAAAATCAGTTTCATCCCCATTTTCTGGGACTGAAATGCTGCTGAGCAGTACCAACCCTCAATAGCACTTCATATGGGGCAGAATTTCTTCAATATCTCTCAATAAGCAAACACAAAGGCTGAAAAATATAAGCGATTGTATTCTCAACAAAAAAACTGCCCATGCTAGATGTTTGTATTGTCATATTGCCATTCTCAGTCTGTGATGGGCTAACCTTGTTTGGGGATGATTGGAGAGACAGCAAGCACTGCACAACATTTGAAGCAGCTGAAGCCCCATTCTAGTTCCAAATATAAAACACAACATTATGAGGGCTGCTGCGGGAAAATTTAAATCCATCCCAGCCAGACCTAATGCACAGTCCTACCAAAAAGAAAAAAAAATTTAAAAAAAAAAAAAAATGGTTATTGGCTTAGGAATGTTTTCTTCTGTTACACGAAAATTGGATTGACTTGACTAGCACAAGTAATTGCTACCTACTAATTAAAAAAAAACAGAAGTCATCAGAGAATAGCTGGAGAGCTACAGAGCTACAAGCACCTGTTTTATTTCTTGTTACGTAATGGACTACAGAGGTTTTCTAGTCAGTCATAACCACTGTCTCCCCTTCAATCAATGTCACCATGAAACATGCACAGGTAACTTGTTCTGTATACTGGAGATCCAGGAAAATTGAAGAAGACAGACTTGTGTTTATTCCCCAGTAAAGTATTCAGAGCTGTAATTTGGCAGAGTTTATCCTTCCTCTTACAACTCACCTTTATGTGTGCTTATTTCTGAGATCAGCAGATTGTATTGAGAAACAAGCAGTCATTCCCATGGCTTGCTACTCTGCACTTGGTGTCAAGAATTTTTTGCAGAAAGTACAAGGATAGAAAAGACCAGCTGGGAAGGGGAAGGTTCCTGATGAAGGAATCCTCATCTCTTCTTTCAGGGCATTCCATTTCAGCTTTGGACATCTATGGAACTCTAAATTTGGATCTATTTTGCAGTTGTTTGGGAGGTTGGTTTGTTTTTTGTTTTTTTTTTAATTGGTGACATCTCCACCTCTTGGGAGGAACTGTTATCTTCACTGGTCATATATATATATACTATAAGTGCAAACCTCTGATGTTTAAACACAGGTCTGGGACTAGATTTTTTTGTAGTTTTCCTACCTTTTCCTTCATAAAGACATATCAAATACTACTGTAACAAAGGTCATGAAAAGTGAACCAGTTTCATTCTCAGCCACATTAACGGATTATCTCCCATTTTCTGTTGCTGTTCCTGGTGTGTCAAATATCTATAGAATCTCTCCCTCTCCTGGCAAGTAATTTGTTTCAAATATTTGGGGGCAATACCAGTGTCTTTTAAGTCACTAGGACAGAAGACTTCGATTTCAAAGGGACTTCATGGCACAACCTGTGGACTTAAGGTTAATTTCCAAAGAAATCCTCAGCCTATCAGTACTACCAGCCCTAATCTTTTTGTTCCCACGTCTTCAGTTTATTATGCTTAGTTAGTCTTATCACCACTTTCCAGGCAAGAAAGTGAATATGTTCTGTCATTTTGTTTCATGTTCTTCTCTTGGTCACTCCTTTTGACATCTGTTTTTATTTATTGTCTTTGTGGCAAAAGACAATATTCCCTTTCTCATCACATAAAAACATGATATATATGCTATCTCATTAACAGAAGTAAACACAGAACTTTGACATGTAGATGGGACCTAAAGTCAGTGAAAACCAAATCATACATTCATGTAGCTCCCTTTAAGAATGACTGGTGAAAATCAGTGAGCTTTCAAGCCCTTATTCTGCAAGGCCATATAGCCATAAAGCCAGTGTTCAGAGGCCTGGCACAAAAATGAACCCTAAATGGGATATAAAAGGCATTTTTGTGTACAAATTACACTCACTTCAATAACCAGAGTAGGAGAAGGTGACCAATTAGACTATTTTTAAGAGCAGTGATCTAACAAGGTCTAAAAGAGACCTTAAGTTCATAGTAGAAAAAGAATTCTAAGGATTTCATAATTGAGTATATCTTGTGTTTTGATCCAAAATTTTACTGTTATTTGATTTCGCTGTTATTTAATGTCACCAAAAGGCAATCTCAGAAAATGTAAAATACACTCAGTTCTCTGAAAACAGCACAGTAACAATGTCAAAGCCCGTACAACAGCTAGAGCATCATTTTTGCCATAATTACAAGGCAAACTTCCCTCTTCCCCATCCTTGCCCCCCATGCCAAAAAAGTGGCTTTTCCACTCCTTCCTTTCGAAATCAACTGGTATTATTACCAGCCTCTTTGTTAGACTTCTCTTTCATGAAAGGATTTTCTCATATGTTCTGTGAAAAGAGCTGAACAAATGATTACAGAGACCTTTCCCATAGACATTGACAATGAACTTTAAATCCATTGTTTAACCAAACACTATATGATGGGAGACTGTTCATTTTGAATGGACATAAACAATAGAAATTATTCTTATAATTCAGTTATAATTCTTACTATAAGATGTATCTGTGATAGTAACATGGGACTAGATTTCCCTTGGTGCTCTGTCACATAACCCCATCTAAGCTCTTCATAAATAACAAGAACAGTTTCTCAAACATTAAAATATTCTATCTAAAATTTGGGCATTCAGATTGGACTAGCATGACATGTACTTAAACTGATGTTTTGTTTGATTTTCATGTTTCTGTACCAGCACAGTTATCTCCTAGCCTATGGGAAGAGATAGGCAATCATCTCAAAGTATGGATAAGATAGAGATCTTCAATATTACTTGCATGATCCGGTTTCTATTTACTGTGAGCTGTTTTGTTTCCTAAAAGACTGGGGAAATATAACTGCCTAAAAGTAGTATCATGAGATTCTTCAGGGGAAGCTTTTTTGTAATTTGCAGAATATTCGATGTACTTTGCATTGTATGACTAGAGATTCACAAAAAATAAGAAAAAGCCAGTAATAACATTTTATATTGACACATGCTTTTGCATTTATTTTTCACTGCATGGGACATCAACATAATAATTTGTCACCACGATAATTTTCGGTCTTAAATATTTATTACATACACACACAAAAATAAAAAAAAAAGCCCTTATGTATTGAGTTTGCTTGGCCAAGTTTTGATAGCAGGAGGGCTCCAGGGATGGCCTCTGTGGGAAACTGTCAAAACCTTCCTCCATGTCCAGCAGAGCCACTCCCAGACAATTCCAAAGATAGATGTGCTGCTGGCCAAGGCTGGGCCAGTTAGAAATAGTGATAATACCTCTAATAATAAGAAGGAAAAAGATAAGTTATTGCAGTGTTGTAATTGCAGCTAGAGAAGAGTGGGGTGAGAACACGTGAGAGGAACAACCCTGCAGACACCAAGGTCTCAGAAGGAAGGGGAGGAAGTGATTTAGGCACAGAGCTGAGATTCCCCTGCAGTCCGTGGTGCAGTCCATGGTGAAGCAGCAGTGCTCCTGCAGCCCATGGAGATTCACATGGATGCAGAGATCCACCTGCAGCCCATGAAAGAGCCCACTCCAGAGCAGGTGGATGCCCTAGAGGAGGCTGTGACCCTGTGGGAGGCCTGTGCCCAGCAGGGTCCTGGCAGGGACCTGCAGACCTGTGGTGAGAGGAGCCCTGGTTGGAACAGGTTTCTTGGTAGGAGTTGTGACCCTGTGGGGGACCCATGCTGGAGCAGGCTGTTTTTGAAGGACAGCACCTCTTGGAAGAGTGACACACATTACAGCAGTTTGTGAGAATTGTTGCCTGTGGAATGGACTCATGTTGGAGAAGTTAATGGAGAGCTGTCTCTTTTGGGAGGGACCCCATACTAGAGCAGGAGAAGGACTCCTCTCCTTGAGCAGCAGCTGAAACAACATGGGATGAACTGACCATAGCCCCCATTCCCTGTCTCCCTGCACCACTGATGGGGATGAGGTAGAGATGAGAAGGAGAGAGGGGTGGAAAGAAGATCTTTGGAGGTCTGTCTTTACTTCTCATTATCCTGCTCTGATTTTGCTGGTAATAAATTCAATTATTATCCCCAAATTGAATGTGGTTTAGCCTTGATGATATTTGCTGAGTGATCTCTCCCGGTCCTCATGTTAACCCATGAACCCTTCTTTATATTTTCTCTCTGCTGTTCAGTTGCAGAAAGAAGTGAGAGAGTAGTTTGGGTGGGTGCCTACCATCCAGCCAGCATCAACTCTCTATAGCACAGAAAGGTAATTTCTATGTTTTTATGAACAAGACTTGTCGTTATGATTTACAGATGATCTGAGCTCCATTTGATTGTGGTTAGTTGTTACTAGGGCACATTTCACTGTACAAAAAAATATTATTGTCACAGAACTCATGTCCAGAATATAGACACAAGTTTATAGGTCCTGCTCTCACACCAGGCTTTATCCAGTTAGTCCTAGTTTGTTCCATGTATCTTGCTTCTATCTTCTTATCCTCACAAAAATATTCTCTAACTATTACTGTGTCAAAATCTTCCACAGTTAATTTTGGGATTATTTTTTTCCTTTTTTCTCCAAATTAACTTGTGTTCCATTGAAAAACATTATAATTTTCAAAATGGTGAACCATTTTGAGTGTTCTGCTTTCTAAGACAGTCTCATGCAGATGTCTTTCAATTAACATTTCAACCAAAATGGCTAACTTCTGATAAAATTATCAGCAATAGAAAACAGAACCTTTAAATGGGGACCAAGAGACAGTCTTAGAAGATTAACTTTTTATCAGTTTTATCTAAAAACTTGGCAGTTTATATAAAGTGCAGCTTCTTTCTTCTTTTTTTTCTTTTTTTCCTACACAAAAAAGATACTCAGAGAAAGACACAATCAATATTTACAAGAAAATTACTACTTTCCTGAAGTAATTTAAGATAAAATCTTGGGTTTTTTCTCTCTAGAATATTAAGCATATGGTTAAAAAATGCAACAGATAGGATAGTGCTTTGTATTCAGTCCTACAAGTTAGTAGGAGTAATTTCTGTAGAACATGATAGGCTTTAGTCATTTTAAATCCTTCAGGGCTTTTGTATAAGAGCTATTTGAATTGTTTCACCAAGCAATTTGACTTTAGAAAGGTTTCCTCTTAGTAGGCAATTGCTCCTGTATTTTCCTGTTAGCCAGCTGTCCACACCTAATGCTGAGCTGAATGTAAATTTCAACAGCCTATAAGACATTGATGGAGTGGTTCCAAATTTAGTAGTTTGGTCATCTGTTGATCTGATAATTTAAGTGAGATTCCTTTTTTCTTGTATCTAGCTGAATACTTTATTAATTAAAAAACCACTTGATAATCAAGCAAAAAACATTGTTAAAATTAACCTTTGGGATCACGAACAACAAAAAATATTCCATTTTCACCAAAATCAGATACAATTCCTTAAGTACTTTCAACGTATGGCCAAAGTTTACCTTCCTCAATACCTTGCAGCTTTGTTATAAAAAGTAACAAGCTCTGAAGTCTTTTATATTATAGGATTCCATTAGCCAAATTTGTCTGTCTGCTCTTTGAACAAGTCTTTCATCTTTTCAGATCATTCTGATGGCCCAAACACAGATCCAATGATTAATGTAAGTCAGCCTTTCCATAGCTACCTGCTGTCACATTTCCAACAGCAATTCCATCAGCTTAGGAGGCTGCAGGGCCTGATGACTTGGAGTATGAAATTACACTGGTATGTAACAATACAACTTGGAAGTTTAGCCAAAATGTTTAATTAGCTGGTGTCAGAATGTGAATCACCATTAACCTGGTTCATATGAATTCTTGTTTTACTCTTTAAGGAAAAGCTGTAAGATTAAAGACCTTGTCTTTAAGCTATAATTCATAAACTTTAAAAACACTTTTATAACTAGTTTAGGTTAATCTGAGCAGCTGTTAAAGGTTAAGACTTTAAGCACTAACTGTATAAATTACTGGGGGGGCTTTTGGATTCTACAAGTCCTAATATGACATTATTTATTTTCTTAAGAATGCATTTGCCCTTTTAAGGAAAAAAAAAAAGTGATTACAAAGCAAGCATTAACTTGGTAACTTTGTGGAAAGATAAAAATATATGTGAAGGAGTACAGGTGTGAAAATTGTATAGATATCGCTATAGATCATCTAAATTACTCTTACAAACAGTTTATATCTTCTGTCTCGTTAACATCTCAAAAATATCTGCTGAAATAAAGTAATGATCAACTGAAAAAACTGCATTGCACACACATATAAATACACAAAGGTCTAGTTTATCTGGCTTGAGAAACAGCCCAGTTAGGCTTGAATATCTGAATGGGGCTGCTTTATAGCTGAAGCTTATGAAACTGGGACTACTTTATAGTCCAAAATATCAAAGAAGAGTTGCAGAATGTCATCTTTCATTAAAGAGGGCCAGGAGCAGCTCATTCAGAGGCCAGTTTCTTGACTATTACTAGACAATCTCCTTTGTAAAATGCTATGTTTAGCAATCAGACATTTCACTTCCAAACAGAATAGTGTTTTGAACTGTCTAGAAGAGAATAATAACAAAATATCACATTGCTAAGTTACACTGGAAAGCTGTTGTGAGGATACAATACGGAAAATAAAAGACTAGATTCTATCCTGAGTGAAGAAACAGCACTCAGCATATAATTAATTATCTGGTATTTAAAAGAATTGTCATTTCATAGCACAAGTTTTGTAATGCACAGGCTCAGAACTTTAGATATTTTTATGGGAAAAAAAACCAAACACCACCTTTATGTTTTCTAGTTATTTGCTCCTCAAATTAATATAAAGCAAATTCTGAAAATCCTAAATTTTATGAATAATTCCTTTGAGTCTAGTCATGTATGAGAAGGATAAACCTTGAGACAGAATTTAAGAAGTAGACCCTGATCACCCTTCCAAATGTTTAACTGAACAGTTAGGAAAAAAAAAAAAAAAAAACACAAAAAAAACCAAAACAAACAACAACAACACAAACACAAACCTACGGTATTCCTTAAATCACTAGTTATTTCTGACACCACCATCTACCTTTTCTTCACCATCCATGTGTTAATGCCATCATATCAGACACATGCCAATGAATCTTAACTCCACAACCACACAACATGGGTTACAAAACATAGGTTTTTTATTAACCAAGATGGGCCCATGTACTCTTAATAGATCGATTAAATTATATAAATTATAAAAGAGGAATGTAAAGAATAACATTTAAGCTCCAACCCTTTTCCCCTCAAGGTGATTTAGTGACTTGGGGGAAGAATGAAATTTTCATGTCTGTTTCCAGATATGGCAGTGAGATGATACTGTGCTTCAAGGAGACATACTGCACTTTACTCAAAACTCACAGTTTCACTTACAGTGATGTAATGACAGAAGCAACACTAAATGTAGTGCAAAAGATGCATATTGGCAACAGTAAAAATGTGAACTATGAGGGGCAAACATTTATAGTGAGTTTTCAATGTAAAGAGAAATAACTGCAGCATTTATTTCACATAAAGCACTACAAGGAAGAGCATATGTCAAAGGTTGTTTGCTTTCCCCTCCACGCAGCTGGGGGGAGTACAGCTTGGTTTCTAGCTGTACAGAGGTGAATTGTGCTATTCTCGCTGACCTTTCTTTCTTAGTCATGATTGCCAAATAAAACCTGAAAGAACAGGTTCAGGCAAGAATTACCTTTTTCCTTGAAACAAGAGCCACAAACCAGTTTGAAACACCCACACTCTAGCTGCTTGGTAAATGCCAGTTTCCGCCCAGTCATGCTATGGAAAGCAGTCAGCTCTTGCAGCAGGATGAGGTGGGCTTCACTCTTCACCCAGCTGGTCACAGAGGAAAGACAACATGTTGCAGTCAAGGGTTTACAGCAACAGAAGCCCATGGCGGTGGCACCAAGAACTACACGGCCATTCTCACTGAGGAGCTAAATTTCAACCTAGGAGGGGTAAAGAGAAAACTGCTGGGG
Source organism: Argya squamiceps (assembly GCA_037834095.1). Lineage (NCBI taxonomy): Eukaryota > Metazoa > Chordata > Aves > Passeriformes > Leiothrichidae > Argya > Argya squamiceps. Next base: position 84,435,933 of record JBBMKD010000102.1, read on the forward strand.
TCTGACTTCTTCTCTGAGCCCAAGGCTGGACAAAATCCTCTTATTCCTAAGGAGAGATGTGAAGCTGCAGCAGTTCTCCAACGCATTGGCAGGTCTCTGCTTCAGGAAACCCCATCCACCTAATCATATCAATAGAGTGGTCACCTTCCCTACAGAGCAGGAGTTAGGGGCCACTAAGCTCAGCATAAATAATGTGCTCACTTTTTAACCACTAGTGGTATGCTCAGGAATTCCACAGTGCCAACAGCTGTCCTAAATTAACAGTGCTTCCTCACTTTTATCTATATTCCTTCCTTACCTAACTACAAATCAAGTACTTAACCTGGATGAATGGAAGTGTCTTGTAAATTAGAGAATAGCTAAAGGTAATTATGTTTTCTATTGCTTCTTACACAAGGTGATGGAAAGAGACAACAAGGGCAGGAAAAATATCCTGTACCACTGTTACAGTAATTGATTCTCACATGTATAATTCTTTAGAGAAAACAGAACCATATTTGTGGTTTAAATCATCCATTCCATTTACAAGATAGGAGCTGAAGCAAAATGTCTGGGTGGTATTTGGCTTTTACAAAAAACAAGGCTTTTAAGTATGTAATGTACGGAAAATAAAATGTAATTATTAATTACTATTTGCGTTCTGCTAAGTGTCCCACAGCCAGAACTCTCTCCACAGTTTTGGGGCAGGTGTCTTTTTTTTTCAAAATCTCCTTTCAGTCTCTTTGAATCATAACTTATTTTTTTAACCATTTATCTCGATTATGCTAAGAATCTATTAGTAATGCTTAGTGGCTGAAACAAACTGCTGGTAAAATGGAGGCCGAATGAGCTCTTCTGAACCTTCATTCTGCATGTGTGATGTCTCTTTATTGAAGCCATTTGTCATTTTTTACCTATCAGACAGTATTGGAGGATTATTACACAGTAGCTAAATTGCCAGAAATTAATGCATTTCTCCTTCCAAGAAAGGTTCTTTTCTATTTTGAATCTACTATACTCTGTTAAACACAAGCCTCTGTGTGACAAATTGGATGCTGTGAAGTAGTATATGAAACAAAAGTGATTAACACCATGAACAAAGGTTGAATTCATTTTCAGACAGATGTAGAAACATTTCGTATATTAGATGTTAAATACTGTAGGATTCTCATATTGACTAATTTGAATGCCTATGGAGTTTTACTTTTTATTCCAAATTTCAGTAATTAAAATATTCTTGGAACAGTCTTCTTAATATTAATTGAGCATTTCTCATGACACAACAAGTAAAATGATTATTTCTACTGAGTTGCTCTTTAATTCTTCAGTTCCAACAGTCTTTAACACAAAGATGTCTGTGCAGCAGACAAAATGCAGAATGCAAAATGCATTAAAAGTTCTGTGAGTGTACCAGAAAGTAGAAGAAAAAAAATTTAAAAATATGATAATGAATTTTGCTCTTACTTTTACTAGCTAAATTCTAAGCCAGTAACTATCATTGAAATTACTGCTAATTCTGATTTTTAAATACATCCTCTTACACAATACTCCAGTGTTGGCATAATACAACACAATGTTCTTTAGCTTGAAGGCAAATAATCTCATTTGCAATTCTAATTGCATTGGTAAGGAGTTTTGATTCCAGATCCTGAAGATAAAATTATTTTCCACTTCTTTTGAAAAAAAATCTGTGCACTTTATAAGACCGACTTCTAAGAGAACTTTAATGCAAAGACAACATATTTTCAAGGCCTTTTGGTGTGAAACCTAAGGAATGGAATCTCAATGACATTATACAGAAAATACTAGTAGGACACTTTGAGACTGAAAAACAATGACCATTTAGAGAAAGTAATTCAGAGGAAGGAAGGTTTGAGTGTATCATGGTTGGTCACTGTAGCAATAGTTTGACATTTCAGCATCCATATCATAGGTGGATGGAACTAGAAGAACTAGAAAATCTTTTTTTTATTGTGCAACAGAAAAATGAGTGAAATTGTTTCCACTCAAACAGAAAATATCTAAATGCAATCTTATTAATATACTAATAGATTGTAGGTAAATGCAGGGAAGTGTAATGAATATCAGTACTAGTCTTGATTCTCTCCTTCAGATTTTATAGCCCTAGGCATGAATAATTCCAGCTTTGGTTACTATATTATCTAATGCATTCACTAAAATACTTTAATAATTATATTGAAAACAAAACTCACCAATGCACCATAAAAAATAATTTGAGGAAAATCCAAGGAAATCCCCTTTCTACTTTTAACAGTGAAGCTGTTGAGAAAAATCCTTCATACAAAAGATATAAGTGCTTTAATTTCTCTAGAAAACTTTTCGAAGTTGTTTTTTTTTCTTTTTTTTCCCATTCTTACATATCGATATGAGTTAGGAAAATAGGAGGTAGGGTAGAGGGTGAGGTTGTGAAAATGCCTAGCTATTTAGAAGGGTTATCTATGAAATGAATCAATAAACTAGACTCTGAAGTAAACCCTTAGAGAAGAATGAAAATCAATAATAGAATACTGTGCAAATGTGAGGAATATAACAATAAAAGGAGGACCATGACAGTACCAAGAGCAGTAGAGGTTTGTTTCTGGGAGACCTAGGTTTGTGTAAATTATCACCAAAGCCCTGGTATTTGAAGTTCTAAGGGGAAATGTAAATTTCCCCCATTGCAAACTACACTCACTGGACTGAATTTTATTTGATTTATTAAAAATCTTATTCTGAAAAAAATTAATAAAGCTACTAGCAGGACTTTTGGTTTCTTAAAGTATCATTTTGGAGGAGAATTCCACATGCTTCTGCAAGGAAAAACTCCATAGAATTACGAAGCACTCTGTCAGAAAAATTGGTACTGTACATTGGTATGCACAAAAAGGAGATCTGAAATATGAAGTAACAAAGGGGTAAACTTCACTTTCCAGCTGAAAATTGGCACCTAAAAATATTCCAGATAGTCAGAATCAACTGGGAAAACAGAAGGCTGACAAAGCCTCATTATTCTTTCTTTGTTTTCTGGTAATACAATGAAATGCTTCACTAAACACTTCTATTAATCTTTGTACATTTAATAAAGATTTTTGTAGAATGTTTAGTGGAATGAAGAATATCAGACTAAAGAAGAATGAAGAATATCAGACTAAAGAAATACTGATTTCTAGCGAGCGATTTATGAGTAAGTCCTAAATAAATAGATATTTATAAACTCTTTTTTTAAAATTACTGATAATTCAAAGTTGAAAACCTCATTATGCTGTGGTATATCTATATATATGCAGTTATGATTGTATACACAGAATCATACTTAGCTAGTTTTTAAATTTTTCTTGATTTGGATACCATTTTCTTGTATTCTTTCAGTAAATGAACCACCGAGGAGGAGTTAAAGTAACCCCAAGGAAGAATTCAGTAGATGTTTTTCCACTACATTTTAGTTCTTGTGATGAGGAAAAACGTCCAATTTTATGGGATCTTGTTTACTTTCTTAGGAGCAGTTTGCTAACCTTGCAGCAAAAGTTCATTCTTCCCTAGTAGTTGAAAGCAGTAGCTATTACTTTGTTTTTCAAGTTAATAGAATGTTCTAAGGTCAATTCATGTTTTGTGATTTGTGGATATTTTTTTGCAACTCCAGTTCATGACAGACTTTTTTATGCTATACACTTCCATTTCCCATCTTACTCCACACTACCAGAATTTTTTTTTCTGTAAAGATAATTGTTTTGCTTACTCTTCTGTTTTTGCTGTGAAGTCTGTCTGTGCCTTAAAATGAACTCTTCCATTTTGCTATTTGTGAATGCCCATCACTACAAGAAGAACACTGAGGCAGTGGAGCATGCCCAGAAAAGGGCAACAAAAATGGTGAAGGGCTTGCAGAGTAAGTCTCATGAGAAGTGGCTGAGGGAGCTATGATTGTTTAGCCAGAATAAAAGGAGGTTCAGGTGAGACCTTGTCACTCTCTACAACTACCTGATAGAAAGTTGTAGGGAGCTGCAGATCAGTATCTTCTCCCTAGTAAAAGCAATAGGACAAGAGAAATTACTTCAGCTTATGCCAGTTGAGGTATTTAGACTGGATATTAGGAAAAATTTCTCTTTAGAAAGGGTTGTTCAAGCATTAGCACAGGTTGCCCAGCAAAATGATTGAGTCACCATTCCTAGAGGTATTTAAAAGACATGTGGATGTGGCACTTCAGGATATGGTTTAGGTGCGGACTTAGTAGTATAAAGTTCATAAAGATCTTAGAGGTCTTTTTCAACCTCAATATTTCTGTGATCCTAAAACTAGTGGGAATTAAGGTATACATATGTATATTTACATATATTTTCATTGACTAACATTTTTTCCAAAACACAATGATGAGCGTTATGGATTTTGTAGTGGCAAAATGCCAAAATTAATTAAATAATGTTATTTTCTTTGTTCTCTTGCTCTTAAAAAAAATTTGAAAAAAGCCTACACTACATCTCTTTTATTTTACCTTTAAAAATAGTCTAGACAGGAGATATTTCTCAAACAAAATGCTGTAACTTTCTTTTGTGTCCAAAGCTTGTTTCTTTTACCTCAACAAAACTACAAAGAACATTTCGACTGAATAGGTTTTGGAAAGATAAGCCTTTTCAATTGCTAGCAATGCTCTCTTTTGACATAGATCAATTCTCCCTTCCACTTCTAAAGGTGAAGGAACTGCACCACTGCATCAATTCTCCCCAAAGCCAGATTTTTATGGCTTCACATGGCAGACCACTTCCATTTTCAGTGAGAGAAATAGAGTAAATGAAAACTTCCCCTTGCCCAAAATGCCCCATCTCATACTCTTCCTGTTGGAGCAGCCCAGGCTATGACAGTTCCAAGCAGACTGGGGAAGGGGAAGTAGCAAACTATGGACAAAAATATCTAAGCAGAAAGATTTGGGAATTATTTTGCAAAATTAAAACTAAATGACTGACCCAAACCTCCTGGAAGTTTTTAGCTGCTTTGACCACAGTAAGTGCTCATTAATGATCAGGTTGAGCTTGCCTATCTTTCTAAGATGTGCATGTACCTTGCTAAATGAAAATATAATGGCAGCAATTGATAATGTAGGCAAGGAAAAACTACTAGGCGTGGGAATGGAAGTAAAGACCAGCTTCAGGAGTCCTTGAGGAACCTGGGTGTATATGAGCCTATTGGACCCAATAAGATTCATGTCAGGGTCCTGAGGGAACTGCCTGGTGCAATTGTCAATCCACTCTGCCTGATACTTGAAAAGTTGTGGCAGTCAGGTGAAAAAGTCATGAAAAGACACTCCAGTCCCCTAGTATCAACACAGGCTGGTGGTGAAACAGTTGGGAGAACAGCTCTGCTTAAAAGGGCTTGGGGATGCTGGTGGGTGAGAGGCTGGACATGACTCAGCACTGTGCACTCACAGCCCAGAAAGTCAAACGTGTCCTGGGCTGCATCCAAAGTAGTGTGGGCAGCAGGGCCGGGGAGGGGATTCTGCCCCTCTGCTCTACTCTGGTGAGATCCCATTTGGAGTGCCTGCATCCAGATCTGGAGACCCCAGCACAGGAAGGACATGGACCTGTTCAAGTGAGTCCAGAAGAGGGTCACCAAGATGGTTAGAGGGATGGAGAACCTCTCCTGTGAAGAAAGGCTGAGAGAATTTTGTCAGTTTAGCCTAGAAAAGAGAAGGGTTCAGGGTGATCAGATTGCAGCCCTCCAGTACCTGAAGGAAATTCCAAGAAAGATGAAGAGGGGCTTTTTACATGAACCTGTAGTGCCAGGACAAGGGGGAGTGGTTTCAAACTGACAGTAGGTTTAGATCAGATATTAATAAATTCTTTACTGTGAGGTTACTGAGACACTGGAACAGGTTGCCCAGAGAAGTTGTGAATGCCACACACCAGAAGTGTTCAAAGCCAGATTGGATGGACTTCTGAGC
>JBBMKD010000102.1:84446366-84462439 GCA_037834095.1 Argya squamiceps
TGTAGAGGCGTACCCCAAAAGCTGCCGGGAGGGCCAGCAATACAGCAGGCTGGCCAAGGGGCACGCACCCCTACAGTATCATATGGTCTAACAAAAGAGATTAGATATTAAATTATTTGATCATATTGTTGCTCTGCATACATATTTTCTTTCTTACATTTTTATGCTTCCATAGCTACAACAATATTTATTTTAGAGCACAATTCAGATGCATTTGTATTCTTCCATTTTCTGCAACATTTATCATCTAGAGTAATTTACAATAATTTCACTGCAGATTTCAGATCTTAAGGTCTTCATGTACTGGCCACATTTTTAAAAATGGTACTGAATATGCAAAATAAAAAGCTGTTTGCAAAATTAAGCAAAAAAATGTTTCATTGTGGCTTGTCACTACCATCTCCTGCCTATTTAAATGCTTCAGTGAAGTTTAGTTCCATTGTAACTGAGCAACATTCCAATATTTTTAAATAGAAAAAGATATATTATCATCAAGAAATAGCTTGATTGAATGGAGGTGGAATGTAGGTATACTCTGTGAGTGGATGCGTTTCACGTGTGAGAAAAATAACTACAGAGAAAAAAATTATTTTCATTTTAGTTTTTATAATGGTGTAATTTGTGATCACTTTCTGGTGTTAAAGCTTCTGAAAATAGTATTTCCAAAGCCTGTATGACCCCCAGTATTAATCAACAGACAAGCGCTTGGAAATAGGAGTTTTTTGGAACAATGTTTTTCAAAATCTTATCCCATAAATGATTTAACTTTTTATACATTGAGTAGCAAGCCACAAACAATAATGCTGCTTACCAAGTTTTGGAAACAATGTGTTGAAATATTTAGTATATTCTGCTGTAAACAATGCAATTCATAAAACAAATATTGTTGCCTTACTGGAAGGTTTATCGTTTGTTACTCCAACTTCCACTTACTAAAACTTCTCAATCATAGTAGGAAAAAAATCATTAGTCATTATTGTTCTAATATTTTTCTTGCCATTTAATTTTTAAAATTGTTAGCAGTCTCTATAACAAAATTAAATTGTCCAGTAGAAAATCTGCAACTGAGAGCACCAGCAGAGCCTTTCCAGTGATCCTTCTAACCCTGTGTCCTCTCTCCAAGCACAGTGAAAAGTTCATGCCCAGGGAAAAAGTAAAAAAGAAGTAATGCTTCGCTTATTCACTACTTATTCTCAGCTTTTGGCAAGAGTTATCGTGAACACAGTTGTAGTTTTAGAACCCTCCTGATACTCTCTAAGAGTGAGTTAAGTGAACTTAAGAACTACTCTCCATACCTTCCCCTGTTGACTACATGCTACTGAGTAGTAAACAGCATTGTAACCTTGACAGTTTGTTCTCCTATGAGATTAAATGCCAATGCGTTTCAAAAGGCTTTCTGGTGCCTTCAATGATGTTGAATTTTTGTCTATGGGTTTTGTTCAATACTTACAATCTTTCCGGTTAAAATGTCAATCAGACTTAATGAAATTCTCAGAAGTAAAGCAGAAGTTGTTTTATCTGTATGTCTTTAAAAAAAATCTAAACCATAATCAGTGTATCAAAAAATGACAAAAAGGATAAGATATTTTCATCACAAAAGTGTTCCACTTGAAATTTGAGCCTATTATCTTCAGGGTTGACTCAGCGCTTTCTTCAATCTTACTTGGTTCTAAAAGATGGCTTTGGTGAAATTTAAATTACCATCTAACCAGAAAATAACCAATTACAATCTAAACCTTGAAGAAATTCCTTTTCTCATCCCTTATCTTTTAAGCCCTAAGATATGGAATACAATGTATTAGTTTTTAAATATGAATAAGATTCTTTGCTTCACTCTGTCACACAGAAGTTAATAAGGAACACAAAACACATTTTTTCTTCTCATAAATGTGGAGCAAACAATTATTATCCTGCAATAGCTCATATAATTCAATGGCTGTTCTGCATGACAGCAAAGAGCATTTTTAAAAAGAGCAAAGAGCATCATTAAAAAAGAATGATTTGTAAAACATAGGAGGGGTCTGCTTCCCTTTGACCTTGTACTATATTGCACAAGAGCTCTTAAAACACAGTTTCCCTGTGAAAACAGGAAACAGGAAACGTCTTAAACTTTTTACAAGTTGCTCTCTCCCTGGGAAAAATAAAGGCTGCCCTGTTGTCCTAGTTCTGGGCAAAGTCAGGGTCAATTTTTTGGAGTAGCTGTGAGAGGGCAGAACCTGGAGCTGTGTGGGCATGGCCAATACATTGTGTTGTCACCATCCTACATCATGACCATCAAAGAATGGGCCTGGTTTCCCTGGTCGTGGGAAAACATGGTGGATGTAAGGTCCACCCACTCATTATTCATTGTCTCAGCTTGGTGAGCATTTTGCATGTGAATCACCCTCTATTTTGTACTCAGTTGTTATTAGTATTATTTCTGTTACTGTTTATTTACTTATGGCATTGTTGTTTCCAGTAAATTGTTTTTATCTCAACCCATAATCTCTGTTTTTTAAGTCTTCCAGTGAAGTGGGGAAAGAAGTAAGCAGGTGGCATCTGGTTTGGGAGAGTTTTGGTGGGGTGAGGCACTGGACTGGGGAATGTTTTTTCCAAACCACTACACTACTGTTAAGAGCAAGAGAAGTGCTTGCCAGTAAAGAGCTGTAAAGGGTCCTTGAGTTGTGTAAGTAACATTATCTTTTTTTTTAATTCCCTCTGCTAAATTTTCCAGGGACAGGAGATTTGGGATCAGGAAGCCACAATTAACAGCTGTTACACATATCGTCTCACTTGTAGTGAGATTTCCCTCTGTACTAATGAAGGATTCATTAAAGTTCACAGAGACTCTGACAGGTCTGAACAACATGGACCCATTCACATCTGTTACCTTTCCTGAGTCAGGCTTCGCAGACACCAGTAAAAGTTTGAAATGCCCACTCTGTAAGTCTTTGTTCCCTAGCTCTATGTTGTTAAGACAATTTGGTACTATTGCAATTCTCTCTTTATTGGTAAGGGTTATTTTTGACTCTAAATAAATACTAAAAATGTTACATCCTCTGCATTCACCATAAAACCATAAAATTAAAGGAGGTCATTTTTCCATTTTGTTTCGCTGTTTGTTTGCTTGGGGGTTTTGTTTGTTTGTTTTGTTTTTCATAATTTGCCCCATAAAAACCCCATAATTTACTTTCAAAAGAATCATGAAATAGGCAACAGCAATTAATAAGAATGAACTGGAAAGGAATGAAACAATAATCACTTAAAAAGGAAGAACAATATGTCTAAATTAAAATGCTGGTCAACAGAACACAAAGCTGACATTTACAAAGGTTATGTTTGACTGTAATAAAATAAATGGCAGCTCTTTGTGTATGCGGTTGTCAATTAGCATTGCATATGTGTCTCTTGGATACATTTATTTTTGCCAATGATTCCTTATTCAAGATGCAAATATCTATTATTAATGTTCAGTAAGTACCCCTGACTGAGGGAAATAACTAAGAATAATAACTGCCTCTTTTTATTAGCATTTTCTTTTCATGAGAATGTCACTAAAATGAAAAAATAATGGAATCAACAGAATTTTTTGGAGACAGAAGAATTAAATACAGTAGAAATAGAAGAGTTAAAAGAAAATCCCTCTTCCTGTAGATTCAAGTGGGACAAGAATTATTTTTTAAGGTTAAATTAAAGCAAGTAAATCTGTTATTTATGTACTTTAAATTTCTCATCTATAATAGGGCTGCTAATGCCAACATGATTTATCTTGAATAATAGTTTTTAGTAACTAAAGGCAAAAATAATTTGAAATTATTTTTATATTTTATATACAAAGCATTCTTATTTATTGCAATGCAACTGTGTGGCTCCCTAAAAGCCCAAACTTTGTGAGTGACTTATCTATAATGAAAATTTTATTTTCTTTTTTGCCCTTTATCAGGATAAGAAGCTCTTCAGCTCAAATTCAGAAAGGATAGAGTATATTCTTCTGGCATCGGCATGGAGTGCCCCTCTGCCTCAAGAGGAAATGCAAAGGAAGCTGGCTGCATCACTCATTAAGCCAGAGCTTTACTGGATGCTACACAAACCCCAGGGTAGTACACAAAGGGGGCCATTGCCAGAATCACATCTCAGTGTCAATTTAAGTCAGATTCTTTTTATTGCTTTGCAGCATGCATTAAAACCCTTTTACTTGCTCTCCTAAAAAAAAATACATATAGAAATGCACAGACAACTTTTCACAAGATAGAGAATTATTCAAAACCTGACATCTAAGACACCAAAAAGGGTAGCTAAGGGTATTCTGGTTCTAGTCTCTACTCAGAATCATTTGTAAATTTTATATTTAAACAGCCATTGCACAAAATGAACAAACAATCCTGGCACAATGGATTTGAAACTAGGTCTTGTGGGTTGACTCCTGCCAGCAGCTAAACCGCTGCCCTGCCTCTTGCTGACTGACTTCTTTCATCAGACAAGGCAAAAACAGAATGAAAGCAAAAAAACTTCAAGTCAAAATAATGCTGGCTTAAGCAAAACATTCCCCACTGGCAGGTGGATGTGCAGCCACTTCCTGGGAAATCAAGTCCCCAGCATGTGTAATAATTGCTTGGTAAGACCAGTGTCATAATCACAAGAATCCTCTGCTTTCTGCTCCTCTCCTCAAGCTTTTACTGATAAACATGATGTCATATGGCATGGAATATCCTTTTGGTCAATTTGTTAGCTGTCCATGCTGTGTCCCCTCCCAGACTATTGCTCACCTGGAGCCTAACTCCAGTGGAGAAAAGCCTTCATGCTTAATGCAAATGCTGTGACAGCATTTGGTGTCTTATCAATATCCCAATTATATGTCTCCCATGAGGAACTATCAATTTTCCAGACAATTCCATTATGAAATGTAAAACATGATTGCTCTGAATATTTTGAAATGAAGGGTTTCAGTCTCTACTCATGGGCACATTTTTGGATCCTGCATATACACAGATATCGAATCTCAATAAGTGGATATAGCTATGTAGACCTATTCTACATTTCCATGTCTCCTGCCAGTAAGCCCAAGTCAGCTTTTGTAGTGGATACTGCCCTACAGAGAGCTCTGTCAAATGAAAATATCTCTTCAGGACTGAACATGATTTCTAGTGAAATCAACGGCAACTTCTTCCTTTTATACCATCACGATTACCTCTGCCTGCTTTTTTTCATATATTAACATTTATGTCTTGTTAAAAAATTTGTGCAGGCAAGAAATTTCCAAAATTCCATAAGCATTTTTTAACAAGCCAGTTTCAGTTATAAGCCTTTTTTTGAGAAAAAGCCTTGATATTCTGCCCATCAGTAGATTCAATCCACAAGCCAAAAAGGGATTTAAAAGTGCTCTATTATTTTACTAACTCCTGTTTTGAAATTCTCTATTTCTCTAAAAATTATTCATATGACATACAGTACTTTATCTAAACAAATATATTTTTCATTTTAATATGTTGAAAATGAGGCAGTTTATATGATAATGATTTATGCTTTCAGTATCTCCTATATAAAATGAATATTTCATTGGTTTTTATTTACATCTAGAACACTAACAAAATGCTTAAATTTATTTCCAGATGAACTTGATGATTTAAATGTAATAACATCTATAATAAACAAATATACTAGTATCAAGGCAAGATACAAAAGTGTTCAGTAATAGTCAGATAAAGATCAAAGGCTTTGCTCATCTCAGGAAGAAGAGAGTTAAGGATTTATCCATGGAACAAACCAGAAAATATTTTTTTCTTATTATATAAATAAATGATAATGTAATGTTGTGTGCATCTAACATTTATCTGAGATGTCCTACTTATTACTACAGCAGAGTAATAAGTAACACTCCATTCCGAATTTTTACCTCAAATTTAAACCAAGATAAATGCAAACATTCAACAGAATCGACATAGAAGCCCTAGATGAGTAAATGTATGTTCCCAAAATGTATTATATAAATAGAAATATCTTCTACAGAAATTTAAATCTTTTAAAGGCAATATTTTTAGAGAAGTGAATGCACAGTCAGACGAGAGATACATAAAGAGAGGCTCATATCATTAGTTATACCTCAGCAGGAATTGTCAATATGCAGTCCTTCCTGTCAAGATTTAACAGCCTCAATATTTAACTCAGAACCTAGTTTGGAAAGTAGTTCAAGAATTTAACTATTTAAGCATAGGTACCATCTGCCTAAGGAGCATCATCACCACTGTATTCCTCAATATACTCCTCAGTAGCAAAGTGCTCTCCTTCAAATTGCTTCTTTTTCTAGCTGGAAGCTGCATTCTTGTAATCCTATGTCTAACTTACAAGTAGCCAGGGAACTGTATGACTGACTACTGATGTACAGCTTGACCGTATAGAACTATCACTTAAAAAAGATTCTTTCCAGTCTCTTCCAGCACTTCCAAATATTCCCACCAGTGAGAGATGAGGAACACCTAAATCTGCGTGGAATTCTTCACACCTGTGAAAATGTGCCATGTTCCATACCCAGGCCTCATGCATACTCTCACTCTAAGGAGTTAATATATACAATTTCTCAGCTGATGTGCCACAGAGACACAGTCCCTCACCAGTTACCTTGCACACCTTCTCCAGAACGGTGATTTACTATTAACAGACTAATGATTACAATGGAGAAAATCCTGAAAGTACGAAACTGGTCCGGAACCAGATGATAGATTTCATATTTGTTACCATTCCTATGTTCATACCTTAAATACTTCTATTATTCATGTCATTAGTTTTAGTATGACTAGGCAACAACTCTCAGTGAGGGTTGGCAAGTGATTCTGCAATTCAATTAGCTCTATATTTAACAATGTCAAAAGCAAATCTGAAAGTAGCAAAACAGGACACATTCCACTGAGATAATCTCTTTTCTATCCATGTATGAAATCTAGGTCAAACCATAAACTCAGCAGTGCATGTCCCTTCCTTGCACATTGAATAATTAGGAAAGAACTTGATCTTCTGTGTTGTCTTCATCATCATTGTTTACTTGGAAGAAGAAATTATTGGCCAGATGTACTTTCATTTAGCACAAGGTTTCACTTTCGAAGTGGAAAGGTTTTTTTGAGACCAGGAGCTCTTCTGAACTTTTTCCTGGATGAAAGAAGTGTCCTTAATTATTCTTGAATTTTCTCCTACCTGTTCTTTTATACACAGTGTCTTTGTCGAATCCATGCTTTCTCTGAAATGCTTTGAACTCTCTAGTGTTCACCTTTATTCGCTGGGCCATCTGAACTGTTTTCTAGAGGACTGTAGCTTATCATGAGATAATTTTTTCAAGCCAAGAACAACAGCCTGTGCTATCATGTCACTATTATGAAAACAGTGATTCAGTGACCCTGGTTGAAGGAACCTATGGAGGATAAATCTCCCCTTGAGATTTCCATGGGCTAGTGGTGGGGGGAGGGGTGAGATGAAACAAAATAATTCCTTTTTACCATTCAAAATTTACTTGTTAAGATAAAATTAAAGTTTAAAAGAAACAGAAGATACTTAGAAAATATAGGAATTAGTTATTGGATAAAAAGTATAACTTAATCTTTCATAGGTTGATGGTAGTGTAGCAGAGTAATATCAATTCCCAGGGTAAGACAAATCAGCTAACTCATTCTAAAGTATCATACATAAATCATAAATTTAAGCTGCATACTATTTCTCTTTCTTTATATATCAAGTCTCCATCTAGATAACATATGGGAAAACCACAAGGCCATGTCACTATTACTCAGACAAGTTCCCTAAGTGAAATAACAGCCAATGCTGAAATATTCCATATTATTTTCAATCCTAGATTCATGGAACAGGGAAAAATAAAGATATCAAGTAAAAATGTCCTGCATATCTAGCCATAAGGCAATAATATTACTGATAATTTTTTTAAAAAAAAAGTTCTACCAAATATGTATTAGGTCGTGTGCTCTTGAAGTTTCAACACTTTGTGCTGGAAACCCATTCTATTTCATTCCTTATTCTTATCCTTTCCAATCCCTCTATTAATTCTAGCTTGTTTTCTTAACATTGTCTCCCAAGGAAATGAGTCTTAGGACCTTCATATATCTATGTCTCAAATCTTTCAATCAAAACTGATGAAAATAACTGAGATATTAAAACCATTAAGTTGCTGAAACTCACATGGAAAAGGCACCTAGGTAGAAGACATTAATTCTTTCAAAGGAGGGAAATACTGCAGAATTAGCTTAGCTGGGTAATTAAGTACCAGGGAATTGGAGAATTGTAGAAAATCAACCATTATCAAATCTGCTTTCCATAGAGAAGTCTGTTTCAACTCCAAAACAAAAGAGGCCTTGTAGAAAAGAAGATTTTTTTTTCTCAATGCACAGGAAAGTTTATCAGAAATCTTAATATTCAGTCTTCTGGGCTATTTCTTTCTTATTAAAATCAATATAAAGCATTAGACTCTCACAGTCTGCAAAGATGTTATGCTACATTTTCAAAAGCTCCCTTAACTCCTTTAAAGAGCATCTTGATTTCCTTTACTCTCCTTGAGAACTGAATGCTTAATTCTCTCAGGCACTTTTGAAATTGCACTAGAAAAATAATACGAACTGTACATATCTAGTGTGTTTATTATAGTTCATCTCACATTCAAAAGTGGCAATAATTTTTTAAAAGTTAAAAGCAGACTGGAACTTCTTACATATTTTTCAGATTACAATATGGAGGAAAAATTTACTTTATCTCTCTCAGAATAATGCAAAACCCCTACTTTTCTGCTAGTATCATCTCACAGATGATGTGCTAGTCATTTAGAATTGCCAGATGAAAGGCTCTTTAAGAGAAGGAAGATATTTTCTGGGTATGGAGAAAATATGAGAAAATAACCTGTATTTTTTTAGCACAATACAATTTTTCTGGTGCATCTTTCCCCATATATATTTTCAAGAAGCATCTTAATACATTAAGAAATATCATTTTGCTACATCTCTTCAGTATTAAGAACACCAATAAATTCTATATAAAAGAATGTAAAAAAAAACCCCAAACCCAAATTATCAAAGTAATATTGAAGGTTTTTCTTTTCATTCTTGAAATACATTAAAGAAATTGCACACAGAGAAGATGAGGTTCAATCCAAAGCTCACAATACAGATTTATGTTCTGATACCTAGGTAGGCAGAGGCTCTCTAGTGAAAGAAAGAAAAGACCTAAATTTCCTGTCCATCAATGGCATGACTCAAGAGATTGGTAAAGCCATGTCCTGACTTGGATGGTGCTGCAGCACACAGCAGTCATCTGAGATTGTAGTAATTGTGATGCAGCATGTGCCAACAGGCATCCCACATGCTGAAAGCAGCACTGAAGTCTTTTTCAGCACAGAAAACTGCATTGAATTTAGCAACCAGAAAAATTATTATCTACTCCTAGACACCTGATTAGATTATTTTCATATTAAGCAACCATATGTTAATAGATGCATATACAGATGCAAATGGATCATTATAAACAAAACCATGGTGAGGCTTCCAACCACAACTGTAAATTCTACTACAGTGAAACAATTAAAAAAATATTTTAAAAGAAATTGCTCTTCCTTGCTGTCGTTGCTTATTATTGCAGGAAACAGTATAAATATGTATTGAACTTGAAACACTCTGAATTGAAGTGCTTGGCTGAAGTTGGGAGGGCCTTATCCAAAATGTATTCTTGCTAAAACAGCACATCACTGCCACATTTAGAAAACTGACCCTTGGCTTTTATTGGAAATGCTAAAGATATGAAATTTAAAAAAAAATGTTTCTTATTCTTTCATTGGTAAGCAAACAACTTATTCTGTGAGCAGCAGTAGTTAACAAGCACATTTCTGAATTCTTTTCCTATGTGGATTCTCTGATAAGGATTGCATCTTTTTGCTCAGAGGGAAAATCAATTTACCTGAGCATCTATTGTAATGACATTAATGGAAATAATACTGGCCATTTCCACCACAGGTCAAATTGGTAATCAGGTTATAAAGTCATTAACAAAGAGAGAAATAGGGAAGACAGCCATAGTCACAGAGTGCAGACTAAGAATGAGGAGCTGGAGGGACAGGGCACACACACACACACACAAACCCCCACCCCGAACCGATTCCATGAAGCTAATCAATGCAAACTCTTCTGGTTTTTTTGGTTTGGTATTTTTGGGGGTTGTTTTTAAAATCAGTACTCCCGTGAGGACTTTTTAATCTGATTATGCTTCATATCTGTCTCTTAATAGATTTATAACTACTTAAAAAGCCCAAAGATACTGAGCAAAAAAGAGACTGTAATAAAATGATGTCACTCAAATTTCAGAAGTTAAAAAGACTGATCCTTCCTCTCTCAGTCTTCTACTGAGAGTCTTATACTCTCAACAGAAATCTTCAGGTATAAGCAGAAATATACAAGGTATCAGAGACTCTGGAAAGGCAAAATCATTGTAACCGCCACAAATGTGGAGAAAATATCAAATGACATTTAGGTCTTCTTAGGAGCCAGTGTTGCTTGGACAAGAGTCAGATTTGCAGAACACAAGTCTCTTATAGTGCTTACAGAATTGTCTAGCATAATATTAAAACACAGCTCAAGAAAAAACAGCATTGAAACTTGCAGTATTCCCCCACACGCCCATCATGTCCAGCCTATAAACCAGGGATGCTTGCAGGCTTCTGCAGCAGCTTCAGAAATCAAGCTTATAATGTCAGATTTTAAATTCTCAAGTAGCAAAATTTGAACAGCTCAGCTAAAGCAAAATAAGAGCTTTATCAACCACAAGAAAAAAGATAAAGCAACCCCAAGTTAGGGATAAAACAAGTCCTTTTATCCTGGCAATTATAGCTGAAACATAGTCTGCATTGTATTATTGTCTAGTTAGAATATATTTTGCTGGCATTTTACAAGACTAAAGAAGCTATAATTTTTTTTCCTGTCTTTGCAGATGCAGGCCATTTAAAACCTGGGCCGTTTGAATCTTATTTTATTCTTTTGAGCTATATTCTATGTCAGCCTTTCAAGTGGTCAAAAACTCCACAGATCCCCAAATGGCCAATTAACTTTCTCAGACATTCACTAAGATTTTCCTTAATTCAGTAACAACTAAGAAAACTCTTAGGGGTATGTATGCTATCATATATCATACATCACTTTGTTCTAATTTCAGCAGCTCTTCCAGACTTTCAAAGAAAATGGATTGATTTTTTTTTTCCTACAGCACTGGTGGGGTAACTGACATCACATTTATATCAGGCCCATTCCAAGTTGAGCCAATTTTGTAATAAGCTTACAGCTGACATGCTGGGTATTAAAGGGAACCTCAGTTATTCAGAAATATTTGGTAAGTTCCAAACAAAGCAATGCTGTAAAAAAGGCCCAGTCCAGTGCAGCTATTAATTATTAATTGTGTTATTATTATTGCATGCACTCCTAAGGCACTCTCCACAGTCCATCTGGTGTGCCCCTTGCATAATTTAGTATTACAACTGCGCTTTACTGAAAAGAAGGAAAGTGAGACTTTCCCTCTCTTTCTTTTGCCTGGAAAGGGCTCCTTTGCAAAAATGACAAATCAAAATGAAATATACAAGTAGTGTTCAGGATACAACATCAGGAACACTCTAGCATCCTATGACAAGATGACAATCATAAAGGCGTAAGTTTGAAAACTGCCATGAGGAATAACTCTTAGTTTAGCTTTGTGGTTTTCCTGATAGGGAAAACTCTTACAGAGGAAGATATGCTGAAACAAAAAACAAAAAACCCACCCAAAAACCCCCCACAAACAAACAAACAAACAAATGAAGAAAAACCCCAAGCCAAAAAATATCTCTTCCAGTCCTACAGGGTCAAGTTCCCCCTGTTCATTATAGCTCCCAGTCTGGATTTGGAAAAAGAAGCAAGGGTCCCATGCTACTAAGAGTTAGCAGAGGAGGACTTGTGACTTATTTGGAAACCACAGAATAAAAGAAGAACACAAAAAATATAAATTATCTCCCTAATTTATCCAGTTTTAGAAACTGAAAAAGAAACATTTATTCAGACTTTTTAAACAAAACTGGAAAAAAAAGTAATATTCTTTGCCAATTTACCACTGGTGCAACATTTATATTCTTCCACTTTAGTGTCTACTCCTTGTGGTAACACTTGCATCAAGCAGTTTTAGGCAAAGAGAGATTAAAGTCACCGGATGATGGAGGAAAAAGACTGAAGGCAAAGAATCAATGGATCACAAGAGGCAAAAAGATGGATGGTACTTCAAGAAAGGGCAGGAATGGGAGTTAGTTGTCATGTGCAGGCAGCCACTATGTCTTGTCATTTGTTGGCATTTGGAGTCTCACAGTAAAATACTTCTTTCTTGAAATGAAGATTTTCTACATGGTTCTCTGACTTGCCTGTCCTCCACATTTCCAGTTTTTGGAATACACAGATTTTGTAGTTATAGTACAGCTACACAGGAATAGGCAAGTATTATAGCATGTAGAATAACAAACATAGTAAAAGAACTGGCATGAATGTTATCTTACTCCTCATTTAGGAAAAAAAGTTCAATTGATTTTTTATATATATATATTCACAACTTAAGCATATTTTCCTTTGTTACACAGTATGTGAACTTTCTCACACTTCTCCCTCTTCTAAACTTGAGATAACGTAACTATTTCAGACTCTGAAATGCAACTGAATGCAGCATAATCTTCCCCATTATTAGATGTTTTAGTTTCTGGTCAAGAGATTACTTTTTCCAGGTGACTCTGGACTTCTGAAAATAACTGTTGAAGATCCTCAGACAAATAAAAAAAAAACATTACTATGCAGTGCATATTAGCATTAATGAACTATATACTCTGGCAACATATACATGGAAGGCATTATCAGCCCAGAGGGGTAGACATATAATTTAGAAAAATTTTTTATCTTGAAGATTTCAATACCAAAAATTATATGAAATTAAAAGAGTTGAGAAAAAAAGCAGATTTAAAACAAGGGTTTCTATTATCATCACACTACACAGAAAGAAGAATAATATTCATTAGAAGCAGGACTTGGATTAATTAATCCTCTGTTGATTGTAAGTCATCAGTGTGATGTGACCACAAAAAAAAGAGACATAAAATTATGAAATTAATAAAAATGGGAAGCTATTAATACCATCAAATAAAATATTTGTTAAACCTCACCTAAAATTTTGGATGCCAGTCAAATTACACATTTTTTCTCACATATTCAGCCACACATATTCTGTTTGCTTTTTTCAAACTGAAATAGCTATTAGGAAGGGCAAAAGAAGGGTTAATCGAAGAAGAAAGGTGATGTCTAAAAACTGATGTCTGGAAATTGGCTGAGTTACTTGAGCCCGAAAAGAAGATTCAGAGGAGATATTATTACTGACTAGAGATATATCAAATAGGTAAGTATGAGAAAATTGAGAAAGCAGTTACTTATATTTAGACACCATTACTATGTGAAAAAAATTATATACCCCGACTACAAACCAGGAAATAGAAAAGAGTGCCTAACCACCAGGAAATGCAGTTTCTCAGAACAGAGACATTGAAGGAGCAATGGAAATAAAAATGGATCCTGATAAGTAAGTGAAGGTGTTAGATAATATTAATAATTCAGCATTTAGTAGTTTCCATCAGCTTAGCATGGGCCCTGTATTTCACATGATCTTTTCCAATCTGATACCTTGGTTTTCTGGGAAACTTCTCTTTGATGAATTATCTCTCCCAGCAAAAACCAGCTATGTCTATTTCAGTGAAAGAACACTTAAATCAACATATTTTTATTATTAGCTCTGTGATCCCTTGTAAGAGGAAAGTTATAAGACACAAGAAGAAAGCAAAACTAGGGAGTCTCACTGACATCTCATAATGCGCAATGAACACAGATTTCCCACTTTCCATGTGGAGGAAGTTATAATAACTGAGGTGTGATTAATCACAATGAGATACGTATTCAAATGAACAAGTCCTGTACTGGTCACATTCTTAGTGCATAAAAACCTCCAGAGCTTTTACACTTTTAAGAGTCTTCCTATTTGAAGACTACGCTTCTGAGACATCACACATGTGGTCCTTTAAGATCCATGGAACTGAATCAACCAAGCACCTCTGGATCCATGGAAAAGGGTCTATGGTAGGGCAAAGTTAGAGAAAGGCTGTGCTGCTAAAAATAACTGATATGCATTTTACAAACACTCCATCATATTCATATTCAGCTGTGACTGATGATTCATTTCATTAATAAAATCCCAAGGCCATCTAAACCTAACTTCTTGGGCATCCCATCCATATTCATACCTAGCTGTACCTTCATTGTCCCAGTTGTTATTAACTCTGCAGAAAGAGATTTATTGTCTTAGTCACTCTGAAAAACAAGCCCAGTGCCATTTCAGAGTTCCAAGCTCTAAGTCAGAGGAGTTTTTTCCAGGTTCAGACAGGTTTGTTTTTACTGCTCAGATTTACTGTGAGTTCGTGTAATAGCATCATTGCATTGTCTCCTGACTAAATTAATGTCCCTCCTGTTTTTCTTCACTGGTTCTGCCAAGGTCTTTAAAAATCTGTTCTGATATTGTAATGTTACTAAATGAAAGTTCTGTTTAGCAGGGTCTTTGGGGTTACATTAATATTAATACTGGCTAAAATTCTATATCAAAAGCAGAGAGGTGTTCACCAGTAATGTTGCTCTGAAGTTACAGTGATTTGCAACATTACTGTCAAGATCTGTAACCTTTTTTTTCTGTCAACTGGCCTTAATCCAAGTAGACTATATGATTATCTAATGTGCTTATGCTGGGTGAAAAACAAGTTGGTGATTTGAAGCTCATTCTCCTTTCTCTATGGACCTTTGTTGGACTATGCTAGAGGCAGATTGAGGCAACAAAGAGGAACTTGAAAAAGAAAATTAGGAAAAGACAGCTACAGAGAAGGTGATGGCTGGAGGAATTCATAAGGGGTAAACAGTAGTCAAGATAGATAAGGGTTTTCTCAGAAAAAATGAGTGAATGCAAAAGAAAGATTCTTCAGATAGGAAAAGGGAAAATACAGGCATTTTCTAGTTTTATCTCTCTAGTAGCTGGCCTTCTGCATACTAGGAACTATTTTTATTACTTTTCTGATGTAAGTACAGATGCATAAATAAACACCTAAATTTACTCCTTAAAAAGAAACAACAATTTCAGCAAATAACAATCTGAATGAAGTACAAATATAATTATAGAAAACCATTAAGGTTTAAAATGACTTTCAAGATCCTCAAGTCCAACCATGTATATATAGTAGGCATAGACTAAAAATAAAAAGGTCAGAAAGGAAAACTGCATAATCCATAAAGAAAAGTGAAATCTATTTATTCAGAGAAACCAAAATAAGATATTTCTGCTAAGTTAAAGCAAACTATTACGAAAACCAATTGTTAAGCTAACTCTAAGCTTTCAGAGAAATGGAATGCCAACAATGAATTTTCATTAATTGAAGTACAGTGAAGACATACTGAACCTTAATACATTTAACCATCTCTTGGGAACAAACTATTAAAAACCATGTGCTCTTCAAAACAACTCTTGGACTTCTTCAGTTTTGATGTACATCCTAGTGTTCTCAACAACATTCAAAACAGCAAAATAAATAGGAGACTTCACTGATAAATTAATCAAAATCATAGTAAATAAAGCAAATGCAAAAAGTGAAGGTGTTTCTGCAAAAGATTTAGAAATATCTGCATGTAAATAAATGTGATACCCAGAGGCATAAGTATGTATTTACAGAAAGTGTATTCAAATAGTCAGGATGTAGCTTAAAGTCAACCCATCAATTGTAACTGAAAGTAACCCAAGAATGTATTTTTGATGGGTCTCTAATTGCTATGAGTGCTGTCTCATCATAAACCTATTTAACGTGTAAATAAAAGTGAAAAGATGCAAGGACAAAAAATAAGTTAGCCACTCACAGTACCTAGAGGCAGAGATATCATCTTGAATGAAAAAACAATTAGTAAGTGTCGTGGTTTCACGTTCGCCAAATCAAGTGTAGTGGTTTATTCTCTGGGAGATAGGATTTTCGGGAGAAAAAG
>JBBMKD010000102.1:84462539-84508857 GCA_037834095.1 Argya squamiceps
AGACAAGCTGTCACTATTTGCTACTACTTCCCTAAAGACTAAAAAACAAAAAAACTACCTGTGCTAAACCATCACAGTAAGCTACAATTTTACTTCTGTTTGAATATCTGCTTAGACAAGCCAAAGTGTATGCTGGCCCTTTGAAGCAAACAAAAGGTATTAATTAGATACAGGATCAAAACACTTTTTTGAAAATTTTAATTTATGAAACCAAGCAAGTTTCCTGCAGAAAAGGAGAAGTTTAAGGGCAGAAAAAAATGTTTTTAAACTAGTGAATACTGCACATAATTATGTAAGAATGCATATACTTGAAATAAAAAAAATAAAAGGAAATAGATTCTAATAAAATGTATTTCTCAAACTTCAGGGCTGTGCTTTGTCAGATATCTCACATACCATCTGCCTTCTTAGCTCTATGTAATCTGCCATGAGTAATGGCATAATGTCTGCAATTATATTTTATGGCATTAAGTAATTGCTTACAAAGGTGACCAGCAGCATGATTCTATGTTCTAATTAATTTCATTACACCAGAATTCATGAAGATATGTTCAATTCACCAGCAAGGTCTTTATGAGACCAGAGAACTTTTGATTCCAAATATCAGTAGTTAATTAAGAAGGGAACTGAATAGAACAAGGCAGAACTTATCAAATCGTTACTTAGGGCCCTGATTTCCCAGATTCTCTCAATCAAATACTGCATATATATCCATGTGTTATTGTAATTATTCTTATTTCCACTAACTAATAACCCTGTTACATGCCCTGAAAACACAAATGTTTTGCCTAGATACTGGTACAAAGATATGTTACATTTTCACAGTTGGAATTCATTTATTCCTGATATTTATTATAAGGAGATTCATTCCAGCAATGCATATAGAAATCCTGTACCTGTTAAATCCTTAATCTGTGATATTCAAATCAACTGAAGGCTAACTTGAAAAATGAATAAACAATTCTCACTTAGAAAAAGTCACTGGGCATGTCACCATATGAAGGAAAAACCTAACAGCTATGTAACATGTTGCTCAGATCTTAGGAACAATACGTAAATCCATTCTGCCTCGATCTTTTTTGTGTGAATTTATTCCTGAGGCCGGAGAGAGGGCAACTATGGTTGCGATCAGAGCAAAAGTAGTTTAAAATCCCAGAGTAGCTGAGCATTTCTAACCAGGCCTTACACAGTTCATAGATGGCAGCTTCACTGAATACAAAACACTTACTAAGTAGACACACACTGATAAGAATGTGCCACTATCTCTTGCAAGCAAAATTATGAAAATTGCTTATTTGATTACTAATTTCCTCAGAGAAGTGCAATTCAGGAAACACATTAAAAAAAGAAAATGCAGTCTCTTGGCTCTATCTTTGAGGTGTTGAACACCAACGTATTTTTTGCCATGTCAGTTCATGAGTAGGATATCTCTTCAAATGATTTATCAGCATCTCCTCTCAGGAAATATCACTGTGACATGGTGACTAAACACAGACATGCAGTGTTTTTTTCCAGAATCCAAGGGTACCCAAACCACAACAGGTCTGAGCAAGGAGCTACAGGAGATTCATTCACATTCTTCTAGTGAGGTAGATGAAATCTGAGCAGTTATTGAAACAGTTGAATAGCACTAGATATTTAGTATAAGAATTTGAATCATTTTTTCAGAATCTGACATCTTAGAAAACTCAAGCAAAATAAATTAAATAATAGCTACCCCTGAAATTATCTTCCTCCCTTATCGGAATCATACATGGCACCAATATTTCATTACAAAATTGAGCCAATGTTAAATAAATGGTAAATTTATCAATAACAAATGAAGACACTTCAGAGGAGCTACCCTATATTAGATACACACATTTTACAGATTTTTTTGCTATTAAGATTCCCAAAATGCCTTACAAAACAGTCATAAACAATGAAAAATAAACACAAACAACTGGCAAATCACCAAACAATCCTTAAACTAATATTTCATTTTTTCTTATATTTGAAGAGAGGAAACAAGAAGACCTTGAACACAGCTACTAAAGAGGACCAGTTCATGTAAAGTTTACTCTAGTCAATTCAACACCTGACCTATTTCTAACCTTTATAATGCCTCTGATACAATTTAGCATATTCAAATTATTTGACTGAATGGAAAGGACCTTTGACAATTGAGAAACCAAAAATTAAATTAGTAGTGTTACACTGAAATAGCAGGTTCAACTCACTGCTGAGGGCCATATATGCAGGTAAATCTATAATACCTTCTTCTCAGATCTGATTATTCCTTTGGCTCAAAATAATTATCTCCTTTCTTCTCTTTCTTTTGATCACTGAAAGTTAGCAGCCTCTGACTCCTAATGGGTTTTGACGTTTTTTGTGTTGTTTTTCAAGACATAGAAGCACAGCAGGGAGCCACATAAAACACTTTACATTTCTGAAAAAATGCTTTAAGAATCACTTAGGAGTTCACAAGAATTAGCAGAAGTGAGAGAGTTTAATTCAATCAAGAGAAGTGGTCTCCTAAATTAAGTGCGAGATTTAATTTCTTCTCTTTCCCTTCATCTTTGAAATTAGTAGCAGTCTGTTCATATACATTCAACAGGTTGGAAATAACTGCCTGGAATCCAAATCTGGGGAGGGCCAACTAAATATGACACAGTCATCTTGAATTACACTATCTACATGAAGAAGTCATTCTTAAAAAAAATTTCAGGGCATATCTGGCCTCGTTATTTTCTGATGGACAGATTTTTAAGTACTGTTTCCCTGAAGAAATATCTCAGAGAAAAATGAGACCCTGATTACATTTTCAGTGGAAAATTTAAAATATTTTGTCTCAGAAATGGCAAAATATTTCACGTTCATGTTAGCTGCTAGTTGTTTTACCATATTAGTTCTAATATTTTGATATTAAGATAATTAATTTAGTACTTCAAACAAAATTAATAGTAACATAAATTATTTTTACTCTAGCCTCACTATAATGCATTATTATATAATTTTATAATTGTTTAATTTCTCAAAAGGATTTGGTACTAATTTTAAATTTTTTACATATCCACCTTTCTAAACAGCATAAAAATGAAGAGACAGAGGGGAAAGACAACATCCAAACTGTTGCATCAGTTGACCAACAGTGTCAAAATTTCCAGCAGAAACGGATCCCTGACTGGAGACAGCTGATCTAATGAAGCCTAAGTAAAGGAGTAAAAAAAGATTGAAGAGAATAGGTTTGGAAGACTACAGGAAGGAGAAAGTGACTCTGTCCAGGTCTTGCCAACAGTGAAACCAGAGAAAATTCCAAACCTCCAGTGAAAATTTCAACCTCTCTCTTCCACAGGAATCTTTACTAATAAATCTGATTATCTTTGTGGGAGTGAACATAACCTGATATTTAGAAATTGAGAGAAGTATTTAAAGATACAAATAATCAACAACTGTTGTGTAAACCCTATTAAAAATTTCAAAATCCCATTTGATTTTATACGTTGTGTTTGACAGCTGGTCCTAAGAAGTCAGAAAGATTCTTGTCAATAACATCACTTAAGGAAGACAGCTGGTTTAAAATTCTCTCTCTGAATATGATCAAACACTCCACTACAATCACTGAAGGAAAGGTTAATATTGAAGATAAAATATTCAAGCCCTGAATAAAAGAAAACCTGGACTTATACTGACAACCTCTATTTTTATCACTTTTTTTTTCTTAAATAAAAGCTCTGTAAATTCCAAAGAATTCAATCCTGTCAAAAGTGCAATTTCACCATAGTTTAGCACATATTTAATTGTGAAATTGAGTTTCTAACAAACACTGGCAACATGCCAGATTTCTGTGCCGGGCTCCATGGCTTTTCTGATAACTACAACAATATAATAAATTATGCTGGAACAAAAGTACATTTGGCTCCCAAGAGAGATGGATACATTTTTTAATAAATAGAAAATTAATCAAGAAGTTCAGCTTCAGGAAAACTAAACTTATTTGTGAATTCAACTTCAACATACAGAGACTAAGGTTTTGAAGATAAACATTTCATTCTGACAGTTAAGAAAAACAAAATATATATAATTATTAATTTCTTTCAAACAGCACTACAGAAAAAGTGTGCTATGGAAGTGTTAACATTAAAGAGACAAGCTTACCTAAATACAATTTCAAATAGCAAAATATCTTTGTTTAAGGGAAAACCACCCCATCTTTCCCATCTCAATTTTAAGTAATTCCCTTTAGGAGTCTCCTGAGTCCTTATATTTCACTCACTGGTATCTGACTACCAAGCTGAAAAATGCATTACTCAAGGAACTCTCAGGATTTTGTAAGGTAAAAAAAGAAAACAAACCAAAAACAACCAACCAACCAACCAATACCAACAACAACAACAAAAAACACCACACAACAATAACAACAAAAAAACCCAAATTCAAATCATTGAAAGAAAGGTTAACACTGAAGATAAAATATTCAAGCCTTAAATAAAAGAACACCTAGACTATTAGTTAATGAAACTAAATTTTTAAGAAAAGTAGGGAAGTGCACCAAGAGCACCTCCCTTTACTTTCCCAAATATCTTTATCAAGTATGCTATCTTACACAGTGATGAAAGGCATACCTGGTAAAAAAAAAGTGTAGCTATTCTATTCCATTTTCAAACTCAAGCTGAGTTGTTTTTCTCTAAAGTATACTTGCAACATGCATTACCTGACTTGAACCAAACCCTGCTTTCCTCAGACTGAACCTTATTTTATTTCACCTCTAGAGTCCATTAATTTTAAGGTCAGAAAGGAACATGTGTGCCCAGTGTGACCCTCTCACACGGAAAGGCCAGAGAGCTCCAAACAGCTGGTGGAAGATCCAGATATCAATTTGCAGCTGTCATTCTGAGGCAGAACTGCTTTTGACATATTTCCCATTGGCAGTATTTTTAAATAAATCTCTACTGTCCAAAGCAATGTCATGTAATAAGATCTCAATCTGGCCTTGGGAGGTGGCCAGCTGCATAGGCTCCCAAGGATGGATATGTTCTGCCTCTCTGAACCTGAAAACACTGTGCTGTCAGCACTGTTGTTGCCCACTACCCCTCCACAGCTGTTGGAATGCACAGTTGCTCATACAGTGTTCAAAATGCAAAAAGTAAACATTTTTCTCAAATGACTTCTAAGAATTACTTACTTACTGAATCCTGCTCATTTCCTCCCAGAAAATGGGGCCTTAAATCAACCTTGCAATGTGTGCCTAAGGCTGCTGTGCCATAGGCCATCTTAGGGGACAAAACAAAACCTTTTGTGCAGAGATGGAAGCAGAAATTTGACTCAAATTAAAAAAAAACAGCTAGCATGAAAATAAGGGAAAAAAAATCACCTCTGTCTGATTAGCTAGATAATTATGTTAGTTATTTTTAAGAATGGTCCTTGTGCAGTATAAGTACATAATCTTCCAGGCACTTGAAAAGCAATTTGAAGAAAAGTAAGCACAATGAGAGGACTAAAAATTTCCTTTCCTGTAGAGAGATTGTAATTCTTTTTGAGAGTGAAGCTCTTATAGGGAATTCAGAGGAAACTAAATCTTATGTTTGCTGTAAATACTGATAGCTGCATTGAACCCAGTGGTACTAAACCCAAGCTTTGTGTTCTCAGTGGATTGTACCTGGTTCAAAATGGTGCTACAACAGTACTTCATGTTTGTTCAGCTAATAAAATATAAAACGTACCATTGGTTCTCAGTGCTTCTGAACTGATAAATTCAAGTGACAGTAAAAGTCTTCTCACCCTAACCCAGAAAATTTGCTGTGCTCCCAAACTATAAAAATGTTTTTTATAACTTGGATATTGATTTAAAAATTCAATACTGTCAAGTATGTCACTTAATGTAAAGCTTTTTCCTTTGTTTTAGAAAGGCTACAGAAATACCATCCATTGGGATTTTTGAGACACCAGCTTCCTACATATCTTGTTTTGATAGACACAATAACTATGTAATAAATAGTAGAAATGCTCTGTTGCTATTGCAAGAAAAGTCTGGGTTTAGCTTGATCCCTATAGGCATATAGCATAAGAATTATGTGTTTTCATGTATGTACACTTTCATACACCTGAAATCTGCAACAATTTAAAAAAGACTCATCCCTCCCCTCCAACAAACTAAACTAAAAAAAATCAGATTTGTGGGTTTTTTATTCCTCCTTCTTTTTGAAGACTATCAATTAATTGCTATCCGACCATAAAATTTACAAGATCTGGCAGATTCTGGTGACAGAACTCTTCACAGACATTAAGGAGCTTTCCAAATTGAAAGTAAATAGGTCCAACATATAGAAAACCAAACATGAAGTTCAAGAGACCTTCCAAAACCCCATTTCAGGCATATAGGTGTCTACGATGCCGCAGATCATGCCACTCTGCCAGAATAATTTGTGTCTCTCAATATAATTTGTTTTAGAAATATTCCAAAGAGATTGCACTGTAGATAACCAATTATTGGAAGAATCATCAAAAAAGGAAAATCAAAAATCAGTTTACCATATTGGTCTTTTGTAGACAGAGAAAAACAGGTGACCAGAGAATTACTGACTATGTAGGAGCAGTTAACCTATCCAGACTCTAAAATTATATAGGAAAAAATAGCACCAACAAGAATTTTAAGTATCAAGATCATGAAATGAAACATTTCACATTTTCTGACAAGCTCAGCAGTGCAAAACCAAACCTGCCATCTTGTGCACAAAGAAACAAAGCCAGCTATACCAAAAGAACTGCTATGTCTTGCCCTCTTTTCAGGCATTGACTCTGTACTTTGCAAGATGACATGATATGGTTTTTCCATAAGAGAAACGGCTTATGGAAGCAGTCTGTCATGTTAAGAGCACACCCTTCTTCTGTATTTGTGAGAATGTGTACTCGTGAAATGTGCTGTATGAAATGCTGTAAATGGACTAAGCCAAAAATACGACTTCAGCTTCAGCTGAAAACATAAAAACAAAAGTTATAGACCGCAAATTCTTAGTGTGACTGCAAATGTGTATAGCACTTCATTTTACCGTAAGATTTCCTCTTGCTCTTTACAATAATTAAGTTAATAGTGAATATGTTTCCAAGCTTCTAGGTGAAGTAAAATGAGATTTTCATCTGCCTTAAAACACGACTATTTTAAATTATTGGCATGCAGATTTGACTTATATATCTCATAATAATTTAGATATTACCAGGACAGATGATCTTGTTAAACAGTATCTCATGAAATATGAAAAGGTCAGGTGCTCATCTCATATAGGTCAGAATAAGCATTGGTGTGAAATCTACAGCACTAATTGGAGTAGTAAGAACATATAAGATAATTCTGCTGTAACCAGACAACTTTTTAATTTTTCTGTTTTAAACTGAAACAATCTTACTCACCAAAAATGTGTAAACATCTTTGGAGATCTCACTCCACTGCTCCAAAGTCAAAAATGCAATTTTTTTTGAGAGGTCTGCTGTTTAACAAGTCATCCAAACTAAGAGAGTCTGGGATCTACAGGCAGGGCACTTTTTAAAAATTCTGAATGTTTAGTGCTTAGAGACGTAACCAAACAGGAGAGAGAAAATTTTAGAGAGGGTATGCCAAAACAAAAACTTGTTTCAGAAATAGCAAACTAAAGCAGGAAAAAAACTGGGTGACTTTGATGTAAGATAGTGTGAAATAAGAACTATCTATTTGCCTTTATCACTATGTAATTATGCTAGATATTTATAAAAAAAACATTATAGCTTGCAAGTGTCCTTTTATTCCTGGGTTTGGTCCAGTCATTTGCTCGATCAACACTGAATGAAACTTACAGATCTGACATAGCACAACCATCACAACATAAAGTCTACTTACAGACCCGAGAGAGCCTTAGCACTGAAAAATATACTAAAAAATTTAACGCGTGCACAACTTCCCCTAATCTCCTTTTTCTAGGAGACATGTCTTGAAGAGCTGCAAAAATAGCTTGAAAAATGACATGGGACTGCCTAAACCACGGCCAGTAAAAACAGAACATTAGTTAATTGCCTTGTGAGTTATAAAGAAAAATACTTTGTGAAAGTGAGCTAGAAAGCCATATTTCGTTTAAAAAAAAAAAGTGAAAAAAAAGTATTTTGGTAAAAAATTCCACTTTTGCTGCAAATATGTAACCAGAAAGCAAGGAGTACTGTCACTTGAAATGCCTCCACTTTTTTTTTCTTTCCTTTCAGAATCTCTAGTTATTTTTTGCATCTAGCCGGGCTCCAATTTCTGTACTGAGCCTTCCAGATTTCCAGAACTACTGCATTCCCTCACACCTGCACAGATGACAGAAGAGGTCATCTACAGCTTATCAGCCTGGCCCTAAAAATTCCTCTGCAATATGCTTAGGTCTCACCAGTAACATGTGGGACTATTAGCTGGAAACCATGGTACTATAGAATAGAGCAAACTAGAAGAGGTCTCTGGTGATCCATGTCCAACTTTCAGCTCAGTTACTAACACAATATAAATAAATAATGCTGCAGTAAGAGAGTGCAATTTAGGAGTTACATAAAAGATCACATCAAGATTTGGAAACACTAGTCATTCATTATGCTGCACCATGTTTTTCGAGACCTACAAGAGTTGCAATGCTCTACTACAGCTAAACTACAATATCCTTCAGGTACTGCTATTTATGATAACTAGAAACTCAAAAAGCAAAGGAACTCATTTATTGTGACTTATTGTGGTTATAAAAAAGCCAAAACAAACAAACAAAAAAGCGCTGCTTGCTGTGAATGTATTCATTACTTCCCTTCCTGCATAAATATTTAACTTCTTTTGGAAGGATGTCAGATATCATTCACTCTCTAGAATGTCTGAAAAGTCATGTACATATTAAAAATATGCAGTCAGATAGCTTAACTGTGTTTTTCTCACAATATTTCTCTCTTCGTGTTTTGGACCCTCACTGAAGTCCAGAATTAAACACACATAGAAAGTTAGCTCAGCCAGATAGCAAGTTTGGCTGCCACACTAAATGTATTAACTATATTAATCAAGTAATTATTGGCAATATTTTTTTAGATTAGTACCTTTTTCCACTCCTATATGTCTCCTACTGATTTTGTTGGCTCTAATCAGAAGGGTAAAATAAGTAGGATGCAAGTCTGCATGCTGTGTTCCCATCTGTAAATGCTTAATCTTTTTTCTTGAAAAGTGGATATCAAAAATATCAAAGTGTTTTAGGGAAATGCAGAAATGTAGAGTGTCTCCACAGCAGGAAAAATATACTTTTGTTAAAAGTATCATTTAAATGCATGGTCCCAGAATGGTGTGTTGTTTTCCTAAAAACAAGCCCTATTTTCATTTATTCAAGCTACTAAATTAGCACTATCCACAACTAAAGAGTACAGAAGATGTTTTGGTGTTCATAATTTGAAAAATTTCAAATGGAAATTTTACATGGAAACTCCAACATGCAGCTTAACATAAGCATTTCTAAATGTAAATTAGATCTCCTATTCATTTCCATTTTATCTTTTTTTTTTCAAAAGATGGCAGTCAGCTAAAGATAAGACTCAGTGTTCTGCAGAATTAAAAATGTATGCAACTCCCTGTTCCTTACAGCAAAGAGACTTCATTAATTGTTTATGGCAATACAGTATCTGCCATTGTCTCTCTCTGTGCACAAGGGTGTTTCCCAGATCATTATAGTCCTGGAAATTAGATGACAAGGGCCCTGCCCTGTGAGATGTGACAGTTTTTTATTCTGATGAACATCAGTTTCAGCTCAAGGTGCCCAGTAACAGCTTGTGGCACCCGACAACTCACAGAATCAGACCTCAGATCAGACTTCATACATTTTTAAATGCACTCCATTCCTGATATCAACAGGAATGTCTTCTCAGAAACATTTCTCAGAAAGCTAAAACTTTTCAGAAATTCTCAGGAGGCAATTGTATTTTAAGCTGTGTAAATGTCACCCTGTGCTGTAATTTCTCACCTCCATACATTATGGATTCATGACTTTTCCTTGTAAAGAGGGTTATCTTTTTAGTGCAAGCTGCAGAGAGACATACAGTTTTCACAAGGTCCCTAGGTCAGATTTCCCATGTCAGCAATGGCAGAATTTTCCATAGTAACTAAAATCTGGGCTCTTTGGGTGTGCACAGCATAAGCTAAGCAACATCCTCAATCATAGTCAACTGAAACCACAACTCCCTGTCTCAAGATCTTATACATGGAAATAAGAAAAAACCTTATCCATATTTTCCATATTATATGCAGAATGCAAAGAGCTGCTTGCTAACATTTTGATTGTGGATACGATAAATACAGAGATTTTGTATCTCTGTACATCATAAAAGTATATTTTATGTCATTTTGAAAATATAACTTCTTTTTACTGCATTTGTATGATTGCTATTGAAAGCAACCACAACCTAGTGGTATTTCTCAATGATCGGTAATTTTCTTTTTCTTTTTTAAATCTGGACGCACGAACAAGCCTGAAGTAAAACTAAGGCTCAAGGTAGATGGAAAAAAGGCTAGTAATTGGCAAAGGAAATAGGCTGTGACTAGTCTAGAGAAGCATATTTCCTCCAGAAAATGTAGCAGGATCTTTAATGCATCCAATGCCCTAGATCACCTAATGCACTCCACTGTCAACATTGAACAAAAGATAAGAGAAAGCTTGAAGTAAACCAAAAGCAACTACAGAAACAAGCTGCAAGAATTTTGATTTCTGGATAAAACCCCTGAAGGTTTTATGTCAACAAAGCACTTTCTTAACATGTGAACCTCATGTTTCCTAACGTCACGAAGAAATTTATAGATTTCCACCTGTTCTTACAGATTTTGCTTATTCATTTTCTCATACATATAAGAGTTTTTACACAAGCCCTCTGCTGTTGTTATTACCAAAAAATAACTGTGTCTCATTCTTTTCACGGGGCTCTACAAGCTCTAGTGCTGACCCAATGCCAGACAGCATTCTGAGTTTTTCTTTGGGTAGCTTTGTGAGAATGAATGAATTCTGCATCCTATAAAGATTCATATATCCACTTTGATATTAAATCATAGCATCCAACCTCACTTGCAGCATGAGGTATCTCTACAACAAGAAATTGATCTGATTTATTTATTCATGGAATTAAATTGCTTTGATTATAATGTACATGCTTTAAAACACCAGTTCTCTCTCATCCCATTATTACACAATTTCCTAATTACCTCTTTAATCACACTACCTAATATTGTAAAGTGCCTTGGAGTGTGTAGAGAAGTTGTTGCACATTAAGAACCAAATTAGCAGATTTGGAGAGGAAAGAAGACTCTTCTTTGCATTTTTCCTATTTTTCCCATAGCCATGTGAAAAGAAGAGTCTGCTTTTTATCCTTTTGCTGATACTACATCTCTTAAAGTCCAGGTGGCAGAATGTGATCAGACCATATGCTTCAGAGGAAAGTATTTTTCAAAATATCACATTGAACTTACAGTTCATTAAATTTTACCTTCCTACTCATGCCTTTGTAGCATCTCAGTTTGGTTAACTACTGTGAAGCAAACCAAAAGAGGACCTAGGGAAACAGATGACAAAGCCCTAGGCTGCAGTTAAGGCCTGGCCCAAAGGCAAGAGTCTCATCAAATTCCCTGTTTTTGAAGGATCTTGTAACATTTCATTGCATTCATTATATAATGTAAAATATTCTGACCTTCTATTCTGAAGGTCTACTGCTTCACCTCCCCTGATTCATTTTAAGAGGTGTCTTAGTTGAGACTTTTCCTCAAACTATTGTTTTTCATGAAAGGCTCAAAGACTGTGTGTAGGTGCCCCAAAAAGATCAATTGCCTTCCGCAAACTCTTGTGCTAAGAACTTGCATCTTACTTTAAAAGATATATAATTTCTTCACTAACATTTAATCAGGTCATCCATTTGTAAAGGACCACAGAAGTCAGTATTCAATTAGAAATTCTCAGTTTAGTTTATTGGCTGTCTTTGGTTTCAAGATGCTCCTTCCTGACCTGCTTAATGCTGTGAAAGCATTTCTAGTCTTGATATTACTTCTTTCTTGAAATCTCCAACACCATAAAAACAAAGAAACAAAAATCAAAAAATAAAACTAAACCAAACCAAACCAAACAAAACCAAGTTAGTCATCTTCTGTCCATCTGAAAGATGCTTCCTGGAACAGCCTTAATTCTTGACCAGGTGTTTTCAAGAGTGTTAATTCTGACAAAATTTTGAGTCCATTTTGGTTTATTGTTTTTCCCACATGTTTTTTATAAATTCTCATCCTCAACTTTTTTGGAAGGTTTACTATGCTACATAAAGTCGTCAGAGAAAGGCATTTCTCCTTGTGATTGTGTTGTCCATACTTCTTGTCTTCCTCCACTCAATCACAATGTCAGCCAAGAAATGGATGCACAGCAGGTTCTGCAACAAATTGCTCTGCGGTTTGGTTGTTAAAATTTTATGTTCCTCCAGCATTATTTTCCTAACATCTTATGAAAATTCCACAGCAAAATAGGATGCTTCTAGTCAAGATCCCTTTGAAAGGTGTGAAACAGCCCCAGCTATACATTCAAGACCATCTTTTATTTTATGTATGTACACCACACTAAACAAGTTTTTCTGCAACAAGGGGTTACATGGAACCTTACCCTTTACAGCCATCTTTTTTTAGAAATCTGTCTTTTTAGGGAGTTTGACAAAGATTTAATTTTTATGAACATTTTGATCTCTTTCCTTGGCAAGAAATATCACACTTAACAGAAAGTTCAAATCGATCACCAGATACCTTTAATGCATGCTAATGCAGTCTTCTTTTGTAAAACAATACTAGTTTATTACCTTTCAGTTTACTTTGATGTGGATTCCTACCTACTTTCTTTAACTGTTTTTTTTTTATTTTTTCTCCCTTTTAAAATCTACCTCAGCCTTATTGTTTCATTTTGGGTTTTTTAAATTTATGTTTTTTAAACATAAAAACCCCCACAAATGAGGGATAGTTGAAAGGCTTAAATGTCTCAGATTTTGAAGCTAAATGTCTCAGAACTATTCTCAGTCCTCCTGCAACCTGCAGAGGAAAATCGAAACAGAGCAGGTTGTACTACATTGAGATCATAATATTAAGATAGACCAGGTAAATTGTGTGGTTATACTATTCAGAATCCATCTTAAAGAATGCACTTAGGATCTTCAGCAGGCATTCAAGCAACCTAGTCTATCACGACACTTGTCCAGGGTTTTCAGTGCAGGATGTGCACAAAGTGTTTATTCTATCACCATCTTCATGAGCTGTTGAAACCAGGTGGGACAGTATTTTTCCCAAGCCCCCCTCCCTCTGAGCTATCTTCTGTTAATGGCCCATCAATGCCCTGCCACATAACTCACAGGTAACTCCCTTCAGGAGCTATCTCTGTTTAATGGGCCATCAAGGACCCACTTCATGACTCATATCATGCCATTGTGAGATGTTCTGCCCAGGGGGAGGAGCCAAACATTCCCATCTGGACATAATCTGGGATTTGGGACAGAACAAGCAGCTCTTACCCACTGGATTCCCAAAGGACAAGAACTACCAGACCTTTCTACGGGATCACTGCTTCTGGACTGCTTCCATCACCCTGCTCAGGTTGTATTCTGACTGTCAGTGGTCTTTTGGATTCCCAAAGGACAAGAACTACCAGACCTTTCTACGGGATCACTGCTTCTGGACTGCTTCCATCACCCTGCTCAGGTTGTATTCTGACTGTCAGTGGTCTTTTGTACTATTGCATTTATTTTATTTTACTTTTTTTTCTTTCTTCCTACTAAATTGTACTTCTGACTTGGAGTCTCTCACTGGTTTTGCTTTCAAACCACTACAACATTTTGTTTTCACTTCATAGTTTCTTATTGTCCTAACAAAATAAGCTAAAATAAAACAGAAACAAATAAAGGAGGAGGACAGAGCAGAGAAGCCGCCATCAAGTAGAACTGCACAGATTAGAAGGTATGGACTAAAAGATTTCTTGAACTGTTCTCACACAGGATGGGACAGAAACTGGTACCAAACAATTGTTAAGATCAAACAGCCATAATAGTTTCCATAACAGGCATGGCTCAGAGCACAGGAACGTGGGGCTAACCTGGTCATCCAAGCCAGTGGGTCTCTGCAGCTCCATATGCTTCCATCTTCTTTCAGGAACTTCTCTACAAGCAGTGTTTTCCATACATGACTTTGCTCAATCAACCAGCCAGTTCACTACAGACCACCAGTCAATGCTCCACAGGACACACATAATTTCTCACTAATTTTACCTGTTTTCTCCCCCCTCATCCTTCCCCTGCACTACTACTACTGTCAGATAAAGCAAAAGTGTAGCAAGAGACTAGACTACTAAAAGAATTTTAAATATAGAATATTTATATCCTTATAAAAAAGCCCATTATGTCATAACACATGGAAAACAGGTCCATGCCAGTTATTCTTCAAATGTAAATTTTTAGAGTGTGATCAGGTGAAGTGTCATGTTGGCTCTGACCTTGCACACATCTTCATCTCTACTTGAGATGCTGCTGGAGAACACTTTCAGAGCTACACAAATTTCTCATCTGAACCAGCACAGACACTCTTGATTTGTAAGTGAGCAAGTCCAAAATCCATACATATGAACAAAAAAAATCAGACACTATAAATTAATCTCTGAGGTTCAGACTGCAGGATGGGTTAAAACCCTTCTGAGAGTAATAGATATTTTGATTTTAACAATCAGTTACTATTCTATCTTATCAGTAAAATGATAGTGACCCTAATTTTTTTTCAATTCATTTTCAATAGAAAACATTTGACAACAGCCTATC
Organism: Argya squamiceps; assembly: GCA_037834095.1. Lineage (NCBI taxonomy): Eukaryota > Metazoa > Chordata > Aves > Passeriformes > Leiothrichidae > Argya > Argya squamiceps. The sequence goes on from JBBMKD010000102.1 coordinate 84,477,351, forward strand.
AAATGAAAAAGCCAACAACCTAAGCCACTTTGCAACAATATCACAAAAAACCAGCTTCAACTGACAGCAATATTGAAAAATATGTATATTTACAGGCACTTTTTAAGAGACGGAAGAGAGCACACTAGGATGGAAAGGAAGAGAAACAACAAAAGAACTATCATTTGAACCATTTGTGTTCCTTATCCATGTTGTGCAGTGCTTACAAACAAGTTAGCTTGTTTCAGGTAAAAAAGACATTTCATCCCTTTTTGGCTAGCCATCTAGTGAGTAAAGTGTGATGAAGGGATGGTCTCCCTCAATTGCACACAGAAATATGGGCACCTCTGGGCTGGAACATCAGACAAAATTTTGGGATACGTAGACTTGAACATTAAACAAATTAGAGAACTTTACGTGCACAAGTGAGCTGCAGCAAATCCCTCTTCAACATTTAGTATCAAGCAGATATTGCAATGAAACATTATTCTATATCATAAGTATCCAGAAGGACTACTTATCTCTCTATTAATTAGTAAAATAATACTAGGAAGCAATCAGTGCATTATCTATAAATAGATCTGTGAATCTGAGGAAAAAACCTCAACATGCTCTTTAACATAAAGGACACAAAGGAAATGGGTATAAACCACCCATGAAAGAAATAAAGCTAGATATTAGAGAAAGATATCTAAACATCCTTGGAGTTTTATGAAGAGCTTCCCAAGAGCATCAGCAAATTAAAAAAAACCCCAACTAATCCAATTGTTTCAAAATGGCTTGTTAATGAATATAATTATACTCTACCATTATCTGCAATACAAGGACATTGGTATTAGCTATCCTGCTTTTTTGCTTACTGAGCAAAGGTGTTAATGTCCAATATGTTAATTTAAGTTTCTGGAAAGCATTTTTTAGGAGAGTACTGAGCAACTTCTCATTCATTCCAAAATGTTTGGAACATCTTCTCTCTCAAAACTAGACACTGGGAACAAAAGGCAACAGACAGATTTTCAAACTATCAGCATCTGATGGCTGAAGAGGTTGACCTAGATTGATTTTACTGGCAGCTACTGAGTAGGCACATTTTGAATTGGAAGTGCAGAATCAGAGCTGCACTATGAGAACCTGCTGATTCTCAGTGGTTTAATGTATTTTTTACAGCAAATTTAACATTGATCTTTGTTTTAGGCATAAAGAGTCCTCACAAAACTGGCTCAATTCAAGTTTGCTGAGTCTGATTTCATTAACAGAACCACACCTACCTCAGGCAAGATTTAAGATTGTTGTATTCTGACTTACAACTGAGATGAGCCATTCTGTGAGAGAAAAGTAGAGAAAGAAGTTTCATCTGTCTTCCACCTTTACAAAATTCTCCTTTGTCTTTTATTTACAATTTCCATAAATATTAAACAGAGATAATTTATTGAATAAGAGAAATCTGTAGTTATCGATACACCATACATGTTTTGCTGCCCTAGAAGTCAATAAAATACTCAAACTACTAGGATAAATTGGCTGCTATAAAGCTAGAATTTTAAGGGTCTGAAAAAAAAAAAGACAAAAGGACAAACCCTATGAGAACTGGGTACTTAGATTAAAAGATCACTGCAGAAGGTCTTTCTCAGAAAGGCAATAGAGAACCAGCACAAAGGAACTGAAGTGCTGTTACATTCAGAGGTGGACTGTCTGCCTTCATCTGAACCAAACAATAAATATCTTCCCAATCTTAGTTTATTTAAAGAAAAAAACCATTATTATATTCTTTTTCTCATACTCCATAGTGCCCGTACTCAGATTCTTTTCACATCTTGCATTGTTGGTAAACTATATATTTGCATTCAGTCTTTTGACGTGTTAGATTGTCTTGAGTTCTAATTCAGGCAATGAGAACCTACTGACCTTTTTCGTTTACTTCCTATTTTTCCTTAGAGGAACTGCTTTGTATGGACATATAGCTCTCACTGTGGTGTCCCATGCAAATGTGATCATATAGTCAAGGGCAGGACAGCAGACAAGGCAGACTACTGATTTCTGCTTTAGCAGTTCCTGTGTTCCCCTGAGCCATAATTACTATCTATACTATCTATATCTGTAATACCTTTCATGTATCTGGAAATGCTTATGAATAATATTCTATTGTATGATATACTGTCTCTACCATAGCCCCATTTCATTTTTCTAAGTGCTACAACAAAATAAACATTTATAGCTACAGATACGTTAGCAGTATTCACCTGCATGTATCTACTCAGTCTTTCTAAAGCAAATAATTGTGTTGTCACATTTTCCCCTTTCCATTATATTTTCAGAGAATTCAGCTTTTACCTCCCAAATTTTGTCCTCTATTTTTCTCTTCTCTGGATTTTTAACTTGAAAAATAGTACTGTTCCTCAAATTAAATCCTCTGGGAAATAACATGTCATCTACTTGTGCCCCACCTATCAAGCAACAGCAAATGAAACCTTGCTGTTTAAAACTGGATGTGCAACCATTTTTAGAAGAGTAATATCTAACTAAGCAATTTTGTGTAATTACCAGCTACAGGAATGTACAGCTCTTCAGGTCTTTTTCCCTTGGGAATAAGTTCTTCCTTAACTTTAATTCATTATGTTGAAAATACGTATTAATTTGTTTGTTATTTTGCTCTCTTCAGAATCTGCTCTTTAAAGAATGAAAAAAAAAAATGACAAGCAGCTCATTTACCTTGTTTTTTAGAGCTCACATTATTCACTATTTATGAGCATTCAGGTGACTGGTAGGCATTCACGGAGATATTTGTGAATCCCAAGAGTTCAATAGATTATTGGATGAATGATGATTCATCTGGAAGTTTGCATTGCAACTGGATTATTCTCTACTGAAGATCCACTATTTATTACTGGCAGTTCTTCATCTTAAAGATATCCATCATGGAAAATGTCGAATCGATATCATCTAATGCATGTGACCAATAATCATTTCCAGCCAAAAAATACCATGTTTAAACACTGATAACAGGATAACATTTCCTTGAATTTATGGTCTTTGAAAAAACCAAAACTGTATTGCATATACCCTAAAGAAAGGGGTTGTTTTTTGTTTTTTTTCCCTTTTTCTTTTGGGTTAACTTTTTTTTTTTTTTTTTTTTTTTTTTTTTTATGTGATGTGGTTAATTAAGGAATTTCCCTACATGTAGTAGCTGGGAGAATAGCAAAGCTCTTCATCTGTCTTCATGACATTGTGGTTTTTAATGCTTTTAGGTTTTAAGTGTGTTTTTCTAATATTTCCAAAATTATTTGGGGACAGGTCATATATGGAATCAACAGCCTATGATCCTATGATCTTATTTAGAAGAATCAGATCCAGCATGGTCCTCTGCAATTGCCAGCTCTGGGCATAATTATGAACTCTCATCTTTCTACAATGGAAAAATACCTTTGCAGAAAATATTGCTTATATTTAAAACCAATATTTTTCTGAGTCAAATAATTTTCTTATATTCCATACTCCCTGTTCATAGACATATCTTCAAAGATAAATGTGTCTAGCCATAAATATAGATAAGCCTTAATGTCATATGGATAACACTGTTAAATTCCCAAAGATGGGACTTTTATTTTGTAGCATTTTGAACCAAGACAGTTAACAGCTACAATCCCTGCTGGCAACTTTTCGGTTTGGCATTTTTATTTCAAAGCCACATATGGTTCCCAAGTACAAAATAAACATTAATTATGTCTTTCTATGCCTTTTTATTATGTACTCTAGCCTGCTCTGGGGTCTAGGGTGTGTTTGTTTATTTTACCATAACCAGAGTATCAACTGTTTCCGTCTCTGTTACTGGCTCCTGTGGTGTTGGGGTTTTGTGTATGGTGTCTTGTTTGAGGTATTTTTTTGTTGTTTCAGGTGGTTTATTTTGGTACGTTTTGGTTTTTAAATTTTGATTTTTCTTGGGTTTTGATTTTTTGTTTTAGACAAGCAATTATACTCTTACTTTGTAATATATTTGTATTTAAGTGAGATATCTATATGCATGCAAATATGTAAATATAGGTGTGTCTTTGTGTGTTCAGATTGTTTCTTTTGGGTAATAAGAATGCCATCAAATGTATGTGCAGGACTTTGGATTTTTAGAAGTCTGCACACTCTTGTTAACTAATTAATGCTAAGTAATACAGCAAGAAAACAATGCAGACACTTCTTATTAAAATTTAAACTGAGGTTACAGTTTGCTTGGTTTACCTCATCCCTAGTGGCAACAACACAAGTTAGACAGTAATTTTTATAGCCAAAGATCTGTAGTCTGGAATTCTATTACATTTGCATTGAGACTCCTAATATGTTTTTAGGCATAATTTACTCCCTTTGGACTTTGAAAGGGTTTTTCACTGCAAAGTGCATTTCAATCTTTTTTATTTTTCTGGATGCCCTTTGATATAGTGATTAAAAGGCTAAAAAATACTCTTCCAAGAATGTGCATTATTATTCAAATGTAGTTAAGTCAAAGATATAAACAAGAACAGGATCATTAAATATTGAGGGAGGAAGTATTTTCCTGTAGAGAGAGAACATGAATGTTACTGTATACTGCAGTGTGGCGCCATTTTCATTTCACTCTTTTTACTGTTCAGCTTTTTTAGAAAACACAGCTGATTTATTATTTCTGTCTCACAGGACCTGGTCAACAAAACCTGGAATATAAATATAATCTCCATGGTCTAGACAGTGCTTCACAACCTTCTCAGCCCATAATTCAATTCTAGCAATTTGGAATTTTTCTTGGCATTTTCCCACCTCTTTTATTGCTTGTACAGCCTGGTGGGTAAAAGTGCCTTACAGGTTGGACAGTGCTGCTCTAGCAGGGAGACCCAGAGCAGAGGGCAGCACACAGATTTCCCCAGATACAACATTTCTTACTATGCAATCTCATGCAGCTGACTTCTGTGTTTTTCTGTCTGCAAGAGCTTTAGGCCATAGTGTTTTTTACAACATTGATCAAGCAGCATAGCACCCTAATCTCTACAAAGACTACAGCAGGAAGTAAATAATATGATCAGATACCATTGCCTTATTTGCAACTCATTATTAATGTCAAGTCTGGCACTCATCATTTGCTCTTGGCTTGTTTCATGATTTAGCTCATTCCAATGCCAGTGCCCACTGCAAATCTTTATTACCTTTACTGAGAAGGCTCTACAGCTTCATTTGTTTACACAATAAAAAGGCACAGAGAAAGGGAGAAGAAATAAGAGCTCTTGTTTACAAAGGATTGGAGATGACCATGCAGCCCTGTCCAAGTGACAGCATCAAATACACAGCTCTGCCACAAAGTAGCTTTTAAAAAGGGGCCCCATGCAGAGATCAGTTCTCCAAAGTGGATTGAAAAGCATGGGTATCTATATCAGCTTTCTAGTCCTGAAGCCAGTAGACATAGTTTTCACCCAAAACCCTCCATCACTCATGTATTCAGGCCAGGATTTACAGAGAACTCAGTAATAGAACAGATAAGCACTAAACTCTTCTGTGTTAAATTTGTTTTGCAAACATTATAAACACACTGTTAGTTTTTTCATTTGACACATAACTTCCACTTGGTGTTATAGTAGAGGCAACAACTCAACCTCCCAGGCTTCTCCAAAGGAATTTAAAACATTTCAGTAAAGTATCCCTGTGGGGACTCCCAAGATCACACTGAATGAACAAACTCAGGGATCCAAAACAGCTACTTTAGGTCCAGTACTTCACAGCACTGCCACAAAACCTGCACAAAAGCACTTTTGGGAAAAGTAAATTATATATCCATGGTGCTGTTGCATAAGAGTTAAGGAGAAAAGGCAGAAGTTATAAATGACATAGATGAGATATAAGAATCATGGCTTTTTCTTTTATTTTCCTTCCTTTCTAATTCCTAACTCTGTACATTAATCATTAACACACATGCTAGCCAGTTTAAAAACACAGTGGTTATTACAGACTTAGATGAGTCAGCAGCATTTTTCAAAGCATGTATTTATCTTCTCTTCTTTATTTCTTAGTCAGAAATAAAATTAATCTGTATTCATTAAGAAATAGCATTAATTGAATCCCTGTGTTGACTCAAACTCTCAGACTTTGGGGGACTAATCACACATGAGCAATTTCTTTACAAATTTAAGGCTGGTTTTTAATGTCTTATCCTGTTGAAAACAATTCATTACCATATGATTTGGCCTAGTCTCTTACAAAGTCTCTGCCATTTGGACACATAAGAGATAATCATATTTTGCATTAAAAGTATGTTTTTATTACAATATCTTCTATGTATTTCTCTGCTACAACCTTATTTCTCATGCCTGCATTTAGAATAATTTTACCTCCAAAGACTTAAAAAGGAATAAAAAACAACAGCAAACCATGTGGACAAAAAAGCTGTGAAGGTATTGGGTAAAAAGAATACACCACTGCTCAGCGCAATGAAGGAACAGTTAGTGAATTTCCATATTCACATATGGAAAGAGGCTGTCAGTTACAGGTGTCAGATTAACATCACAATACTTCATAATCTCCTCCAACATTCAGCTCAGCTGCCAGACACAGACAACTGCACACATTATTCTGAAACTCCCTTGATCGCCACCCTGAAAACACAGCCATCCAGAAGGCAGAAGTTGAATTGTCCTGTTTCCCCTAACACAGGCAACTTCACAGGAAAGTAGTGCCTTTCTCTGTTTTCACCCCCACTAATCAATGTGGGTTTGTTCTTAACCAAAATAACCTGAATATCCCTACAGATATCATTGTATGTACCTTGGAGAGATATGCTCAGCTGAGACTGAACCAGTCCAAGTTCCTATCCCAAACCAGGCAGGGCCCAGATAGATCAATGAGAGCTAAAAAACCACTAAATGAGGTATGAAGTACCCCAATCAGGTATGAATTCTTGAGCAAATTATAGTAAGCTATTCCTTCAAAAAAATTAACAACTATGATAACTCACTCCAAAAGGTTTATTTCTGCTGTAAATCAAGACAGATTAATTCTTCAGCCTAAAGAGCGAACTGTTCCCCAAATACAATAACAAAAATAGATTAAATAACTTTAATTAACCACTACGTTTTAAACATTGAAATGTATGGCTTAGTTTTTCTTTATATGAAAGCTCATCTTCTTCCTTCTGTTGTTTTTTTCTTCTTTCATCATGTTGTTTGGGTTGTAGCTACAAAAATCAAATACTGAACTAACATAGCTGGCATATAAAAAAAGATGCAAGTGGCTGGATTCCTCAAGAGATATGCAAAGGCTGTCTACAGTTTAAACAACAAAAGGGCTTCCTGAAATTCTAGTAAACACTTCTACATCATTTACATACACAGAATATTCTGGTTGATCGCCAGTAAAAATTCAATTATTTTTCTGTGTGTACTAAGTAAATTTTATGTATTCCTTAGGAAAACAGTGGAGGATGCTTTGAGAACAGCATTTGATTGTATTTCAATCAATGCAGACCAGTACAGTACATCTCCATGCAAGCTGAAGGAAGGCAGTGTTTTCTGGATTCATTTTTTGATACACCCACTTTATTATCAGTGTACAAAATGTACAAACAAAAAAAACTGGGCACAAAATATTCAATCAATATTTTTCTCAAATTACATGTCACCAGAGGCATTTTAAGACATCATCACTCTGAAAACTGAGATCTTTATTTAGCCTACCTCTCCCAGTTCTGCCAACTACCATCAAAGTTTTAATGAAACAAAACGCAAAGGTTGTTATAATTTCTTTCCTGGCTATATACCTTCCTATAAATATGTATATAACTTTCCCATATATACCATGTGTACTTTCCTCAAATCAATCTATAGCATGTCTCCTGAGGTGACTTGGATTCTTGTCACTTCAGGCAAACACCTGAATTTCTCTTCCTATTTAACACAAATATCCTTTCTTTCTTTCTTTCTTTCTTTCCTTTCCTTTCTTTATTCTATTCAGCTTACTGAAATTGAAATCAATACGGATTTGTCCTTAAAGTATCTTGTTCCATAATTATGTTGCCTTTTACCTCTCAGTAAAATGAAGTATGGGATTAATGAAAAGCTGCCTCAGGATATTTACTGTTTTCCACACTTAAGAATCAAAACCAGTTTGTACTCAAGAAGCACAAATCAACGATATCCACCAAATAGGAAATATTATCTATGAAACTGTGAGAAGATCAAACTTTAAAGTTATGCCCCTCTAAAAAACAGCAAAAGTCAATTATATACATAACAACCACAGGGAAGCCACCATGCAGGTGAGAATTCTATAAACAGAATTTATTTTCTAATTAATGTATGCAATCCTCTTTCTTCCTAGGACATATGTATTCACCTAGAATAAATAGAGTCTTATGAAACATTTGTTTAATATGGGAAAAAAAATCAAAAGGTGCAATTCTTGACTCAGTTTACAAATTAGCAAAGCAAACTTATATAAAACTCTACATCAAAAATCCATGTGAAATCAACAATCCTAAGAGGATTGACTACCTGGAAAAACAGTGGGAAAACAAAAGCCTAGATTTGCCATTCAGAATGTGCTGGAGTCGACTTTGGTGAATGAAATAAAACAAGTTTTCTCTATTACTGTTGTAAAAATATTTATATAGCTATTTGAATACCCAATGTTGACTATATTATGCATTATATAAGACAATTCCAAAATCATTACATAATCTTCCATACCTTTGGGTACCCAGAAGTTATATATATATAACTCTACAGAGTATTATTAAAGTGGTGTAAACATGGTTCAATACATGTTAAGTTACATGGAGTTCAAACTATATTGAACAATATTGAACTATTCCAATAATACATTCATGATTGCCATCTGAAATGTACCAGGATCCAAAATATGGGAGAGGAAACAAAAAGAAGGACTACAATGTTTCCTGAACAAAAAATTTTGCTATGTTTTTCAAGTTTACACAACATGCAATGCATAAAATGGGAAGATCCCCCTGATTGGCCTGAAGAGTTTGAAATTCCCTCCCCAAAAAAAAAAAGAGAGAAGGATCCATAGAACTGTCCAGTTTTTCATCTCATTGGTATTTTCACAAGAGTATGTTGACATACATTCTATAAATAAGTTCATCCTTCAAAGTCTATTTTCTGCAAACATCACATGAAAGTATAGCTTTGTGCAAATAAGCACAAGCTGAAGCTAAGTTCCAAATTTAATTATTGATTATTGGCAGTGACTACCTCCCTTTGTTACAGGCATAGAGTAGACATAGTCAGAATATACAGTTATTAGTAAGTGCTGAGACAACCATATTTACCAACCACAAACTCCAAGTCCCACTTTAATCTTTGTAAATGTTATTGTTCGTCTAAATGAAAGCAGAATTTGGTTAACTTCCTGAGATCCAGCCATCTGTGAAACATAGCCCACTGTGTTAAATAGCCTATGAAGCTATATTGTACAATAAAAATAGTTTGTTCTATGCTCCAAGGATTTATTTAAAAGCTCTAAACAAAAAATATTCTGAAAAAAATGAAAGCAGCAATAGAAAAATAATACACAGATGTACACATCTTAGTTGTAAAGAACTTGCTCAAAAATTTTGGGATCATGTAGTTCAAAAGTCATAGAAAAGCATTTTTATTAGTACCTTCCAATGGTGTCTCATGAAGTTTCGTCTCAACTGGGATATATGTTTTTGCTCCCTTTAGTTCACACATGTACATTCAGGCATAAGCCGACTCAGAAGAAAATTGAAATAAACATTGGGTAATATTTCAGACATAAACCTGCAATAGGTTCTGGCCAGTTCCTGCCCTGCCTTCTACAATCCAAGACTTGTCAACATATTCCAAAGAGCTTACTGGCAAAGAGAGGTGGATGGTTTCACAGCTGCAGATGATATTGAGTTCAACTTCACAGTGGCACATAGGTAGGTTTCCTGTACAGCTGCATCCCTACAAAATCCACTGATAAAATCTGTAATGGATTTACTGGCCACAGCCACAAAGGCTGGGCAGCCCTCCTGCAACTTGCATGATGTAGCACCTCCAGATTGCTTGTGAGATACAAGTCCATCATGACCAACAGGCTGCCCATTCCTGCACAGGAGTTTGAACAGGAAACTTGGAAAACAAGTATGATTTTGAAGAAAACAAGAACCACAACTGAACAATTGTAAGCCTTTCACCATCAGGAAATAAAAGCCTTTGTGGGAAATACATAGCTCTCATGACTCTCATTTTGTGATTCAGATTGCACACTCAAATTTACTATCTCTGATGCATAATATGCTGCTATAATTAAAAAAAAAAAAATTGACTAGCTTAAAACTCCACTTATAATCAAAAAAAAGGCCTTGGCAATTTCTTTTGATCATTGTCCTTTTAGGCATTTTCACCTTGATGTAAAAACAAAACATTTTTGATGCTGTCTTTAATATTTACGCTTGACTCTTATCACATTTACACTGGGGCAAGGTTTACATTTAAGTGCTTCTTTTTCCCAAAGACTGCAAGCAGTTACATCAGATGCCACAGAATCAGATTTCTTGCCTTCCGAATGGTGGCATTTCATCCAGGTCTTCAATGCACACGGAGACTGTGGGTATATTAGACTGCTTACAGGCAGAGCAGCTCCTTCCTCTCCTCCCCTCATGCACATCACTCACTGTGCATGCACACATAACTTGCTACACAGCATAGGAGAAGCTTCATCTTCTAACCTCCACTCCATTCAGGGACATGGCTATGACTACCTGTCCTATCATTTGGAGAGACAAGAAGTGATGTATTTCTGCCTCACCATAACAACTCAGCAAATGATGCTCATCATGTCACTAATGAGTTGGCTCTGGTCTGCTCAAGAGTTATTTTACATATCCTCCAGCATACTTGGAGATCTAGTCCTAAAACTGAGCAATCTACTCATGCATCTGCAGTGTACTCCAGAGTACTCCAAGTCTATAAACCAATGAATTACCAACCGAGTTACTCATACTAACATGCACAGCAACATAACCCTAGAAATTATTTTACAATGTTACGTAGTAATAGGACAAGGACTAATAGCATTAAACTGAAAGAAGGTAGGCTTGGATTAGGTATTGGGAAGAAATTCTTTACTGTGAAGGTGGTGAAACACTGGAACATTGCCCAGAGAAGTAGTGGATGCTGCATTCCTGGAGGTACTCAAGGCTAGATTGGATGAGCCTCTGAGCAACCTGGTCTAGTGGAAGGTGTCCTTTCTCACAGCAAGGAGGTGAAGACTAAATGCTTTTTAAGGTCCATTCCAAGCCAAAGTATTGGAGGTCACTAGAATTTAATAAAAAAAAGAAACCAAGACAAACTACATTTATCGCACACATCCTCCCTATTCCCCCAGCACATTTAATTTCAGATAGATGATGTTATACGAGGAATCATTGCCTTTGACATTTAAAATAATTGTTTTCTAGTTTCTCACATCAGCTACTCAATGTAAATTCACATGTGAAAAGTCAGCTAAGAGATTATGCAGAAATTAGAATAAAACTAAGTCCCCAGCTACACATTTTTAAAGGAAAACTGCTTTAGCAGGCTAAAATAATATTGCCCAACACCTGACTTAGAAATTCCATCAGCTATTCATAGTGTGTTTTTAATGAGCAATGCTACTCAATATCTATACATTTAGATGAGAAACAAAGGTAATCTTTTCTCCATTCACTTCTTTAAATTTTCTAAGTGATAACAAAAGATCTTCTGTACTTGAAATTGATATGCAACTAAAACAGCTCCATCATCTGCAGCATCGTTTAAAACAAAGTGTGGTTTGAACTCCTTGTTGTTTCAGACCACACAGAGGCACCTTTGATAAACAGGAATTCCGATGAGCCGTGCAGGTCAGACATGCTTCAATTTTTTTTTTTTTTCAAAATGTCTTTCAGCAAATAGTTTTCATTGTGTCTAAGAAATAGTGTTTTCTATTCTGAAATAGTTCAACACTATCATTTCTTTGAAGGAACGTTAGAAAAGACTGACAGGAAAGCAATAAAATCCCTAAAGAAGGGATTAACATTTTAGGAAGGGCAAGGATACAAAACCAATTATCATTACTTAACATATTTAACATTGCTGTTTAGTTGGACATTTTCTAACCTTGTCATATTTTAGGAATAATTTGTCCCTAACCTCTGCTACAACTTCAACAAGTCCAACAATACTCTCAGAAAGCAGGTAGTTAAACTCAATAGCATTTTCCTTATGGTTGCCCCCACTTACCTAATTGGCATGAGTAGGACTGCTTGCACTCCTCGCAGCCCCAAGGAGAATTTGAATTTCACAACATCCAATTTCACCCACTTTTTTCTCCTCATACACAAGATGAAGATGCTTCCTATGATTTGCTCAGGGAAACACTTATTTGAAACTTGATGCATGGCAAGAAGCAAAACACCAACAAAACAAATGTGAGATACTGGAGCACAAGGAGAGGTTTTGTTCATTTTTTCCAATGGCTCCAAGAGAATCAAAATGAGACATAAAATAAAAGTTGGGGTTTTTTTTCTAATTACAGAAGTGACACAGACAGGAACCTAATGAAGTTACCAAATCACCAGGATTTTAAAAATATTCTGCACCAGTTATCATTCCCAATTTTAATCATTTCAGATGATGCAGACTTCAGATTTTGTGGGTAGCAGGTTAATGAAGAAAAATCTATTTGTAATTAAAATATCTAAATGATCTTATCATACTTACTAGTTATACATAACACAGCATGCATGCAAAAATGTATTCAGCTTTACTCAATAAAGGAGCTGCAAAAAATGTCCACAATGCAGTATCTTGAATGACAGAATAGAGAACTAGTTATGGATTACAAGTATTTAGTTAATCCACTTGTGATCATTACGCAACATTTCCCAGTACTACAAAATTATGAAAATCACTGGGGGGAATAGGAGTAATTTGTGGCAACTCTGTTCAACTGTACACGAACTTTGTTTCTTCCATGACTAGGATACACTAGCATTAACCTCTTTGAGCAAACAAGGCACAGTACTGCAAATCAGGGAATTTGTACTCTGCTGGTAGGGATCTGCTGCAAACCATCTTTCACACGTCAGTGTGACACTGTTCCCCTTTCTACTTCTTTCATCTTAACAGGGACAGATGTTTGGGACTAGAATAGCATATTAGACTGTATTTCTATTTCCCAAATGCTTGCAGGCCTGGCTTCACTTGAGGCCTTTAGGTGCTAATGAAATATAAATGATAATGCAGACACTGAGCTCTAAGTGCTTCCTGAAAGCTTAGCTGAAGAATACATTTGAAATAATACAGGATTTATTTGTCCTACAGGATTTTTTAATGTTTTGCACAGAATTCACATTTTTATATGAGTATGCTTTGAGGTCAGGGCAAGAATTTTTCTTGCATAAGCAACTCAGCTGAAAGTAATTTACTTGAGAGGCTTAATCAATTCTCCTTCTGAATGCATTCTACTTTGCAGGAAAGCAGCATTTGATGGAGTAGATGTGATGGAGTACAAAAAACATACTGGAAAGGTTCCTTTCAATTATAGCATTTTAATTTGACAGAACAAAGTTTGTCTTTTGCAGACTGTGGTTTGCTGGCTAGAAATACATTAACTTTTGAGAGAAGAAATTTCTGGCACATCATTCTAATATGTCTGTCAACCCCCTAATGTCTCTACTGGGATAATATAAACTTTTCTGAACTGTCATATCTTCACTAAAATCATTGGTTATCCTTTAGACACTGAAAATACCCAGAGGACCAATCTTTAACAAGAAGGACAGCTGACTGATCATCAAGTCAGGCCCCAAGTACTTTGGACTGCACAGCAGCAGCTGATATAGGTTTGTTCTTTCTACTTCCACTAGTTATTTAATGCATTATTTGGGCAATCTCTAGTGATCCTGCATAAGGTAAAATTTTCTTTCCCAAACAAAGATTAGAATCTGAATTGGATCTTTATCCTCTGATCACAGTTTTCCACATTCCACTGAAATCATTAGCATTTTGGACACAATGAAGATGGCAGAACTTGGTCTCCCCTGTGTGCCAGGGTCATTGAAATTTGCTACTTTAGAATTAAATGCAGATTATTACAGAAGCCAGAAATTGCCATATGTTCACAGTAGTCAATGGCTTTTTATTTGCTAATGGCTACCCAAAGCTTTTGTGTATGTAGATGTTATTTGCGTGTGGCTTCAGGCAGGTATCTATTAATCCATACCTAGATAGATAAATATAACCAAACAATAAAACTGTCAAGAGAGAAGAGACCTTAACCAACAAAATGTCTAGAGAGAAGTACCATGGATCACAAATCAGCTATAGTATTAAAATATATTTTATACTAGACTACATCTTCAGTTAAAGAAATAACCAGATACAAACTTACAACAGGATAAGATTCAGATGGGAAATATAAAGATCAATTACCTACCTCACTGTTTCAACAAAAATGAATGAATATCATTTATTTCTACATAGACTTCATGGACTTTCATAATGTGTCTAACAGAATTTATGAAATAAATTTAGATAAATTCCTGGACTATTAGGGAAGGTGACAAAAAAAATGTTAACACAACTGTGATTATATTAGGAAGTTAAATTTATATATATTTAAGCCACTTTCAAGTATCACCAGAGATGCTTTATACCAGGTATGCTGGACTGGGAAAAGGAGTCAACAAAAAACCCCACACCAAAACACTAAAAATCAACCCTCCCTGTCCCCATCCAAAATCCAGCACTTAAACATTGCACATTGGTGTTCATTGATGAACAAAAAATCTGAGCAATGAGGGAAAAAATCCAAAGAAATTTACTGCTTCAGGTGTCTTGGAAAGAAAAATAATAAAATGGACGCAATTGGCAATGAAATTAAGGTCAGAATAGCAATGAATAGATTACCCTGTATTCCTGAATCCAGCTGGACAAAAAACAAAACCTCTGGATACTAAAGTATGAATATTCAATAAAACATAAAGACAACTTCACTACGTAGAACTTCAAACTGAGGACTTAATGATATTCTCCAATGAGCACTTCACAAACAGCTGTTTTGAAGAAATTTTCAGTGTCTGATTGCCAGGGAAAATGTTACAAGAAAAGGCAGAAATAAAGCCATGTGGGAACAGAAGTAACTGATCAAAATTGCAA
This sequence comes from Argya squamiceps, assembly GCA_037834095.1. Classification (NCBI taxonomy): domain Eukaryota; kingdom Metazoa; phylum Chordata; class Aves; order Passeriformes; family Leiothrichidae; genus Argya; species Argya squamiceps. The sequence continues at coordinate 84,492,479 of JBBMKD010000102.1, forward strand.
TTTTTGGAATGCCTATGAGCAATAATAAGACTCACCTGTGAGAAGAATATTAAATGAGGAACACTGAAGCAGAAATAATCCATTTTGAAGATTTAAAATAGAGGCTTCTTAGAAAACAATTAAGATGACAGAGATGATTATAAAAGACAAAGATAAAATGGCACAACACTCTTAACTGCACTCCAAAGTTATTCTAGAAGGCTAAATGGACAAATAAACATATTCTTCTGCTGCATTTTTAGGCAGACCTCCTGGTCAGTGTTTTCAACAAAATAACAATTCCTTCCTGATCCTCCTGCAATGGGTCTTGATGACTGCAAAGTCACCTCAAAAATATATTTCTATTGTCTGGTTAACTACACAAAAATTACTATTCTAAAACTAAAATGGTGCCTCCCTGAACATGAGTAATAAGGAAATATAAAATATGAGAAATTTAGAGAAAAAAGACAGGGCGTCCTGAGGTCTACCAAAAGGAAGGTATAATAAGAGATTTAAACATGCCAAACTTCAAAGGACATAATATAAAAAATGCAGGGTTTTTTACCATTAAGGTACACTAGATTTACAACAGATCTGCCTGTGAGGCAACACAATGACAAAGAATGACTCTCAGTTATGAATGATTTGGTGGACCAGAATGCATCACATTGTATTATGCTACATTAAAGGTGCAGTTGAGACAAGATGCTTGTCTCAAAGTGCAAGGGTTCATCTCTCTCCCTGTAAGCAACATTAATTAATGTTTCTGTGTACTTCCGGAGCCTTAATGCTTTTACACTGGCAAACCCACAATTTTTTTGATTATTTTGATGTGTTTCTCACTTTATTGGTATATGCACCAAGTTCCAGAGAGTTCTTCATACAGACCAATTGGCAATATTCATCAGAAACTCTGAAACTATAAATGTTGAAATTTCTTTTTAAAATTTTTCTTTTTTTTTTTTTTTTTTAATAAAAGCACTTAAGAAGCAGAAATCTGTACAGTTCATAGAAACACAGAACACTTTGTGCTGGTAGAGGTCTTAAAGATCATCTAGTTCCAACCTCCCAACCACAGGCAGGGACAATTTTCACCAATGTTGCTCAAAACCCCATCCAACCTGGCCTTGAACACTTGAAAGGAATGGTATATTCACAGCTTCTCTCTGAAACCTGTTCCAGTGTCTCACCGCTCCCACAGTAAAGAACCTCTTCCTAATATCCAATCTGAATCTACCATCTTTCAGTTTAAAAGCAGTTTCCTGCTTACTCTCTGACTCCATGACCTTGTAAAAAGTGCCTCTCCAGCATTCTTGTAGACACAGCTTTTTATACTGGAAGGCTCCTCTAAGGCTCCCCCAGAGTCTTCTTATCCCAGCTCTCTCAGCCTACCTTCATAGTAGAGGTGGTCCAGCCTTCAGGTCATCTTCGTGGCCCTCCCCTGGGCTCACTTCAGCAGGTCCATTTCCCTCCACTTCTCATTTTTGGGGCCCCAAAACTGGACACAGAAGTGGAGAATCAGCTCTCTCAAAGTGCTGGCCACACTGCTTTTGATACTGTCCAGGACTTGGTTGGCTTTCTGGGCTGCCAGCACACTCATTGCCATGTCATGTTGAGCTTCTCATCAACCAACTCATCTAAGTCCTTCTCCCCAGGGCTGTTCTCAGTCCATTCTCTGCCCAGGCTGTATTTGCACTTGGCATTGTCCAGACCCAGGTGCAGAACCTTGCCCTTGGCTCTGTTGAACTTCATGGACTCCTCAGGAGGCCACCTCTGAAGCCTGCCCAGGTCCTTCTGGGTAGCACCTCTTGCAACAGCACCACACAGCTTGATGTCACCAGCAAACTTTGTGAGGGTACATCACTAGCTGAAGGAAAAAATTCACCTTCCTTTCAACTTGGATGAAGTTATTCTCTACATAAAAATCTCAGCTTTAAAACTCAGAAAATAGGAATTTCGACAGTAAAAGTCACAAAATTTTGTATTTAAGTACTACAAGGCAAAATCCTCATTCATCTTAAATCCTATGGATAACTTTCAGTTTGCTTTCAATCTTACAAAATTGATAATCAGTATCCACTAAGAGCAACACAGCAGGGTAATTTATGATATTTTCATTTTAGTGACTATATACCAGGGTGCTGAAGTTTGCCTTGTTTGTATAGAAAATATGCAAGGGGAGAATGTTTTTGCTTAGAAAACCAAACAAACAAATACCCCAAAACCAAAACACAAACAAAAATTTCAACACCACTAAACAACCCACACCCTCCCCAGGCTCATATGATTAGACAATTAAAAAATACATAATATTTAACAAGTGGCAGTTGCTGCTAAGTTGGTATTAAAACAAATCATTCCTTAATTAGCAAGCATGCTGCTCACAAAGTAGTTTTATAATTTTTGATCAGAAATAAATTGATTTTTAAGGCTCTAACCTTTTAAGAGACAGGAGAATTCAACCCAAACTTCCTTCATGATAGGAATAGAATCAATGACAGAAGTGTTAATTGGAAGGGACAAAAATAATCATAGAATCATTTAAGTCTGGAAATACCTTCAAGATTATTGAGTCCAACAATTAAACCAGCACCTCTGTTTACCACTAAACCATGTCGTCTTGTACCACATCCATATGTTTTTATGAATACTTTCGGGGATGAAATGACTTCCATTTCTCGGGGCAGCTACTTTCAGTGTCAACTGCCTTTGAGTGAAGAAATCTTTTCTAATATCCAATATTACCCTCCCCCTTAGTATACCATGTTGCAATTTTTTTGTCCCCTTGGTACTGCAGGGTAGTATTTATGATCTCACACCCCATTTGCTGTCAGTGAGCACCCAGCTGTGTCTGCACAATAGGAGCGCTGCCTTGGTACTGCAATCAAAGGCTCTTGGAAATGTCTTTGTAAAGACTCATTTTAATAACTCAAGTAACTTACATTTTGGCATTAAAAATGGTCATAAAAATAAGCTGATAGCACCTCCAATCAGTAGCTCTCTACACTGGCAGAATGGATCTGAGAAATCAATCTGATGTTTTGTTTTCCAAGATCTTCCTTAGTGTAATCAGTATCTGCACCCAGTATATTTATGATCGATTTTTTTCCCCTGTTCTACTTCCCCAGACATGCTGCAGACACATTTCAGTTATTCTGTCATCTTTTAACAGCTTCTCTGTGTCCCCAGTTCCATTTGTTTTCAAATTAAGTTCCTGCTCATTCTAGCAAAGGGTGAACTCCTGATATATATCTATGCTTAACCTGACCATCATCAGTATCAACTTGTTGAATAGCTATTTCAGAAAAGGGAGACCAGTGTGACACTAGAATTCTGGTTCACTGGAGATCAGGATGATAACAGTACTACTACACTATGCTTCTCTATAATAATTTCTTATTACTGCCAGAGTTATTGATGCATGCAGAACAAAAATAAAAAGATGATGAATTAATAAGACTGATGGAGCTTATACAACAGCAAACGGATTCCACCTGCTAGTCTTAACCAAATAATTCTGAGACAAAACATAAAACACTCAGATATTGAGCTTGCTGACATCATTAGCACTGATTTTTTTAGTAGTTGAAAAAGAAAGGAGAGAGCTAGCTAGTTTTTAGCACTTCTCAGAGCAATACTATTCCTTCCTTCCCCTTCTCATTTTTCAGCAGCAGACTAATTTGGTCTGTACAGTGCTATCTACTTTGCTGGCATTGTCAGGGAGTAATTTCCATGCTGTCAAATGCATATTTGGGAAGAAGAAGCCTTTCCTATAGTTCACCCAGAAGAAGCTGCAGATGTCCATGTGTAGGAACCACTTCCTCCTTTATTTCACCAGTTTCTACTGCTTGGACATACCAGGCAATAACACCCTGGATTTCTACTTCTTTGCTCACAAGTTATCCCCATGGGAGAGTCCGAGGACATGTTTCCCTGACCACACTCTCTCCTGATGTGCACTGATGACATGTTTGTGGTGTGAAGGCTCAGCTGAGAGTGACAATGGTAAATGTAACAGTCCTTTCATCTGAACCAAAGAAACTATTATGCAGAGACACATTTCTCAACAGTGGAGTAGACTACAGCTTATCAAAGGTATTTCTGCAGAAACACAGGAAGGAGTTTCAGGGAGGTGACTTCTTGGAGAAATCTGTGCCTGAATGTGGGGATCCATCTCTTCACAGCTGGGTGGAAAGTAAACAGAGGCAGCATCAGTCTCCCCAAGACGATAGACAGGATATGCAATGCATAAATCCAGGAAGCTCCAGCAATGGGAATTTCAAACAAAGCCATGCAGAGAGTCTGTGGTATAAAAAGCCACACTAATAACTGGCTGGCAAATACTCTATAATAGGTTTCTCTAGTACTAAAGTTTAACTCCCCACTCAGTTCCAAGAGAATTTAAAAACAACTTATACTTTACTGTTTATTATTTTGTTTTTCTTATCTTTTTTTTCATATCACATTATTATGCAACTTCTTACATGCATAGCAAAACCAAAGTCTATTTCTGATTTCATGAACACCAAGAGGAATGTTTTCTTAAGCAATTAGTAATCATCCTAAGACACAGTTCTACTCATAGTTATAAAGTCAGGATAAGAAAATACTTGAAATGCAAAGCATATCCACTACTAAATTATCAAAAAGACATAATAGCAGGATCGTAAATATGTGGTATGTATATTTAGTATTTATTATAGAAATTTACTGCATATAAATTATAAGGAAGTGCCAGATGCATCAAATAAACATGAGTAAGGAAGGTTTCATACCCCCAGAGCTATATATGATGCTGTCTTATAGCTCTCTGGTTGAAAACATTGTGTGAAAATCACTTCACCTTGCTTAACTGGAATTGGATTCTCTAGGGCTTCTATTCTGCATTAACCAACTAGTACAAAGCAAGTTTCTATGGACTATTCTCCCCATAAGAAAAAAAAATGGAGTCTTTACTAAGTAGTGTTCCAAGGAATAAAAAAGTAGTACTTTTTTAGCAGAAGCATATCTTCTAACTGTAGTTCTTCCACTGCAGAAAGACATCATAATGGATTGCATTTTTCTCTTAAGTATTATTTTTAAATTCTCCCTTTAATTTTTAATATTAAAAAAAGGAAAAAATATAATCGTTATACTCAGACCACCAGACCTTAGAAACGTGAAAGGGAAATGTTGCCTAGCAAAAACAAATAGCTCCCCTAGCCATAATATATGCATGAAGAATGAAGTAAAAATAATGTTTTTGTTTCCCCCTTAATATACAAAAAAATTTATTAAAGGATAACTTATACTCTTTCACAAAGAAGGAAAAAAAATTCAAGGAAAATTGGTATAGGATTAGCACAGAGTTTAGTCATTGTTACTAGTGATTGAGAAGCAGCGGGTAAAAACAGATTTCCTTGGACACTTGATAGGGAATCTTTAGGTCAATCCATGCGTTTGAGCCAATAAACAGCATTGTCATATTTTTTCCCCTTATTAGTTCTGTGAATTTTTTGTAACATTTTAAGAATTGTTTACTTTCAGTAGGTATTTCAGTGAAATAAATAGCCACCAGAAGAAATAGATATTTATGCAAACAGTTCACATAGAAGAAAACACCAGCACATGCTCTAGCTAGCTTTTATCTTCTAAAGACAATGACAACTTAGCATTATATTCACAAATGAAATAAAGCCAGCTCTACTCACCAAATTACGACTACTTTGAGTAATTTCAGCCACTACTTTGACTGAATGCTATTTGTCACATATCAAAAGCATTTCTGACACTCATACTTACTTAAAGGGAAAATAAGTTTCCCACGCCCATTCACTTTTCAGGCTGGATAATAGCTTAGATTGCTTGTCAAAATGCAAAGTTCCTTCTGAATCTCTCTGTGGTGTTGATGGCAAAAAGATAACATGAAAGAAGTGAGAAAAATGCTAAAACTGGAGTCACTAAAGTGTTTTTGTTTAGGATGCACACAACACTTGCACTGCTTACTTCAAGTCAGCTTCATGATGCTGACTTTAAAGTGAACAATGACTCAACATAAATGAATACATAAATTAATTTATTGAAGAAAAAATACTGCCTCAAGTCTGTTTTTATTTTTATGATACTAGTGGAAGACCAAGCATCAATTTTTAACTTCACTGCCTTTAGCTTTCTTCATGCTGGTCAAAGGTGAAACTTAGGAAGGCTCAGGATCTTCTGGAGTCAATAACTTCTTTCAACAATTTAAAGGGAATAAAACAAAACTGCAGAAAAATACTGAATGGCAACCTCAGCTTTTTTTTTTTTTTTTTAAAATCCCATCTGGAAATTAATTTTCCACTGACAACCACTTTTTTCATTTCACTGGGAAGAACTTAAGATATAGTCAGGATAGGATTTCCAGCCATGCCTGCTTCAGAGGGTATAAGTGCTTAGTCCTCACCACAACAATATAGAGGACAGCTGATGTTTTTTTGAAGCCTCCTTGGTCCTGCAGTTGATGCTCATTTGAACTAAAGGTGCAACTAAACATTGCTAGCAAAAGAGCTGTCTGCTGACTGGATACACCATGAAAGGACCTCTAGATGGGAACGTTTTGATAGGTAAGGCATAGAAATACTGGTGTTTGACATCCATATTATGCATAGAGTGTCATTAGGTATCTTATCAGCTTGTTTTGAGAGAGCAAAAGACAAATGCAAACACTATGGGAAAAAGAGCAAGCCCATGCAACCAATAACACAAGTTTTGGAACAAAGCATGAATACTGTGCTAGGCTATGCTCATGAGAAACTTGCAGACTTTCACAGACCTTCCTCTTCCCTATCAATCTGCAAATGCCTCACATACAAATCATAACTAAAAAGAGAACATGCTGCACATCGAAAATGTATGCATACTGCAGCTGCATCCCATTCCTCCAAGCTGACTTGAAGTAGTTATCTCTAGCTAATTAGCTCTCCAAAAGCCTGTGAAGTCCAGAGATACTCAGGTGATATTGTTGATAACGTGCAATTATGATGTAAATTACAAAGACATGAGGTTAAGAACTGGAAAGAAATGGACTTACTTTGTCCTTATTAGAATGGGTTATTATTAAAGACCTGACTTAAATATGACAGATTACATTTCATTTCCTACCAGTCTTCTGAGATGAGCATCTTATCTTGAGATACAATGTCAGGGATGTTAATTGCTGTGAAGTACAGAGCACAGAAGTTCAGCTAGGAACACTGCACTTTCTGATTCATGAATATGAAAGCGCAGACTGAAGCAAGTGATAAATGACCCATCTACAGCTAAATGCTGGTAATATTCATATTGATACAAAAATCTGCCCAGAACCTAAAATTCACAACATCAACGAGCTAAAGGCTCATATTATAGTTTCTGACTTTCCTTGTTACAGCTGGGTTTTAAACTGTAGAAACAAAGGTCCTGAAAGTATGATTCATACCCCAGCTGGAAAGCACATAGTTTCTTAATGCATTTTCTGTTTTTCAGTGCAAATCCTGGTATTATTGTGGGCGGGCAGTATCAAACATACATAGTCCAAATGGCTGATATCAGAGCATAACAACTGACTGTGCAATGAACACTGCACTGGCTATACAAGCACAATTGATTTGCCATCATTTCACAGTCAGATTCTTCCTTGAAAATACTCGGAAGCAAATAGGATTGCTCTTCTCATGTTTGGGGGTTTTTCTTTCTTTAGTAACACTGCATCAGGAATAACATTCTTTGCAGTCTAGGAATGTGGAATGCAGAGTTTTCCACACTGTTAGAATTTGAACTCCTTTCTCTCATACTCAAAACCAGATTTTTTTTTTTAATCTTTAAGTTTTCATTACTGGAAAAACACAACCATAAGATACTTTAAATATGTTTTATTTTAATACCTACCACCACTCATAATTGTAGCATCCAGGATCTAGCTGCAGCTTGGACTCGTTCTGGAAGGACTCAGGGTGTATATCTGGGAAGAGGCAATTCCTGTCCTGATAGTTTTATCTTTTGGACAGGTAAGGTGATTAACAGATTAGAATTAGAATTTGTGTCCTTTTGTAACAGGCTCAAAGTCAAGCTACTAAGAGATTAAATTGTCAGCAAGGATGACTATGTGGAGCAGAAGCAGAACTCACTTTCTTTCATTATTTCAGCAACCATCTTATTAAAAAATCATGTTTTGTTTTTAGTTTCTCACCAAGTAAGACTCTGGAAAGCAAACCCATGTTAAAAATTTTTATATAGAGAAGAATTAGTGGAAAAATTAGTGATTCCCAGTGCTCTAAGAAGGACTATATGCTTTCAAAATTATCTCAAAAGCCCATTATCCCCTTCAACTGAAATCATCCCCCTGTAACAAATGACACAGTAATAGTGACGTGGTCACATTTCTCTACTGAATTTGCAACCCAGGTTACTCGAGTGATGGATTTTGTCCAACTCAGCTATAAACAAGCTTGCCCCTATTTAATAAAAATCACTAATTTTTAGGTAACTTGATTTGTGCATTTCTCTCCCTGTTCCATGTGTCATGTAGCTTTGTTATATTTCACATTATCAGCTAAAACCAAAACCTACTGTATATTCATAAATTCGAACATGGGACCTGGGAAAAGCTCCCTGAATTTTGTGGTGGCAATGTTATTGTGTAAAACCCCCAGATTTCAACTGAACAAAATACAAAAAATAGTGTAACCTCTAATACTATTTATTCTAATAGTCATCTTGATACTCAATTTTCAATTTACTGTATTCTGGCATTTTAAAGTTTTCAGTGTTCTATGGAATTTCATTCAGAAAATACACTCTAAAAAGTAGATAGGGAACATTCAGAAATGTAATGCAGCTAGTACTTCACACACAGAAGAGTGCTGAGGGGATTGTAGAACATGCCGGTTTCTGGTTTCTGTCATATCCATAAACAGCTATCTTGGTTTGGCAAGACAGGCATCTGCCAGGGAAAGCTGAAGCTTGCCTTGGAATGGAGAATGTAAATTCCTCCCCTTCCAAATGATTACAATTTGGCAATTAAAGGCTTTTCAGGCAAAGATTAGGAATAGGAATAACAGTCCTTTACTAAAAATATTAAGAATACAAATGTAGTAATATTAAAAAAACCCAAGTAAAGAAAACAGAAAATCCTAGAAACCCTGACAGGGTCAGAAAATACAACCTGACACTCTGTTGGTCAGGGTGTTGAAAACAGTCCAAAACCCTCCTGGAGTAGCAGATGTGGTTCTGTTGGGGTAGAGATGGTCCCATAGAGGGCTCCAGTGCTTGCAAGATGGACCCAACCTTTCCTCTGGGTATCCAGTAGAAACTCGCTGTCCTGCTGTTCTGAATCTCAGCTTTTATCCAGGTAGGAATGCTTGGCTCCTCCCCTTGGGTGGAGCATCTCACAATGGGATTGATGTAATTTTATCAGTCATGCAGTGAGCCTCAATGGCCCATTAAAAGCAGATATCATCCCGGAGGGAGGATGGGTTGTGGAAGAGATTAACACTGCCCCACCTCGTTTTAACAGCTGGGTCATTAACAGAAAGATACTCACCCCTCCCCCCCAAGCTACGAGATAAGGAAAATCACCTCTTCACCCTGTTTCAACAGATGGGAATAGAATACATCTTGCATTGCAACCCAAGGCACACCAGTATTTTGAATACCAGTTGTTCTTATCTCTGTGAAAATCTTTTGCCAATTCTAGCTCTACTAGGCTTTTTCTTACCAACAGACATTATAACACCAAGTTCCTGGGGTGATTATAGATTGTACGAAATTATTTTTTTAATTTTTTTTTTGTCTCCTACATAAAGGGAGTGAATGTAAGTATGCACCTGAACTTCTTTTCTGCAACAGCTACTAGTTACTTCCCCCATCTATTTTCTCTGGCATTCTTTCCTCTGACCTAAACACAATTTCAAAGTATTTCACCTCATCCAGGTTTTAGTTTACCTGTTTCCACCTTCTGCAAGAATTATATTCTCCACTATGTTTTCCTTCTCTAGATGTGATGGCACTTTCATACACATTGCTAAACGCTGTACAGATATTTCAATTGAGCCATCCTAATGCCAGCTAGAGCTATATGTTTATTTTGGTTTATGTTATATGAAATTAGCTTTGAAGAAACTTTGAAGAAGAATGTTGAACAAGCTTATATTTGTTCTTCCAATATGGATGGTAATGCCATAAATACTTACATCCTCTATTCTTGTATCATCTATTATTTTTGCATTTCTTAAACCCCTTTTCAGACCATTACAAAATTTAAACTACCTACAGAGCCTTTTTTTTTTTTTTTGCGAAAAAGCTTTTGCAAGAAATAATAATAATTTAGTTATTCTTACAATGATTATTTGCTTTTACTGCAGTAGTACCTAGGGATCCCAGGCACTGACTGAACAAGCTACGCAGTCAGAACAGAAAGAGCAGTTCTCACTCCACACAGTTTTCAGGTTAAAAGAAAATCAATCACTTTTTATACAATTTGGTATTCTCAGCTGTAAATAAATAAGGACAAATCCACTACGGGTGCAGATATTAATGCAGCTGCGGTGAGTTAAAACATGCCTCTCAAAAACTTTTCATTACAACCTACTTTCTCAACTCCCCTTTCCCTAATGTTCAGTGCTTCCTGAAGAATTAATGACATCCTACCCAAACTACTGTACTGTGAATTTTATGTGACAGATGGTATTTATATGCAAATAAAGGTTTTCATTAATTCTTCTTTGTCAAGTTTTTATATTTAAAAATTAGAGTTACACTTGGTCAGGTTCAGGATGCAATTTGAGAGTATTGATTTTGATCTGAGTGCATCTTGAGTTTAAGACTCTGAGCTGTCATTAAAAAAAGGAAAAAAAGTAGCTCTACTCACAGACATAAGCAAAGCTACCAACATGAAATGAGAAGCTGGTACAAATCTGATATTCTTGCCTTTTTGTTTCCAAAGGGAAGCCACATAGTTATTTAAACCAGATTGCTGAATATGAAATATCAGCATTTGAATTTTACTTTATTTTTTTTTAATATAAGGTCACTTCTACACAGAATTTCAAGTGGGGCCTTGGTTTCTTTGCCACAAACAGGAAAAACTGAATGTGGCCCTAGAAATCACTCTGTCTCACCAACTGCTCCAACTCTACCAGAATGGACTATACTTGAAGAGAGAAGCAACCTGTCCCTCCTGTCAGAGCAATGGCATTGCATAGCAAGAATTTACTAGTCAAAGAGAAGAATAAGAAAGATGGAATGTATGCCTATGTATTGTGTACCTTTGGCATATAAAATGATCCTGAACTCTGATCCTTGTTCAAGGCATTGCTTATGAACTTGCCTTGAAGAGATATACTACAACTAAAAGTAAGTAAAATAAAACTCAGAGAATAAACTCTTCTTCATACATTCTGTTCAAAATGCTGCTAGACTTCTAATTCTACTTTTTATGAAAAATGTAATTGTTTGCCTTGATTTACTATATTCACATTAAATATTCACATTTAAGACAAAAATTTTTATGCTTGTAATGACAGAAATGTGACCTGGGCTCACTCCCCAGATGAGGTAAATATGTGATTAAAAAAGCAGTATGTGATGAGCCTAAATGATTTTTGAATAATGAGCAAAATTTTGCACAGCTAATTAGAATATTTTTGACTTCTTTTAATAAACTTTAACAGACGTGTTAAGAAAAAATATCTGGCTTTACTGAGAAAAAAATGTTGAAGTGTGAATAATTTTTTGGGGTTTTTTTCTGGAGAGGGAAAATTTCTAAAATTTAAAGAAAAACTATATACTCTTTGGAACAGAGAATACGAATATTTTAATCTGATGCAATGATACTCTTAGCTGTCTATAACACATTTCCTTCATTCCTCTTGGATCCATGCAGGAACATAAAGTTGATCTGCCTTCTTATGGAATTTTATTTGCACTAGATGTATGGCTACAGCAGAAATACTTTTCTAACTTTCTTTGCACTGACTAACGCTCAGTATCCTCCTCTAAATTCACCAAGCTCTGACCAAAGGTCAATTGTATTAACCTGTGGTATCTCAGTAAGAAAGGGCTTAACCCACCCCTTCTCACCAGCACTTCAGGAGTCTGATTTTTAAAAACTGGAAGAGTGGCTTTAAATCACCCTGTTCACTGTAGAGACAGCACTCTTTGGTTTAAAATTGGGCTCAGTGTACAAATCAAGATTCACACATGAATCAGTCAGTACAGGGGGAAACATGACAGTACTTCCACACCTAGGCACAGAAGTAGGTTGTAAGCTCGTGCCTGCCATGAGAAGCTCACAAGGGAAGGGCTACGTTCACATGGAAACTTTTCAGTGACTGAAGTCTTCTCACTACTCTTCTTTAGTATTTCCTAAAATATGATTTGTTTTTTTAAAAATATCACCTTTAAATAATTTTTTTCTAATGGTGATAAAGCTCCAATTAACCACACTCTTATACAAGTTTGTTATTCTGTTCTTTATAATGTCTTATTTTTAAGTGTGTAATGCCATTTTATTTTTCTCAGATAAAAAGCACAGGTTTTTGTCGAATAGAGTGTTCTTACATATAACACAGTTTTTACTATCAGGGAAATACTAGAGTCACCAAGACTCTAGACCTAATTATATAATATTTATAAAGGAAATTTGAGGCTCACATTGTGAAGGATATTATGGGAAGTCTCTGAGAGTAGTAAAATAGTATGGTTGCCCAGGAGCATGATAATGTCTGTTTTTTTAAAAAATAGTAAAGATGGGGTGGGGAGGGGGGAGACAGCAGCTATAGGCTCATATTTATAATTAACCTAGCCTGTAAAATCCTTGCAATAGTGTCAACTAAGATATTACTGTCTACTTTACTCAAATTAATTTGTCCTAACCAAATGGGCTTTATGAAAACAAGGCTATCAAAAAATAACATCAGTTTTAAATAGACTTAATAAACATTGAACAACACTGGAATAACCATTCAGTGCTGTTTTACTTTGTGTAGAAATGTGGCCTGGGTGAATACCCTGAATTACCCTTTCAATGTAAAAAAAGAAATTTAGAACTAGGGATGAGTTCTATAGTCAAATCACTAGTTTCTTTCAATATTTCCAGGCCATAGAAGGGTTGGTTACTCTGTTGTTGCCTTTTGCTGTTTCATTTTCCCTTCACAGGGAAATGCTTTACTTTATAAGCATTTCAAACCACTGATTTAATTTACTTTGAAGTGATAAAATGTAGCCATCAAGCAAATAATTTCCCATAACATTCAGAGTTTCACTGTAAGTTCTGTCATTGGAGTACCATGTCTTTACACCTCTTTCATTTCCTATGGAGGGGAAAGGCCATAACCTCTCATTTTCCTAATGATGCCAAGCTAGTCAATCCTGCAGAAGAGAGTAATTTCTGTCATATCCCCCTGTAGTCCTTCTACAAACTGTATTTTGAGGAGGATTGGGAAGGAGGTCTAAGAACAGCAGTTTCGTGCTTCAAACTGCATTACAAAATGCAAACAGATAAAATATATCCAACTTAAAATTTACCACTGATACAAACAGGACGCTGGACCAGTAGTTAATCACCAGAGTCCCCTCCAGACTGCCTGAATCCTCATTTCTATGCTCTGGGGCTAAAAGAGCGAACAGAAAATCCACAGGAGAAAAACAAAACAAAACAAAACAAAACAAAACAAAACAAAACAAAACAAAACAAAACAGCTGGAAACAGCTGGGAACCTTTAAAGTCACAACTGTTGTGAATTTGGAAAAAAAATAAAAACATCATCACAAGCTACAGGTATGGTGGATACAATTTATGAAGTAAGATGATTGATTTAGTCATATTGACATACTGGCAAGACATCTAAGTCACCTCTCCAGACAGCCCTCAGCAGCTGTGTTGCCATGCATTTCCTGAAGTCCAGAGTAAGCTGGGTGCAGCCATCACATCCCCCACTGGAGGTTATGGCTTAAGTGGAGGAGAAGGGGGGCACAGAGCCAAAGAGGCTGAGCAACCACACCTTTCTGTTAGTCCAAGACTTAGAGGGATCAATAATATCCAGACAAAGGAATAAGATATTTTTGGGCAAACATTAAGAGATGCAAGGTTGCAGATGGTGATAATGAATGCACATGTGACAGGGATAGGGCAAGACACATTAGCCAGTAATTTGTCTGGGCTCAAAACTCTCAGGCAGATAGGGTGAGTGTCCACCTCCCAGAGCAGATCTTCCTTCATGGCTCCCTGCTTCCCAGTGTCCAACACACTTCCAGATAGACAAACACCTGGGGTGCACAAATGAGCTGCTGCCCATGAGAGGCCAGCTCAGAAGACAAAGGGACAAACAAAGAAGAGTGAGGGAACCATCCCCCAGCATCACCAGGATGCAGTGAGACCTTCATTGGTGCCCAGTTCTTCCAGCTTTGCTGCATCTCTGTCCAGGCTCTCTGGCGAGGAGATGCTTCCATAGTTGCAATGTAGGGTAGAAAACTTACAGAGCTTCTCACTTCATTCCTGCCCACCTGAGCACATACTGTGCTTCCATGTGGCAGAGATTGCTGCCTCTCTGCACAGTTGGGGCAGGTAGTTTCATGGCAAATATCAAAAGATAATATCCTACATATACTAAAGAACCCAGAATTTCAGTTATCAGTATAAGAAACCTCATATTATACGAGACATTCAAAATCTCCATTAGCTTAGCTCTGCTGACTGCACAGGCCAGATTTTCAAGCACATTGGGAATAATTTATTTGCTTTCTCTCTTGATTACTAAACACCACACATGAAAGGTAAACAAAAACAATTATTTGAAGATGCAATGTTGAATTTAATACTACAGATATCAGTCATCTCTCAGATTCTGATTTTCCCTGGAACTGTTGAGTAGTGCTTTGTCAGCAATGACGTTCTTTTCTGGCAGTTCCCTGCACTGCAGCAAAGAGCTGACAAAAAGTAACTTGAAATGGAAAAGTACCCCGCACAACTCCCATACATGTTCGTATTACCAAGAAGCAATGAGTATGTATTCAGCCTTAACAACCAAATAGTGTAATTTCCAAATAAAACATTGCAAAGTAAAGTTCTATAGAAATGGAAGTTCCTGCGTGAAGAGAAGCCCTCATAAATGAATATCAAGCAGTACGTAAACTGCTGAGATAATATATCTCCCATGCACTAAGAGTATGCATTTAACAGCTTTTATCTGTCCTCATGCATGCAGCTGATAGTCATTACAGTAGCATTAGAACTGCACCAGATTTATCACATTTGCAATGTAAATTTATCACCATTCAAATAATCCTAGCACCTGTGCCTTACCACTAATAGAAATTCCATTACATTTGCAGTTTCCCCCCATCGTTCACAGATGAATGAACCTATAAGTGAAGATGAAATGTAAATTTAAAACCACTCTTTCAGAAGTTTTGCCCTTAAAATTTGTTCAGGGGAGTCTCTTCCACTGCAATGGAAAATAGTTCTTTTTATAATGTTTCTTGTACAGACCAAAAATTGATTCAAGGTGGTAAAGCAGTCACATGAGCAGCATTCATTCATATTTATTCAACAGATTGCATCAGGCATCCATTTTCACCTAAAATGCCAGGGAAGTAAGGATTTAAACCCCCTCCCTTCTTTTAGTGGAGCAGAGCATGCTAAAGGGTACACTGTGTGACAGAGGACTGGACTCAGTCTGGTTATACTGCAAGACTGTAGGTCCCAGAGAACCCTCATGGGTCACTGCAATTTTTATGGAGGCTTCTATATAGACACCTATTTCTAAAGCAGCCCCCATGAAGAACTAGCTAGAACAAACAGAGGATCCCCCCCTTCTCACACCTGCCTGTAGACTGAAAAAAGTGGAGTTGTGTTTTTCTGTCTTGTACTATCTGTGAGGCTGGTTTGCTCCCCAATGTGGAGAACTGCTGGCAAATATCCACAGTGCTGATATGTCCTAAAGTTACTCTACACTGTATTACAGGTGAGATTCATGGCTACGGTACCAAGAAGAGTTTAATTTAAAATCCCCTCCCCAAAAATTTTAATAGAAGGATTTATGACCAAAAAAAATTAAATCAGCTTAATATAACAAGATTGATATGCTGGTTTTGCATTGATTGACATTTGGTGAGGGGAGGAGCTAACCACGGAAGCTAACCACCAAAACCACTACAATGGATTAATTTTAATCAAACATTTTTATGATGACACAAGCATACTTTATTATGATGTAGATTCATGTGGTTCCTGAATAAGAAACATAAAGCAAATGTTTAAAGAAAAAAAA
This sequence comes from Argya squamiceps, assembly GCA_037834095.1. Classification (NCBI taxonomy): domain Eukaryota; kingdom Metazoa; phylum Chordata; class Aves; order Passeriformes; family Leiothrichidae; genus Argya; species Argya squamiceps. The sequence continues at coordinate 84,508,726 of JBBMKD010000102.1, forward strand.
CTTTTAGAATGAATACAGTGAATGTTAAAGTAAATTCTTCCAGGTGTCAGGCTACATAAAATAAAATAAAATAAAATAAAATAAAATAAAATAAAATAAAATAAAATAAAATAAAATAAAGTAAAATAAAAT
>JBBMKD010000102.1:84513713-84527398 GCA_037834095.1 Argya squamiceps
GGCAGGAATGGGGGGGTAAGGACCATACCAAGTACATACAGATAACAAATCCAAATACAAATTAAAAACTTGAATCCTGCGCTGCAACATTCATGTATACATACACACCCCCTTTTTTTACCTGTCACAATTTGATTACCTTTGCATCTGAAGATCAACTCTTATTTTCTTCATAAATTATCAAAAACCCACTGAAGTCACCTTTCTTTCTCCATTTACCCCAACAGAACACATGAGTTTTGCTATTATGATACTAATAATATATGTGAAAGACTTGAAAATAATTACCTAGAAAAAATGAGAATAACTTACACAGAAGTAAAGCTTTAAAACAGCATGTCATGAAATCTGAAGATCTTAAATTACAGATGATGCCAACAGCTCATAAAAATTGTTGTTTATTACATCATTCACTGAAAGCTAAAATCCCAATTCCAGGAAAATCAGCACATGCCTTGACACTGATGTTAAGATAGTCACAACTTCACTCTTTCTCAGTCTGCTCCTAGTATTATCAGTAGTTACTAATTTCCTAGAACATTCTTTCTGGTACTTAGGGAAGAGCATAACTATAGATAAGAAGGTTCATTATGGCTGGTCTGAAATGGATCTATTTTATTACATTCGGTTATGCATATTTCTATGTAATTGAAGCTAAATGAGTAGACAGACTATCATGACATTTTATGATAAGTTTAAATTATATGCAAGTATTCAGGGCCTGGAATGAGAAGCTTTTTATGCTTTAAAAATAAAAATATACTAATTAATGCAATTAATAAAAATTTTATGTAGAGAGAGAGAACTACATTCACTGTGCACTAAGGTGTCATTATAATAACCTCCTGCTGAATAAAACATCAAGTACATATTTTTTCTGTTGCCCTAGATGACACAGTTATCACTGATGATTTACAATTGTTATATAATAGATGCATTTCACTAATTTATAGATGCCAAATGGTCTTCCTGTGGAACATTCAAAGGAACATTTTACCATCTTTTAACAGAATGGAAACAGCTAATATGCAAAGATCTGGCTGTGCTAATTACACTTCTGAGAAAGTCTATTACTTTTTTTTTCCCTGACACTTAGAGTCACATTTGAGAGCCTGAAATATCCAGAAAGAAGCAGTGGAGGATCTTCCATCGAAAGAGATGTTGCAACTTTCAACAACTGTCTTTGAAACAATATTCATTGTCATTTATTTCCCTGCCAGGAAAAAAAAAATGCACATACAAAAAAAATAATACTGCTAAATGGCTCTGTTTAACCCTTTTGCAAAGTGAAACACTTGGAAATATTCACCTGAATACCTCGTATAAGTACCTTGCTTCAGGTGAGGATCACTTGGCTGCAACAGCAGTATGAGCTAAAATGAGGGTGACTGCTGCTTCCCACTCCCACTTCCAGGGGGAGAAGTTCCTTCCGAAGGGAGGGGCAGGGAGGGGTCTTCTGCAGGAGCCTGAAAGCCTATCTTTCCTGAAAGTGTGAGTACACCAGACTCCCACAGCCCAGCCACTGTCGCCCAACACGCTACAATGCAGCCAAGAAACACCGTTAAGACTGAACAAATGAAAGGAAAAATTTTCTAGGTTAATTGTCAGTAAATCAGAACTGTGAAGTTACTGAATTTCATTCTTATACAGATAAAAACGTATTACAAGAGGCAGCTTTCAAGATGATGGAAATTAGTTTATCTTCAGGCCTTATTCCTGAATAATAAAATTATTCTTTCTTTATATGAACCAATGCCCCTGGACATAGACACCTCTAAATAAGACTAGAAGTAGTTTCAGGTATCATAGAAATTCTCTTTTTATTTTTTCATAGATATTTTCATCATCAGTCAAATAATTTTCTTTGTCCTATTGTTTCAATTCAAATCAGTTGTGATCAGTGGGAGTCTCTATATAAAACACTAAGACAACCCATCTCAGTGGATGTTAACTAGTCTAAGTCTCCTTAGTCTTTGATATAGTCCAATATTTGTCTTTGGCAGGTGTTTCTTGCACAAATAAAACTTTATGAGTATTCCTTTATGAACATCTGCCAAGATCTCTAATGGAAACTTTATATTAATTGAATATTTTGATAAATTACATAACACTTTAGCATCTATATGAACCATTCAGAGAATACAGTTGACCTCTAAATTAGGTCAACTAGTTTGGACTATCACATAACAAAACACAAAGCTAGATAACTAACTACCTATCTTTCTCTTACCTACTGAAGACAACTTTAGAGCAACTGTTATTTTATCTAATAATGTTCTAAAAGATAGCCTCCTTTTGTTCACTTAGTAAAGTTCTTTTCACAAACCATCAACATGAGGCTTTCATTCATCTTATGTTTGCTTCTATTCATACCTTTCCAGTTTTCGCGAAAATCAAATTGTTTGTTTTATACTTATTAAATATCCTGGTTACTATGAAAGGTGAGCCCTTAGAAAGGATTGTCATCAAACAGATAAATTAATTATTTCTCAGTCTGCATGAAAGCAGGGTAGGGTAAGGGTTGGCAAGGTTTCTTTTACAGACAATGTATTTTGAGGGCAATTACAGCAGTGCTGGAATCCATTCCTCAGTTCCATCAGTTCTTTTTTTTTCAATTCAATTTCAAATATAAAACCTGGCAAGTTAAAAGGTGCATACCCAGGATATATCTTACTACTGAACTCCTGAACTGGTGAACAGTCATAAATTTTCCAAAGGTCGTTGTGTCTGGTTTACCTCTATTGTTCAGGAGGGATAACAGTGTGCAATTATTCCTACTGGAAGAATCTACCATTATACCAGGTGTTTTGATTGATTTTTTTCCATAGTAGGTTTATGCCCACTGTGTCCAGATGTCTGACAATATGTAATTTGCCTTGGAAAACAACTAGCAAAGAAAACAACAAATAACCAGCCAAATGTCAGCCACTGTGCCCAGTCCATTTTGAGATTTTTGCTGCTCAGATGTGAGAATGATTTCCATCTGTTCCTATGTGAGATAAAGATTTAGAGTTGCTGGCAATGGGGAGCCTTTAAAAAAGCCAGCCCATGCCAGGGCAGCTTGTCAGTGTGCATGGATGCAAGTAATCCCAAACCTGAATAATGAGCACAGTGGAAGCTGTCTGTTATAAACCAACAGGCTTCTCATTTCTATCATAACTCATTTTCTGCATTGAAATCTAAGCCCTTTGAATCTTCATGACACAGTGTGATGCCCTGGGTCAGGATGACAGTGTCTGCCAGCTGGGGACCACACAGCTGTGCCAGCATAAGCAGTTACAGGAGTCCCCCTATGTCTAGCGTCATTGTTTGCCCAAGCTGAACATGAGCTTACCTAAGACTCAAGCTTGGATCCCTGGAGTGATACAGCAACAAATCTGTCTGATAAACCAGAAATGGTTTTGCCAGTGCCTAAGTAAGGAGATGTTACAGCAAGCTCCCTACAGACCAAACTTGTCCTTTGTTTTCACAGAATCACAGAACCATTTAGGTTAGAAAAGACTTCTGAGATCACTGAGTCCAACCTTTAACCCATCACCAACACATCAACTAGATCATGGCACCAACATGTCAACTAGATCAAGTGCCGCATACAGTCATTTCTTGAACACTTCCAGGGATGCTGACTCCCTGGAAGTCCATTCCAATGTTTGACCTCCCTTTCATGAAGACAATCCTCGTGATGCCCAACTTGAACCTCCCCATGTGTAGTTGAGGCTATGTCCCTTGTTGCCAGGGAGAAGAGGCCAATGCACACCTCGCTACAGTCTCCTTTCAGGTGGTTGTAGAGAGTGATGAGGTCTCCCCTGAGTCTCCTTTTCTCCAGGCTAAACAACTCCAGCTCCCTCAGCTGTTCCTCATGGGACTTGTGCTCCAGACCTTTCATCAGCTCCATTTCCCTTCTCTGGACTCACTCCAGCACCCCAATAACCTTCCTGAATTGAGGGGACAAGAACACAAGGTGTACCCTTATCACTGATAGCACAGGGGGACAATACCTATCCTGGCCCTTCTGGTCACATTATTACTGATACAAGCCAGGATGACATTGGACCTGCAGTAAAAAGAGTAGTTTCTGTTCCACCAGTCTCACTACTTTCTGCATCACAACTTGAAAATTAATTTTCTAACATCATGAGTCAAAAACCAAAGACACCATGGATTTACCAAATTAATTCCTGAGACACGCAGTTAAACCCTTAAATAAAAATATCAAAGAAATAAAAATCTAAACATATGGAAAATTCTGAACAAAATCCCAGTCATTGTCCCCAAGCTGAGGCATGTTGTTGATGACTTTGATGATGCCAAGTACTTCCCAACTCCACAATGCCATTTGAAGTCTGTTATGACCATAAAGGGGTTTTACTGGCTTAAAGAACATCTGCAGTTTAAGACTGCCTCTGACATTACTATTACACCTGCAAATCTCCATGAATTTCTAGGCATCCCCTTTGTGTCCTGGTTTTGTAGAGACAGTACTATAAACAGATGTATTGAAATATAAGAGTTTGCTGCACTTAGAGAACAGACCATGGAATCTAAACATGCATGACTTCATGGTAAGTAAATATCTGTGGGCACATTACCAGTGTACTATCCATGCTATGTTTAAATAAAGTGCCAATTATGTTCTTTGAGATCTTAGAGATAATAAAGAAGCAATCATATATATACAAAACTGAAAAATACTGATTTCTTTCACATACCCCTAACACCCTCCTCCTGTAAATCATTTGCTGGAAGTCTTGAAATTGTCCTTTAATAACTCCAGTGACATACAGGCATGAGAAAAGGAGCAGATATAACTGAGCAAATCAATTCAAACGGTAGGGTATTTTGTCCACCTCAACCTTTTCAATCTTGCTGTTGGCCTGGGTTGAGTCCAAAGGCAGCTTTTCTTTCATAGTTCCACAAGCCTTTCCTGGAAAATGGATGTCATGATCCACACTGGCTGGTTGTTTTTTGTCTACAGGCTTCAGAGTTGCTGGCAGAGCTGCTCTTCCCCTGCCTGGGACACAGTGGTGCATGAGGAGGGGATTGCTCCATTTTCTCATTATTTCTCAGGCATCTTTAAATGGATAGGGTTGATGCCTCATCTGTCCTTTTGAGGTGCTGAACAATTTCAAATGCTGTTGGTTATCTTGTCTACAAAACTACTCTTCCAGGAGAAACTCTGAAAATTAAAACTCTACTTCCCAAAACAACACCCAAACTTGTGCCACTCTGTGCTAGCTACACTGCATGGCAGTTTAATGCAGTGAAAACAATATGGTGTTGAAGTTTTGCAGAAGCTTGCCTGCCTTCCTATTCCTAGAAATCAGGGAGAAAAATGAGGGATGAACCCAAAAAAGCAGTGTCACTGAGGAAAGGTTCAAGATTTGCTTACCTTTTTGTCCTCCATCAATGTCCAGAATAGCCTGTACTACTAGCGTTACCCACCTGCTATGGGAGGATGACAAAACTGAGATTTCTGTTCTGGCTATGCATCACTTTATGGAGTATTATACATTTACTCTGTCATGTAGAAAAAAGCTCCACTATCATAAAATAAGAGGTTCCTGAACTCCAGACAGCTTCAGACACCAGTGTGTGTTCTCCACAGTCCGCCTAAACTGTATCCAAATTGCTGTTGCTCCCCTGCTGCACTCAAAGTCATTGTCACAGCTGCAACATTAAATAGCCTCAGGACTTGTAAAATCCCAGTAATGCTTTAGGCTTGAGCCAAAAGTTTGAGGTCAGGGAGGTTTGCTGTCAGGGTGCCAGGATTCCCTTGGAAAAATGAAAAGGAAAAAAGATATTAAAGAAAAAAGAGAGGATTAAAGGAAAGGTTCCAAAGGCTTGGAGAACAAATATGAAGGCAGGAAGAGCTCATTCTGAGGAGATGCAAAAGAAGAAAGTGGGGAAGGAAAGAAAAGAAAGAAACATTATAAAGATAGCTGAGTTTGGAGAACTGGACCTCAAATAAACTGCAATACAGCAGCTTTATGGCCTAGTCCCTGCAGTGTTACGTGAAAGGAAAGACTTTCTCAAACCCTTTGTGTATGTTTAGTCTGTCAACGCCCCAAAAAAGCCAAGACCCTTGTGGCTGACCAGTCAGCCAGTGTCCTGTTATGGGGACCCTCCACTGGGTAGTATAAAGTGGCGTGTCCGTGGGGGTGTTTTTGCTGGCTAGCAGTTTCCCCAGACCAATTTATAGTAGTTTGTGGATCCTCCAAATAGCTGGCTGAAGCATGGATGAGGCTTGGAAATGAAGAAGCAGGTCCTGGCTTGGGTAGGTAAAGGTGTTTATCTCTGTCCTGGCCCCATGTGCAGAGGAGAGCATGTGCTCAGGAGCCAGAGCAAGCCAGAACCGGTCAGAGGAGAGCATGTGCCCGGGCTCCTGAAGTACCCAGGGGATGAGCCTGGGCAGGGAAGGAACTTTGGACCAATGGGGAAAAGGGAAGGGGGTGAGGTTACATCAGGGGGAAACCAGGTGTATACAGGGGTAGGAATGGGGGGGTGAAAGGGACATACCATTACAAACAAATAACAAAAATACAAATACAAATTCAAAAACCTAAAACACGCACCACAACAGGGTGGTCCTGCTGGACTGGGGGGTGGTTCATCTGACTTGTTCAGGGATCACATCAACAGTGTGAGACATACCCTTCTGGGCCTCCACAGGTGAGTACCTGGGGGTCTGATTTCATCAGAGCCTGGCTGTGGTGTCTCCACTCCTCTCCACCCTTAGTCCTCCTTGAGATGTATTGAGTGGGGGAAGTCACGCAAGCAGACTACATCCCTTCCCAGGCAGTAGCAACCGCATTTCACTCTATAATTTCCATACTACTTGTGTTCTGTTGGAATGGCAATATAACTTCCCAGTTCTCTCTCATTTTTCCCTGTCATTTTCCTGCATTGCAGTAGGAAAAGACCTGATTCACAGCCTCCAAGGGATAAGAGAGATAAGGAAACCAAAACATTGCAACAAGACCATTATGTTTTCACAAGTGCAGCAGCAGTTGCAGGGAGTGGGGAAAGAAGATTTTAAAATGTCAGCAAGGATAAATTTTCCTAAATGTTTCCCCTTTCTTCTGAAATAAAAGATGTCTTCTTCCCTGTCTGCCCTCTGCTAAACTTCAAGATAGGTATCAGACCTGGCAGCACTTATTTGTAGAAGCTTCCAATTCAAAAGGGTCAAGAGTAACTAAATAAGGATAACTACAAAATGTGTCCCTCCTAACTGTACGATTTGGAGATGGGCAAGATCATATTACAACAATATTGAGCTTGACAACAAGGTAGGAGTACTCACTTTCATGTATGGGGTATTTTTCTGTAAAATATTTCATAGTTTCTACCATTATATTCATGCTTCTCCTTAAAAGATAAATACCCCAAAATATCAGTCTCTTCAGTTTTTGTTTAAGCCACAATCTCCAGGCTAGTAAAATAAATTCTGAGAAACATTAAGAATGCTTTACAAAACTTCCCTCCTCACCAGCCACCCACACATTTGACAACATAAACTGAGTCATAGTTGAAAGCATTAATCAGTTTTTCCACCTTATCAGTGATCTCAAGTCTTCCACTTCTGAAGTGCTCTGAAGAAAGCACAAAGCTGAAGCAGTAAGTAGGAAGGTTCATATTTAGTGAACCTTTATTCAGCTCCTACACTTCAGGGATCCATACCCTACTCACAGCCTCTCACCTGTGGCACTCCTGTGTTTAAAACTATTTTCACCTCTGCTGTTTCTGACCTGGCAGAGTTTTATCAGTTCTCTTATGCACAGTGTGGGTTAGGAAAATATTTTCCCACAGCTACTAGATAACTGCTGCTGTAGTTACTCCCTTGGAGAGCATTATCAAGGATTGTGATAAATTAATACTTTATATTGCAGTCTTTCAAAGATTTGGAGCATTTTGCTTTTGTCCTCAGATGAGACAGGCTTCTATTCTAAATATGCAATAGTTATTTCAGAAAATATTTACTATGAAAACTATTGCATTTTAAGTTTCTTACATCAGTAGGAGACATTTTACTTGCTATGCACATGAAGCAAAGGACTAGATATTGCTCCTATGACAAACTCAGGAATTTGCTCATTCCTGCCAAATAAGTAAATAGATAACAGGCATTAGTAGCAAGCTCAGGTGCTTAAAACCATACAAACTCTGAACCCTGACCTGGTCAAACAACTGGTGTGGGACAGAAGGGGCTGTTCAAGTGGTTTCAATGAAGATTATCAGAGGAACCCAGATGGCTGGAATTTTTCATTTACTGAAAAGTTCACAAATGATCTACAATGAATATAGTGTATTTTTTTCAAGGTAACTGGCGCATTATGAATCATACATTTAAATTGCCATTATAGTTTTATTTCTTTACTTGTGTGCAAAGTACCTTGATGGCAAATAAGCATCCACTTCTTGAGCAGCATAAAGAAAAATATATGAATCACAGAAAGAGATTATCATTGATATAATAATTATCCTTACTAAGATACTGATCAGTGACAATTGTCATAGCAAAACAATTTCCAAACACTTAGTTACAGAAAGTGTTGCTGTAACTTGGTACCTAACAGATTAAACACTTGAAATTTCTATGATTCAGAGACTTTTTAAATCACGTTTCTTTTTCTACCATGCAAATGACTCAGATAGTTTTATTGCATTAAAATAGCATAAATCAAGGACTTTGTAAATGTCACTACCCTTTATCCTTCTTATCAGAAGCATCAGAATTACAGTTGCTTAACGTGAGCTTTGCTTTTTTCTAAATAGATTAGTCCAAAAGTGCTATGGTGATGAAAAATAACCAGTATTTTAAGTAAATCTCTTCTCATAATTTTCTATGACAGCCAATATATCAGTTTTAATGGAGTGCCACAACCTTCCAATTTTTTTTCCTTCTCATCACAGGAATCAAGAGTGGCTTTCCTTGCATACCCTTCAGAGCCAGCCAAATTCTCTATATATCCCTGAAAAACAGATGGTTGATACTTTTTCTAATCTTGTCCCAAAGTGGTGATACAGTCAAAATAATAGAAACCCTGACTGACTACCAAATGAAGGTCATGGAAGAGCTCCTGTTAGGTTCAATTAGTATCATTACTGTGTAATCCTAACATTTCTCAAGAAGATTGAAATTCATAATGTACTTCTAAAGTGTTTTTTTAATCTCCCTTTCACCCCACTTGTATTTTTGTGTCACTGAAAACAGTACATAATGAGATTAGTAACCTGAAATTAGGACTAGCTGGTTTAAGGCCATATGCCTTTAATTAGTAAGCATATAAGAGGCTGGTTTATGCCAGCTTTCATTAGTGCTACTAATCAGGGACACTGCTGCTCATTGCTGCGAAGAGAATTCTGGATGTGAACAATTTTTGAGTTGAGATTGAACAGATAAGAAATTATCCACAGCTCTATCATTGTGTGGATACATACTGTCTTTTGAGGAATAAATATATTCCTGATTAGCTAAAATCAGCTATGCTGATTAGCTAAAATGGAGCTACTTAATTCTCTGTTTCCTAGGAACAGAAGCCAACTTAAGACATGATGATCGAATGAAGAGTTTGTAACCCAAATAAGCATTCACACCCCCATCAACATTTCTGTGGCCTGAATAGCAGTACATCTGTTTTGAAAAATATATAGGTGCATTGTGCTCTCAGTGTTGCCACGTCCCACCACAAAGGAGATCCTCAAACTGAAGCACTTCTGTGTCTGATATTAGACCTGAATACCTGGAGGATTTAATTTTATTTAGGTAAATGCATAAATAAACCAAAACTTCTTACCACTTAGAAACAAGATCAAGACCCCAAACAGCTGACCAAAACACGTATGCACAAGAAGGAAAACTTGGCCCTAGACAGAACAGATGCACATTAAAGGGCTCTCCACAAGTCAAATATATTTTCTTCCTTCATTTGAAGCCACTCTAAATGAAAGATATATTTACTGCTAATGCCCCCAAAGTTTGAAAAATGCACAGACCAAAGCTCTCAGCTCAAGAGTGCTTTACATCCTGTTATCTGATCAAGATGGGCTGTAATCTTTGTTCTCCACCAATGCCAAATATTTGGTCCAGGCTCTGAATACAGCTCTAAGATATTAAAATGGATGTTCATTCTTCTCAAATAAAACAAACAAACAAAGAATTCAAAGAACATAAGACTGCTAAACGTTGTGAATGATAATGTTTTAAAAAAAAGTGAATTCAAGCAAACAAATAAACTTTAAATAAATAGGAATAGTATTTCAGCTGTCACAAAATTTAAAATAATTTCTCCTGCTATATTTCATTATTCCTTTCTCTCTCCATCAGAGTCAACTTCTGCTTTAAAAAAAGTTCTATGAAAAAGATGCCCTTAAATTCAGTGCCTGCTGCAACGCTCATTTAGTCTTATTTTAATATAAACACAAAATTGCTGTATTCAGCAAGCTGTTTTACATCCTCACTAAGAGGTTTCCTTGTGTGTGGGTAGAGGCTATTTCTGAATTCCATGTTTCCTTTTTCACGGTCAGAAATTTTGAACAGACTGTAATCATAACAATAGTGAAATTGAAATTGAGGCCATCCTTTGACTATATGCTTGAATATTTCAGGCTTGTAACTGTTAGTGGATCAACCTCCAGCTAGTTTGAAGGGTGTATCATAATTACAATATCAATTAGAAACTACCCAGTTAAGGAATACTGATTTTTTTGTGAAAAGATGCTAAGAGGTCATTTTGTTTGACATTTCCACTCTAGAACCATGATTTTGAAACAAGGTAATAGCTTTTACAGAAATTTAACAAAGGGAACAGACACAGAGATACATTCCTGCAAACTCAATTTAAATTGGTGTCTGGACAATAAAAAAACACAAATGTGCAAGCAAGCCTCCTGCCCATGTAAAAGACGCATGAGGAAGTAGAGCAACCTGAAATTCTGCATTAGGGCAAAAATAAAGTAAAAGTAATTTTTTATGCCAATGTACATCTTCAGGGTGTCCTTGATCAATTTCATATCCTAAATTTTGTTCAGCTTATAGCTATTCCATTAACATATTTTGTCAATTTACTTTTGTAAAATTATTGCAGAACACTTTCTCACTTCTAGCTGATGAATAAATGAATTCTCTAAAAGTTTGACAAAGATACAAATAGGAGGAACAATCCTTAACACCCCATTCATATTACTTTGATTTCAACATATAAACTGGATTTCATTAGTAAGTTACTCTCACTATGTTATTTTTATTGATTATAATAATTTAATATATGAACAGCACTCAGGCATTCTTGAGCCATACCAACAACTTGGGTTTTTTGGATGCATGTCCAACAGCAGTGAACAGGAGCCTAAGAACCTCCCTTCATAAATCCTCTTTTATGTGTCTTCCAAAAGATTATATAATAAGTCATTATGATATGGAAAAAAATTAGTCTGAACACTAAACAAGTGATTTGCCACAGGTTTTTCTTCATTTCAAGACTCCTGGAAGATCTGTGTCTTAAAGGTTTGGCTAGATATGGAAAGCTTACTGCTCTCCTCTTCACTGAAAGCCTCTATCTTGACACTAAATGAAGGTTTTAAGTGATGTCCACAATTATCTAAAGAAGGAGGACAGGAAAAAGATTCCCAGAAAGAGCTTCCCTGCTACATTACAAAATTAAGTAAACAAACTCCCATCAAGAGCTTGGGAGCTACAGATCAAATGTATATGGATATTTAATTACTATTTCAGATCCCAAGGAACTTAATGCTGGAAGTCAGCCCTATGTGCAAGATGGTTTTGTTTCATTTGGTTGTTGTTCAGTTTTGGTTGGGGTTTTCTGTTTGTTTTTTCACCCCCTGCTCCCAGTTTTTCTACCTGGAAGTCAGTAACATTTGGGATGTAACTTTCTGTAGTTGAAAGGGATGTGCAGTTCCAGTAGCCCACAGAGTTCTTTGCTTTCACAGACTGTTAATTAGCTCAAAGCTTGGGGGTAGTATATATGATGTAAAAACTACAATCAATTCCCCAGTAAACCCACATCACCTGCTAAATGTCCAAAAGAACAAACCAAATTAAGTCCAAAATTGGTTTAAATTTAATGAGCGACACACATGTAAAACTTCTGCAACACCTCGAGGTACTAAATCTTCTATTAACTGCTAATTTATTTGCAGAAGCTATCTCCAATAAAAGTAAACAACCACATCAGAAGAATGTTGAGATTGAAAATTATTAACTTGTAACTCAAGCTCTACAATAAAGCTTCCTTTTTATAGACTCAGTGTGCTCCTTCTCCTGAGATTTACAAGGTCAACCTAGAAGTGACACATTGACAGCAGCACTTGAATCCAACATTTCCACATTGACATGTGGCAATGAGCATAACCCAGATGCTGCAGTCAGCCTATATATTAAGAATGGATTTTCCCACAAGAAGGTAGAGTTGTCTGGTATTTTTTTTTTTTTCACAAAGAGCATGAACATGGTACGTATGCAGCCAGAAGGAAAAAGACTTATGACCATTTTGAAAAAAAATGCAGTTCTCCATAATGGTTTGCTTATTTGTTTTGGAAAAATTTTCAAGTAGAAACACCAAATATATGATGTTGGTCACCAGCTATCAAATATAATCCCTGGTAGCTGGTGATATTAGGTGCCTGTATGTGTCTGCATGCATAAGTGGTCACATTATTCAGAATGAGAGTGTATTTTGTAACTGAGAGAACAGATCCTGTTTGGTAGAAGGAAATATGTGAGCTTTTTCAAAATGAATACATTTTGAAATTCTGCTGGTACTGTCCAACACCGACAAGCATCCAGATCTATGTAAGATTGACTCCACCATTCTCTTAATAGCCTAGTCAGTTAGGCAGAAGATATATCCACTGTTCTCTTCCCAACACGTCTCCCTTAACTTAGTTTTGCATCAGCTGCAGCTATGAAACAAGCTGTTTCTGGACAGTTGATTCCTCTATGGGACAAGCATGGACCCAAACAGCATGTCCTGTATATTTATATATATAAGTATATATATTTAAATATACACACCCACATCCACTCATGCACATTTCTTTTAAATGCCTCCGTGTTTAGTCATTCAGTGAGGAAGTCTCTTCTAGAAGATAGTACTTCAATAAACTGAATCATATCACTGGACATATAATGTAATGTGCTCTTAATGTGGAGCTTTCTCAGATTAACACAATACAAAAAACCATACTTTAACCTACGCCAAAATGGAGTGGTGGTTCATTCAGCAAGCTTTATGTATGCACCTGCAAAGAAAAGTCAACAGTGCATATTTTAACATCTGTAAATGTTTAGTCTAAGTTGAATTAATTAGGAATCATTTTTCTTCATTGAATCCTTTTTAACAAGCAATTTGGTATTTAAAGTGTGATTATTTTTGAAATGTCACAAACTATCTAAAACAGTTAAGAGAAACCATTTCCACACATTTGTATTTGGGGTCAAATTTGAAGTGACAAATAAATTTGTTACAAAATAAATTTACTTAATGACACAGAGATAAATGAGTCACCATCATAGCTACTGTCATAGCAAAAGTGCTAAAAGAGATGATATAAACAGGAATAGCTTTCCGTGAAGAGGAAATAGAAGTTAATTCTCCTTCTCTTCTCTTCTCTTCTCTTCTCTTCTCTTCTCTTCTCTTCTCTTCTCTTCTCTTCTCTTCTCTTCTCTT